>CM047006.1:41846606-42446606 GCA_025698465.1 Gossypium longicalyx
ATATTAGGGTTTGATAGTGAATTTGATATTTATTAGGGGCTTTTGAGGGCCTAGTATATTTGGATAAATATTTATTTGATAAAAAAATGGTTAATTTGATGTATTTAGGGTTAAAAGACTAAATTACAAAAATTGTAAATGTTTGGGGTAATTGTGTAATTTTGGAAAATAAAAGGGTATTAATTGTAAAATGGATTGGAAATGAAATATATGTTGATAAATAAATAATTTTACATTTTAGATCAAGATCCTGTAGATACTCAAGGAAAAGGAAAAATTATAGAATAGTCCATACACTTCTGCAACTTCTACAATTTGGTCCAGGTAAGTTCGTACGTTTAGAATTTAATATCAAAATAAATTAATGAGTAGTCTAACATGTTATGATTTATATAATTATACTTAATTGTTGATGGTGAATGGTAATTTGAGGTTTAATATTGAACTTGATCATTGGCTTGATTTAAACACGGGATAGAGTACAGTTGGGATTTGGTGCGTTATGGTGATTTGGAGTGGAGATGGTATTGGAGAGGTATATTTTTATATTGCCTGAGTGAACCGAGGTTCAACATTTGTTGCGAACTCTTGTGTTATACTCTCTATTTGGTGTGCTGGTTGGATTAGCTCTTATGAGCATTGGTGTGATGGATGGATTGGCTCGAGTGAGCATCTAGTGTGTTTGGTTGGACTGATGATGTACTTCTATTCGTAAGCCGTTTTTTGAGTTGAAAATCTAGATAAGTTAACTTTTTGGGCAACTATGATGGATTTGCCATATATACTTGGGATTTGAATTGATTAATTATGAATTACTATTTGGGATTGTGGATGATAGGAAACTTTAGTTGTTGTATTTATTTTAGTAAGATTTATCGATTTAATATGTCGAATGTACTAAGCTTCATTGAGCTTACTTGTGTTGAACTTTGTTCTTGTAGATACTCGGAAGGTATGGCGATCGGATCAGCACTCAGGTCACACTATCCAGCTTAAATCGGTAGCTTTTGAACATTTACTTCATATTATACGACATGTAATAGGTTGAATGATAATATAAATGTTTGGATTTTTAATTAGCTAATTATGAATTTGGTTGTACAAGTTGCTTTGGTTGATCTTCTTTTGGTACTTTTGGTATTTTATTAATATGTGTTAGTATGTCTATTTGATACTTGTTGGAATGGATAAAAGTGTATGTGATGTATTGGTTGTTAAGTAGCTAAGATATAGTATGTTTGAGTTGGTGATTATAGGTGATATCTTGAATGAATTAATAGGTTGAATTGATGTTATGTTTTGATATAAATATATATATACTTGTGGTACCAATTAGGGTACATTGGTTAAGCACTGAATGAGGTTGATTTTGGTATGTTTTTGGCATGATTAAGTAAATTTGGATAGGTATTTTGATTGGTAAATGGTTTGCTTAGGTTCCAAGTAAGTTTGAAATGATAAACTTGTTGATTAAGGTACATTTTAGGTTGACACAGCATGAGACACGAGCGTGTGTCTCAACCATGTGTGACACACCGCCATGTGACATGGCCGTGTGTCCCCTGTAGGTTCAAGGCATGCAAGTCAGGCTGTTACACAGCCTGGCACAAAGGCGTGTGAGGTCATTTCGAGAGGTACATGGCCTGACACATGAGCGTGTGGCTTGGCCGTATGACCCAAGTTAGTGAGTTACACGGGCATGGACATTGGTTGGGACACGGCTGTGTGTCCTTAATTTGAATGTCCACACAGCCTGGCCACACAGCCATGTGACCTCTGCAGTTCAAATGTTTCAACTTTTTCCTAAAATTTCCAAATGTTTTTGATATAGTCCTGGATTGTTTCCAAATTGTTTTTAGGGCCTCAAAGACTCGATTAAGGGACATTATGAATGTACTGGAATGTAATTAGATTATGCTTGCATTAATGTATGAATTGAATGATTTACTATTTCGTTAGTCTGGTAATGCTCCGTAACCCTGTTCTAATGACGAATACGGGTTAGAGGTGTTATATTTTAGCATCCAAAAGTAATAGTATTAATTTTTTTAGTGTTTAATTAGAGTTTTAGAGTTGATTTGGTAAAAAAAAAATTAGCTATAATATTAGATCAATCCTAAAACCCAAATTAAATCACATCTATGAGACTATATTTGACAAATTAAATATAAAATTAAACAAATTCACAATTAATATTAAAATTATTCTTTAACAAAATCATGAAAAATAAAAAAGGTAATAATATTAACAATTAACTTTCATCAAATCAACCCTAAAACTCAAATTAAATATTGAAAAGATAACACTATTACCTTTTAGTACTAAAATATATAACTTTGATCAATTTCAGGTACCAAATTGGATAAAAAAACATAGGCACCATATTAGAAAAAGTGTCAAATTCAAGTACCAAATGATATATCAAGCCAATTTTTTAATAATTTATTTAATAGAATTGGATGGACCAGTCGAGTTGATCGTACCAATAAAATTGATCGAACTAGTTGGACAAGTAAATTGGTAGCCTAATCAATTCGACCACCAGTTCGATTATAAGAAAGCTTTAATTTTGAATGAAAAAAAAATACATTTTTCACTTTGTTATGAACAATTAGGATAAGATTGATTGTTTATGTATATTCTGTAACACCCCTAACCCTCATCCATCGTCGAAATAGGGTTACGAAACATTACCAAACTTTACAGATTAATTACGATTATTTCATTACCTTTATTATACGAATCAAGAATCAATTATAAAACATTCATATTTTCCCTTAGATGGGCCCTCGAGGTCCAATATACACTTTAGAAGTGAATCGGGACTAAACCGAACACTAAAGAAATTTTTCCCATAATTTTAAAATTTATCTTAGGAGCAGGGGATACACGCCCGTGTGGCCAGCCATGTGGCCAACCGTGTGAGCAGACATGCCTGTGTGGGCATTCGATATGAGATACACGACTGTGTCCCAGCCCATGTCCTTACCTATGTAATTCTTTGACTTGTGCCACACGGCCAACCACATGCCTGTGTGTTAGTCCGTGTGCAAAGTTCAAGGGTCATACGGCCAAGCCACACGCCCGTGTGCTAGGCCGTGTGCAAAAACTTGGGCATTCTATTTTGAATTTTCAAGGTGCAGGGGACACACAACTAGATCACATGCCCATGTAGACAAAAATAGGTCATTTTAAGGCCACTTTTCTTACCCTTTTTAATATCAACCTGCACACAACATTGATATACACCAATATATTCCAACCAAGCAACCAATACAAGTCAAAAATCATGTCTTAAACATAATATGTAATCACAAGACTTATTTGTATAAACTTACCATAATACTCCATTCATTGATTACTAAAAACTACTACTAAATATATGCATACAAGCATATACATATATATCATTCACAACCATGTTACAAGTTTAACTCTTTTCTAAACCAAACCTATACATGCCATATAAACCATAAGATGTATAACAAATTCTACCGGAGTAATCTGGATAGTGTGGCTTGATGTGTTGGTCTGATCCTCCGAACTTCTTGAAAATCTACAAAGAACATTTGATGACACAAGTAAGCTTAATGAAGTTTAGTAAGTTCATTGGCTTTAAAATAAATCTTACCGAACATATTATAACATATTTATATATATCATTAGACAATCATTTCATTAACGATTCTTGCCATTCACAACTTCAAATGATGAATTCACTTGATTGAGCTCAATATTAATAACTACTTAAATTCTATCACATTAGTACCACATTACACTTACCAATATTTGTCAATTTAGAGAACGTCTCACAAATTTGAGTACATCGTTTTATTGATGCCATAGTCCAACCATGGTCTTACACATATATTGCCATGGCCTTGCCATGGTCTTACACTCGTAGTGTCATAACCTAATTATGGTCTTATCATTAGGATGCCATAGCCTAGCTATGCTCTTACACACATATACATATACTGCCATGGTCCAAACATAGTCTTACGTTCATGGTGCCATAACCTAGTTATGGTCTTTTCACTAAAATGCCATAGTCCAGCTTGGTCTTACATTTAAACATTGTCATGGTCCAACCATGGTCTTATCCGTCAATTCGTCTTTTGTCACGGAACGATTGTACTCAATCCTGCGTTTCACTTAACTTAAACTTTTGATCCAATTTTCTTATTTTTACAATAATCATAATTCAATAACAAACATATGAAATAATACATTGTATCATTCCTAAATTTAACAAATAATCATGAAAATTCAACCATATGAACTTACCTAGGTAGTTTGTAGAGGTTGTAGAAATTCAGAGACTAAGCTGTTAATTTCTCTTTTCCGTGTTTATCATCGAGTTCTTGATCTATAATGTAAAATTATTAATTTATTAGAATCTAATTCAATTCTAATTCACTTCACAATTTATGCCCTTTAATTTTTTAAATTACACATTTACCCCAACTTTTACAGTTTTTACAATTTAGTCTCTGATCAATTAACCCATCAATTGAGCTAATTTTTCTTAATTAACACTTTACCTAAGTATTATAGGCTATTTCTCAGCCTTTGACATTTATAATTTCCTGCCAAACCCTAAGATTTAATCTCTTTTACAATTAGGTCCTAAAATCGATTTATATCAAAATTACTTAATAAAATAATCATATAACAAGATTAAAGCTTCAAATCCATGTTAATTTATCATAAAATTCCAGAACTCATCAATGGTAACTTTCAAAATTATTCATGAAATCAAAAACTAATGAATTAAATAGTTGGACCTAATTGTAAAAGTCACAAAAACATAAAAATTATAAAGAAAAAGCAAGAATTGAACTCACTTGAAGTAAAAATAAGAAAAACCAGCTTCAAGGTTCTCCTATGGCATTTTTTGGACTGAAATTTGATGAAGAATTCTCTAGATTTCAATTTGGTCATTTGTTTTATTTTTAATTTCACCAATTTACCATTTTACCCTTAGTTCACACCAAATTTTGCTATTTCTTTTACCCTTATGCCGTCCCAGCCAAATAAATTATGCTAAATTACTCTTTAAGTCCTCCCTTATTTGCTTTTCAAGCTATTTAATCACTTTAACAAATTTTGTACTTTTTTTAATTTAGTCCTTTTTAATTAATTAACTATCAAAATGTTAAAATTTTCTAATGAAACTTTCATACTAACTCAATAGCACTCCGTAAATATTTATAAAAATATTTACAGCTCGATTTATGAAATTGAGGTATTATTACCTTGTTTTCGACCCAATTTACCTAATAAATTTTTTAATCACAAATTTTACTAATTCAAAAATATTTCTAAAATCACACTTGACTCATAAATATTAATTTATTAAATTTTTGAATTTACTCATTGGATTTAGTGATCTCGATTCACTATTTCTGACACCACTGAAAATTAGGCTGTTACATATTCTTTCAAAGAGGTCTTTTCTTTTTGAGTTATGCATTGGCCAACAAAATGTAACTTTATATTTTTTTTATAAAATTTTTAGGTTAAAATATTAAAAAGAACTCTCAACTTTGTATAATTTATACAAGTCATTTATACTTTTTTTACACCTGGATAAAATCATATAATTTGATTTGTACTTAAATAAGTGGGCTTACTTAGGTATGAATTAAAAATCAGGGGGTTTATAAATTCAAATTGTGAAAATAATAGTAAAAATGAAATTTTTGAATATTTATATTGTATTAAATTAAAAACATGAAGCTTCGCCACTATTTTCAAAATCGGACTAAACTAGCTAGTCAGATCGATTGCACTGGGTATAAGTGAACTTAAGTATAAATTAAAAGTCAAAGGGCTTAAAATTAAAATTGTGGAAATTATGGCATAAATGAAAATTTTGAATATCTACATGATATTAAATTAAATGCATGAAGTTTCGTCACTATTTTTAGAATTGAACTGGTCGATCAGACTAATTGGATCGAAAATCGACTGGAATACTAGTTCGAAATAAGGGGTTAGATTGGTTGACTTATGAATTAATTGAATCGGATAAAGCGATTTGACCTATTTTTAAATATTTTAAATATTAATATTTTATTTAATCGAACTGTTTAGATTGATTGAACCGAGAATCAATAATCTGATAAGTTCATTCATCGATCCAGTTATGAAAATATTAAACTTTATTCATGATAAGTTATAAATAAATTTAATTATTTACTATTTGTGTTTCGGAGAAAGTAGGGGAAAAGAAAACAAACAAACAAACCTTCTCATGTTTTTTTTAATCAATTTTGAATTTAAAATAATTTCTAAATTTAACAAATTCAACTTAAATTTACCGAACTTTTTATTTATTACCGTTTAAAATTTCTAATCCAAATTCAAAATTTTCTAGCTATCCACACCGGGCATAAGCTAACCCGCAAACCCTACTTTTTGTTTAAATTGTACCTGCATTGCAGCAGCAATCACTTTACATTCCCTTCGTGTATATATATTATATAAATAGTTGGTATGAACAAACCCCTCCGTAGTTGTGTATTTGTTGTATTAATCTTGTAGTCATTCATTCGTCTTTACCATCTCGGCCTCCTTCACAAGCCCCAATAGGATGTTAAGTTGTTCAATCCGCACATTGCGGAGGCTAAAATGTTGTTGTAATAAGCGCTGGTCGTCCTTGATCTTGGCAAAAGGTTATTGTTTCAGTAAACCCAAAGTTGTTCCTTCATTTTGCAACACTGACATCAAATTTAGTAGATTTTATGTCTGGGAGCGACAGAGTAGCCTCCGGCAATGGCGAAGACGCTCTCTGTATACCGTAACTGACACTTATGAGGCAATAGAGTTGGCTCTTGACTCAGTGGTCAAGATCTTCACTGTTAGCAGTAGCCCTAACTATTTCCTTCCATGGCAGAATAAGTCGCAACGCGAAACCATGGGTTCAGGTCCTTTTCTATTTCAATCTTGTGCACCAAATTGATGACAGCAATGCCAATCATTCTGGATTTTCTGATTGCTTTGCTTTACCAGTTTAATTGTTTCTTTAATTGTAGGATTTGTTATTCCGGGAAAAAAGATTCTCACAAACGCTCATGTTGTGGCTGATCATACATTTGTTCTTGTTAGAAAGCATGGCTCCCCCACTAAATATAGAGCTGAGGTTCAAGCTGTGGGCCATGAATGTGACTTAGCCATTCTTGTTGTTGAAAGCCCAGACTTTTGGGAGGGTATGAATTTCTTGGAGCTTGGAGACATCCCATTTCTGCAAGAAGCTGTTGCTGTTGTTGGATATCCTCAAGGTGATCAAATCCACCCAATTTGATTTCATTTTCTTCTTTTCCTTTCTTGTTTGAGTTACATGAAGCTACAATGGTTCTTTCCATTTCTCAGAAAGAACCATCAAATTGATAGGTAAATTCGATTCTAAATGTGTTTCTTGACAACTAGAGTGATCATTGCTATTGTCACCAAAGTAAAACATCTTGGCTTTGTTAATTGAACTTGGGAGTGAGTGTTGGATATGTGTCCTATATGGGTATATTCATTCTTTAACGAGTCTTTTAATGTATTTGGAGGGTTATATCCTCATGCCTATGTTTGATTATGCATAAGAGATGGGTACTTAAAGAAAAAGTAAGAGTTGGAGCAACATAGCATCTCGGCAAATACCAAAGATACATTAGCCTTCTATCGGTCATATATGACTTTTGAATACTTACTATTCGTTAGACTTTCAGTTCAAGCCGCATTCCTCTAATTTTAAGTATTAATAAATTAAATCTCTTTTTTGTTACTAGAAAAGACCTTTTAAAGAAATTGTTGATAAGGTATTAGGCTTTGAAGGTTTCCTTGTGGGCGAATGTTATGGTCTCAAGTTTGGGATCAAGTCACGAGACAATTAATGAGAAATCAAGTTTGAAGGAAAGGTCTTGCCTTATTCTTATTCCTAGTTTTGCTTATGGTGATGTGAACTCTAAGGGAGTTGCTTCTCTTGAAACTCTAACAAGTAGGCTACCTTAATTTATTAGACATCCAATTTGTCTTATTCATGAGTAATTTCACTATTTATATAGGGGTTTACGAATTAGGTAATGGATGTAAAGCCTTGGTTTGATAGTATACTAGTAAACTCTTAATTAAACTAATATGGGAACTTTTAGGAAATAAAATCAGAATTAAGTCCCACAAAATTAGAATCACAATCAGAATTAAATCAAATTCAAAGCCACAGGTCAGTAACTTTACTTCCTTGGAGAAAAAGCTTGTCCTCAAGCTTAGAATTAGGGAAGGCAATTTTGAAGTGAAAAACATCTTCCCAAGTTGCATCATCAGCAAATAATCCAGTTGAAAAAGGGAAATAGAAGATCAAGACCTGGATCAGAATAACTAGAGGTTGGGTCCACTGGTGAAGAGATTGGTAGATGATTTGTTTATGGAAGTTTTTTTTATTGTGAATAAACATGAATTGTAGGTGGCCGAGTGGATGGTGGAGCAAGTGCATTTGCATTTGGAGAATTAGTTGATTGTACACACCAAAATGTCATCTTCCTCTTGTGAGCTATTAGAAACATATGAGAAAAAAGTAGAATTTTCAAGGAAAGTGACATCATTAGACACTAAATATTGTTTAAGATCTACAAAATAACAACTATAACCCTTTTGAAGACAATAGTACCCAAGAAAGACACGCTTAAGAGATTTTGGATCTAATTTTGTTACTCGTGGATGAACATCATGAACAAAACAAGTATTTTCAAATATCTTAAAGGTTCAATAGGAAACAATAATTTAGATGGAAAAAGAACATTTTAAAGAATATCACCATTGAGAAATGAAGAGGGCTTATGATTTATTAAAAAACAAGCTATGGAGACATCTGCCCAAAAACATTTTGGAACTTTCATTTGAAAAGGAGAGCTTTATCAACTTCAAGACATCTATGTTTACGTTCAGTAGCCTCATTTTGAGGAGTACCAGTACATGAATATTGATGAATTCCATTTTTAACCATATAATCTTTATATAAATCAGAAAAATATTCTTTTGCATCATTACTTTGTAATGTACATATTGGAAAATCGAATTGTGTTTTTATTTCAACAACAAAAAATCCAAACCCAACCATAGAAGAAATAGGACAAGGACCCCAAACATTAGAATGAACTAACTCAAAAGGGGACTTAACTCGTTTATTAACTCTAGAAACTAAAGGACGAGGATGTTTGATAAGCTAGACATTTAAATTAAGGACACAATTTCTTCAAAGACTATAAGGTAGGATGACCCAACAAACAATGCATCTCTAAAGGAGTTAACACGCTAGAACAAGTAATGGATCTCGATACCTTTGTATCAAGAACATAAAGGCCTTCAACTTCATAACTTCTACCAATAAATTGCTTTGTCGTAAGATCTTGAAAAAGATAATGATTAGGAAAAATAAGACACAATAATTTAGGGCACATGTATGTTTACTAAAAGAGATTAGAGTAAATTAAATATTAGGCAAACATTAAGACTAAGTTTAAGGAAGGGATGAGGTCGGACAATTCTAGACCTAAGAACAGAAAAGTTGATTCATCGATTGAAGTAATTTTAGATAAGGTCATTTGAGATTGGAAGGTAGAAAAGAGGTATGAATTGCTTGTCATAGTGAGAAGGTATGTCGACTTAGATAATCTTTGTAAGGATTGAAAACAGAGCCCTTGTCTTGGTTTGGTAAATTTAGTGAGGCACTCCAGGTATTTGGGTTGAAGAAGAGTAATTGTGATCACACAACGTTTTATAAACACTTTGAGGGAGGTGTTATTTTATTAGTGGTTTATGTTGATTACATTGTTATTACTGGGAGTGATGTTTGCATGTATTTTGACTCTAAAGCTTTTTTCTTCACACTCAATTTCAGACGGTGCTCAATGCACCCCCACGTGCCGATGTGTGTGGAAGGGTGAAAACTTGTAAATTAAGCCAAAATTCCTTTGATACCATGTTATGAAAATAGGAGTCAAGAAACAATAACACAAGAAAAAAAGAGCTTCTATCTATTCACATACTAGTGTCATGGGGCTAGAACTTTCGTCTTACATTTCATGCGGCCTTAAGTGATCATTTCGATGCAAATACGGCTAAGTTAGCCTAACCACCAAACAATGGAGGACTTACAAAGAATTCCTTCAAGGCACCAAATTATATAGCGGAAGTAACTTAGCCAAAAGAAGTCATAAAAGAACAGAAAACCAAAGAAAACTAGAAAACTATGCACGAGAGGTGTTTGAGTAAATGCTTTCAATTGTATTACTTTCTCTCAAAGAATACAAGAAATAATGAGGCTCTCTATTTATAGTTGAGCTCCCTCAAAACTGACTGTCTAGATCAAGTTACATCGACGGACGAGATTAGTCTGTCCCTTAAATAATGAGATTTACAATATTACATAATCCATTTACATAATCAAATCAAAACAAATCTTGCAAGATATTATTCTCCTCAATCTTTTAAGATTATTTCCTATATTAAATAAAGTAGCTTATCATTCCAAATCAGCGTCATTGGGCTACCCAGGCTTCAAATGAATAGGCTTTTTCAATAGCTATTTGAATCAGGCCAACTTTCATGGGTCAAATGATTCCCATCTAAACGATAGACCTCCATGGAATTCATTTGGTGTGATGGTCACGGGTTTTGAACTGTGGCCCGTGACACTAAGGTATCCTATTTATACAAAGCTACGAGAGTTAAATTAAGGAAACAAATCAAAGTAAATAAAATCTGTCAGATTACAGTTTTCTAATTAAGGAATATTTGAGTGTATCAAATAGGATTCTGTAAATATTTTATTCTTAAATTTAAAGCTGTTTTTAGGGACAACATCCCTAGAATTAGTCTGTTTCTTAGTGTAAAGTTTCCTAAGTTAGGCTCACTATGTGTATAAATATTTATGTAATTTCTTGTGGAAAATTAAAAATCGAAATAGCCTATTTTTAACATGGTACCAGAGCTTTTTTAGCCTGATTTCTGGGATTTTTTTTCTTTGTCTGGCGATTTTTTTTTCTGTCTCCCAACCAAATTTCTCAAACTCAGAAAGTTGTTCAAACGAAATATGACCGAAATCACAAGATCGTAACACTGGGATGTCTTAGAAGTTTTTGTGAACAACTCAAACCCAACAAGTGAGTTTCAGAACATCCAAGCGACCTCTGACAAAGCTAAATGGAAAAAATTACAGAAGTGGTCTCAACTAGTTCGTGCGTTCTTGAAGGGAAGAGGAAAGTCGAGTCACTTACTCGGGCTCGGGCGTAAAGAAGGAGATCCTAAGTATGATGCTTGGGATGAACAAGACTCTATGGTAATGTCTTGGCTATGGAACTCTATGATGCCGAAATCGATGATACATGCATGTTTCTTAACACATCCAAAGAAATATGGGAAGTCATGAAAGCGCACTTATTCTAAAGTTCGAGATCTTTGCTCAAATCTATGAAATCAAGACTAAGATTTCATCTACTAAGCAAGGAAGTCGATCAATCACGAGTATTCCAATTTGTTGCAAAGTTTATGGCAAGAGATGAATCATTACCAGTGCATTCGGATGAAGTGCAAGTGAAGATGCAACAATCCCGAAAGGTTCGTTGAAAAGGATCGAATTTATGATTTTCTTCTTTGGTCTAAATGTTGAGTTTGATGCGAAGAGTTCAAATACTTGGAAAAGAGGAACTACCATCACTAAATGAGACAATTGCAATTGTTCGTCTTGAGGAAGGAAAAAGAGGAGTTATGGTTGAGAACAATCAAGTGGATAGTTCAAATTTGGTTACAAAAGCTGTAAAATGAAAGGAGATTTGGCTTGGAGCAGCCAACTAGTGAAGATTGTAGACAGACAGAATGTACAAAGCCTATTAACAGGGATTACAGTATGGTGCACCCTCTTTGTAAAAAGGCCCACACACTAAAGAAAGATGCTGGAAACTTCATGGAAGCCACAGGACAACAAACAAAAATTTTTTAGAAAAAGGTGGACAACCAATGGGACAAGGGCGAGCAAATCACAGAAGAAGGCAATTTGGATGGAAAAAAATCATCGAGAATCACCTATTGAATTTAATAAAGAAGAAATTGAGAAGTTAAAAGATTTGTTGGGATCATTGGAAAAATCTTCTTCAACAGTACTTGTAGTTTGGTTTTTTCAGAATATCCTCTTCTCAAGATTCTTATGTCTCGGATCTGATCACCAAAAGTTCTTGGATCATTGACTCAGAGCTACTGACAACATGACCCACTCTTCACAAAAATTTGTTTCATATACACCTTGCCTAGTAGTAGAAAAATAACAATGAGCGATGATTACGTGATCACGAAGTGGCTGGTCAAGGTGATATTGTTATAAACAAAACCCTTACTCTTAAAAATGTTCTTCATGTTCCAAAACTATTTACCAACCTTTTATCCATTCAAAGAATTACCAAATACTCTAACTGTAATGTGGTTTTCTATCACAATCGATGTTTTTTTAGGAACAGAATACGAGGAGGATGATTGGACATGCTAAGGAAGTAAATGGCCTATACTATCTTGAAGAATCCAGTGGAGGAGTGATTGCTCTGAATTCCTCAACTTTATCTTTCATATCCGAATCTATTAAAACCAATAAAGACCAAATTTGACTCTATCACCTTCGCCTTGGTCATCCATCGTTTAGAGTCCTTAAAGTTATGTTTCCTTCATTGTTCAAAGGATTAACTGTTGAAAAATTTTATTGTGATATCTGTGAACTTGCAAAACATAAACGTACCTCTTTTCCAGTAAGCAATAAAAGAACATCCACTCATTTTACTCTTATTCATAATGATGTTTGGGGGCCATCCACTATTTTAAATATTTCTGGGGCTCGGTGGTTTGTATCCTTTATTGATGATTGTACTCGTGTGTCTTGGATATTTCTTTTAAAACAAAAATCTGATGTAAGGTCTGTCTTTCCAACCTTTTACAACATGATCAAAACACAATTGGGAGCTGAAATAAAAAGGTTTAGGTCAGACAATGCCAAGGATTATTTCAATCAATTTCTCTCAACATATTTCCAAGAAAGAGGCATTATACATGAGTCATCTTGTGTTAGTACGCCCCAACAAAATGGTGTTGCCGAAAGAAAGAATGGTCACATTTTAGCTATTACAAGAGCCCTTTTGTTCCAAAAACATGTCCCAATACTGGGGGGAGGCTGTTTTAACTACTACTCATTTGATAAATAGATTGCCTACAAAAGCCCTTGAATTTCAAAGTCCTATGCAAGTTCTAGCAAAATTCTTTCCTGATTTCAATACTTCAAGTACACTTACTCCTAAAATATTTAGTTGTGTTGCCTTTGTACATGTTCATTCTCAAAATAGAGGAAAATTTGATCCACGAGCTGTCAAGTGTGTCTTTCTTGGTTATTCTTCCACTCAAAAGGGTACAAATGCTATCATCCACCCACCAAAAGTTTTTTTGTAACAAATGGATGTTACTTTTGCAGAACAAGAGAATTTCTTTACTAGGCCTTATCTTTGGGGAGATCTTATTCACGAAGATAAGGACAAAAATTCTTTCTTCTTGACATTCCAAATTTCATCCAAAAACCAAATACTCACATTCCAGCTCTGTCCAGCAACCAAACACTCCCACTCGGCTTCTTTCCTCGCTAACCAACTCCGCCCAACTTAAAACAATGGCCCCTATACAACTTTGAAATAGAGCCTAATACACCCAAATCACCAAGAGGAATTCAGGACACTACTCGTCCTTTCTTTGGTTTACTCAAGGAAGAAGGCACCGGTGCAAGTTCAATCATCTCCTTCTCCTATACAACTGAGGTAATTGCTTGAACCTACTTTGAATTCTAATACTACAAATTTAGATGATTTTCCTATTGCTATTAGAAAGGGGACTAGAACACAGTACAAAACATCCCTTGTATCTATTCATGTCTTACAAAAACTTGTCCCATAACCACAAAGTCTTTTTTACTAGCCTAAATTCTATCTCCATTCCCAAAATCATGTATCCGAGGCATTAGAAGATGAGAATTGGAAAAATGTCATGAAAGTTGAAATGGAAGCTCTTGAAAAAAATAAGACATGAGACTTAGTGAAATTACCAAGAGGAAAGAAACCAGTGGGATGTCATTGGGTGTACACAAGTGAAATATAAGTTAGATGGTTCTTTGGAGAGGTACAAAGCAAGATTGGTTGCTAAAGGGTACACTCAAATGTATGGAATAGACTACCTTGAGACATTTGCCCTCATGCAAAGATGAACAACTGTAAGAGAGTGTTGTTGTCACTAGTCGCCAACCGAGGCTGGAAATTATAGCAATTCAACATCAAAAATGCCTTTTTACACGGTGATCTTGAGGAGGAAGTTTATATGGATGTTCCTCCGTGATTCGGTCCAAATACAGAGGACAAGTAGTTTGCGACTAAAAAAAAAAGGCTTTGTACGGACTAAAACAATCCCCGAGAGCTTGGTTTGGAAGATTTACCAAAGTAATGCTCAAGCTGGGGTATGAACAGAGTCAAGGAGATCACACTCTGTTTGTAAAACACTCATCTTCAGGGGGAGTGACTGCTTTATTAGTCTATATAGATGACATTATAGTGACTGGTGATGATCTAGAAGGAATGGAGAATTTAAAGAAGTTCCTAGTAAAAGAATTTGAAGTCAAAGAGCTCGGTAAGTTAAAATATTTCCTTGGTATTGAAGTGACACACTCTTGGGAAGGAATATTCATATCTCAAAGAAAATACATAGTTGATTTGTTGACAGAGACGGGCAAGTTGGGTGTAAACCAGCAGAGAGACACCCATAGAGGTGAACCACAGACTTGGAGATGCACTAGAAGATGCAGCAGATTGATAAAAGTCATATTAAAGGCTTGTGGGGAAGCTCATTTACTTGTCTCATACTGGACCAGGATATTGCCTATACAATGAGGTGTTGTTAGTCGGTTTATGCACAATCCCAAAGAATCACATCTTAGAGCTGTTTATCGAGTTCTCTGATCTCGAAAGGGCACGCCGAGCAAGGGAATCCTATTTAAAAGGGGGAGAATTTAACCCTTGAAGCCTATCTTGATCACAGACTATGCGGGATCTATGGTTGATAGAAGATCAACCTCGAGATATTACACTTTCCTAGGAGGCAACCTTGTGACTTGGAGGAGTAAAAACAAAATGTTGTGGCTAGATCTCTGCAGGAAGCTGAATTTAGGGGCGATGGCTCTTGGAATTTGTGAGTTGTTATGGCTAAAAATTATTTTGGAAGATTTAAAGATAAAGTGGGAAGGTCCAATGAAGTTGTATTGCGATAATAAGTCTGCTATCAATATTGCACATAATCCAGTTCAACATGATCGAACGAAGCCCGTTGAGGTTGACAGACATTTTATAAAGGAAAAACTGGACAGTGGCTTAATTTGCACTCCATTTGTGTCCACTGATGGTCAACTAGCAGACATACTTACCAAAGGATTGTCTGGAAAGTTGTTTCAGAAATTAGTAAGCAAGCTGAGAATGGATGATATCCACTTCCCAGCTTGAGGGGGAGTGTCAGATTACAGTTTCTTAATTAAGGAATATTTGAGTGTATCAAATAGGATTCTATAAATATTTTATTCCTAAATTTAAAGCTGTTTTTAGGGACAGCATCCCTAGAATTAGTCTATTTCCTAGTGTAAAGTTTCCTAAGTTAGGCTTACTATGTGTATAAATATTTATGTAATTTCTTGTGGAAAATTAAAAATCGAAATAGTCTGTTTTTAACAAAATCTATATATAATAAAATCTAAATATATCTCTACTAATATATTATATACAATAGATGCAAACCCTAATTTGATAGCATACTAATTTGGAAATTGTAGGAAATAAAATCAGAATTCAATCCCACAAAATAAGAATCACAATTAGAATTAAGTCAGATTCAAACCCCTTATTCTGCTGTCAATTTCTTGTGTCTGACATAGTACTTGTCCACAAAGGCATCAATAACAGCAAACGATGGGATGTTGAACTTTATTTTAAGAATTAGTTTGTGTTTTAGTTTTTACATGTCATATTGCCCTTGCCTGGATGCAGGAGGTGACAACATTTCTGTTACGAAAGGGGTTGTTTCTAGAGTTGAACCTACACAGTATGTACATGGTGCTACCCAGCTGATGGCAATACAGATAGATGCAGCTATAAACCCTGGGAATAGTGGGGGCCCTGCAATTATGGGGAACAAAGTTGCTGGTGTAGCTTTCCAAAACCTTTCAGGTGCAGAGAATATTGGGTGAGTTGTGAGTTTGTTTCCTTCATAAACATCATTTTGGTTTCAGGATATCTATTTTTGATCATTGATTCTTATGGTGATAAAATGTTTTTTTACTTGGGGTTCTACGAATATCCACTCTATTTAGTGGGGTTTCAGTATTGCATTCTCTTTGTTGTTGCCCCATTTTCCCTCAAATAGCATTGATAGCTATCTTGAGTATTATCATTTATTAAACCTTATGTAATGCTAAACGATGTACCATTTCACATGTGTAGTTTGTAATTTAAATGGTGCCTGCTTGTTTGTTTATTCCTTCACTATATGAGTCTACCCACTATTAAAAATCTAGTACCTTGACATGCACCATGCATTTTTAGATCTTAATTGTGGATGAACACAAGCACCAGCAAAAAGAAAAAAGGAATATCAGAAGAAGAATGCATCTTTTTGTTTCTTTCTATTAAAAAAACCATTTAAGGTTTATTAAATGCTAGACATTTTGGCCATATTTATTAGAAGGAAGCTTTTAATGGATATTATGTTCAGAACAGAGCCTTGAGAACCAAAGACCATATTGGGATGTTTAAGGAAATATGATACAGGCTAGGGTTGAGAATTGTGTTATTTAGTTTATATTATCTGAAACTCTAACAACTTGCATAAAAAAAAGTTGAAAGCTAAGCTGGACATGTCCAGACTGAACATTATTAAAACTTAAAGTAACTTCTTGTCAGTTCAAAAGCATAAGATTATTCCTTCTGGCCAAGTATATATTTCAATCTTTTTTTATTTTTTCTTTTCATGATATGCAGCTATATAATTCCTGTTCCTGTTATAAAGCATTTTATAGCTGGTATAGAGGAAAGTGGAAAATACATGGGATTCTGCTCTATGGGTCTCTCATGTCAACCTACAGAAAATGTTCAACTTCGTAACCACTTCAAAATGCAACCTCATATGACAGGTGTACTTGTGAGCAAAATTAATCCTTTGTCTGATGCGTATGGAGTCCTAAAAAAGGATGATATCATCCTTGAATTTGATGGTGTGCCTATAGCAAATGATGGAACTGGTACTTGAATTATAACTGTTCACTCAATTTTTTTTCATCTTAATTTCAAATGAGATTCAACATTTTGCCAATAAACATTTTGCAATCATGCCAATTGCATTTTCTTAATAAAATTTTCTGACCTCTTCTAAGATAAAATTTAGACCTTTTTCTCATCGGTGCTTATTTTTGTTCTGGTAACATGATTACATTTATCCTCAGTTTCTTCAAATAAGGCACCTACCATTGTCACTATAAGGGGAATTTCTATTATTTGTTTTTAATTTTGTTTTGGTTTCTTGAAAGTGAGATGCTCGGGGATAGAATTTCCCTAATGTTTTTCTTTTGGATAATGTACTAGTATGTGGTAACTTTATTGGTATTCATAATTTTCTGCTGTACTTAATTTGGAGATGAATTTACATGCATTGCAGTTCCTTTCCGGAACAGGGAACGGATAACATTTGATCATTTGGTGTCTATGAAGAAACCCAATGAAACTGCACTAGTCAAAGTCCTGAGAAATGGTGGAGAGCATGCATTCACCATCACCCTTCAACCTGTGAGTAATTCTTTTAAAGGTTTATTAAATATAGTAATATCCACAATTTGCATAAACCTTGTGACCTGGGTTAATGAAAGTTTTAAGGAACCATGAAGAGCCCGAATTCTTCATATATGCCATCTGTAATGATTTATTAAATTTGATTATTTTTTGCGGTTCTTTTAGGTACAATCTGTGCCTGATTAACATTTTTTTTCTTCATTCTCATTTTGAATAGAAAACGACATTCTCTCCCTTAAATGGCTTTAATACTGTTGTTAAAAGAAAGGAAATAGATTAATTGATGAAGCAGAACTTGATAGTGGAGTTGTAAGCAAAAATTTAAACCAGTTTTTATGATTTAAACAGATAATTTAATTGTTGGAATAAATAGGTGTTGTGTTCACCAGCATGGTGAAGATGAGTGGGGATCTGCAAGTAAAGGCGTGTTTATGTAGGAATTGAATTAACTCTGAGAGTTAATTTTAGAAGGGATAGTATCATTATGCTCCTATTATTGAAGAATTAGGATGCTTTGGGCTGATAGCCAAAACTTGGCTATTAAAATGAGGCTCGTTTTTTTATAAGAGAGTCCAAAAGAAGAGTAGATAAAGGATGAGGAATAGAATAGAAGACACTATGGATGAATAAAAAGTCATATTGAACTTTGTTTTGAAGAGATTTTAATTTTCAAACTCCCAACAATCGGCCATCCCCATCATAGTTATAGGCTAATTATTTGCCTGGAAAACATATATTGTAGCTGTTAATTGAGCCCTAATTAGAAGTTAACTGAAGTGGAACACTCTAGCATATCCTCTGCTTCAATGAAATGAGGAATACTCATGTAATTCCCACCATAAATGAAGAAGGAAGTCTTTGCTATCGGGCAAGGTAAAATAGATAATTGTCTTTGTATCTCTAATGAATGTTTTAGTAGGAATTGGCTATAGTCCTGAGACATATTGAAGATGGTGATAAATCCCTTGCTAGAAGACCAGATAGCAATGGCCATATATAGTTTTTACAACCAAGAAGATTGGAAAGCCATCATGTTCCTCCGTATAACTGCTGCAATTAAAAAAAAGACAGAAATTTGTCTGCTACAATTTGTTTTCTCGTTAGTACACCTAAAACCGAAATGTAAATACATATCCTATTGAACGGAGGATCAAACAGCTGCTCATGAACCATGCATAGGAAGTAAGGTGTCTATATCCATTGCCTGAGGTGAATGCTTAAATGGATTCTGATTCTTGTGCTATAAAAGGTTCCTTGTAAGCACAGGCTTTCAATTACTCAACTTTAAGGTGCTTGAAGATTCTTGCTGCCTTTTGACAATATTTGGTTTACTTTTTCCGGTGCAGAATCTTATAGTATTTTTAATGCTTCAATTGGTCTTATTACACATGTTTTCTGACTGCTGAAATTATTAATAATATAACTACTTATGTCAGTGCATTGTTTGGTTAGTGGTGAAATTAACCTTGATTTTGAATCATTAATTTATTAGTTTTCATTGATCTTACAGTTGCAGCCGCTGGTTCCAGTTCATCAATTTGATAAACTTCCTAGTTATTATATTTTTGCTGGTCTGGTTTTTGTTCCACTAACCCAGCCATACCTACACGAGTATGGGGAAGACTGGTATAATACTTCACCTCGTCGGCTCTGTGAACTTGCTCTAAGGGAGCTGCCTAAAAGAGCTGGGGAACAACTTGTAATCTTGTCTCAGGTTTGAACTACAGACTTTTTTGATATCATTAGTGCATGATTGTTTCTTTGAGATGAAAACTTAGTAGTTTGTCAATTTCAGTTACAAGAAAGACTAAAGTAAAATTTAGGTCCTAGATGAGTCGATATAGATAGAAGCTTTGGTTTGGCAAACGATTTTAACTATCAAATCTTGGATGCTACTGTTCTTGTTTTCTTATTATTTTTGGAATAGATTATTCAAGTTCGTTTTCTATGCACAGACAGTTTCCTTGTTAAACTCCATAAGTGGTATTAAAGAATTAACATGTGTACTTTTATTATATTATATTTATTTTTAAACATACCTGAAAGGGTTATGTGGCAACTCTTTCAACTGCATTGCACTGGGGGGTGGGGTTCCATACCTCCTTTAGATAGATGGCTCCTTGTGCTTCTAATTTAGAGCTAGAACTACTGCAACCATGGAATCCTCTCCTCATTCTTGAAGTTCAGAAACTCCATCAGTGGTTTATGAGATAATTGTCCTATCATTGAAATTTGGACTACTTCCTTTGCGGCTCTCCTACACTCCTCTACTCCAAAAAGGGGGGAAATTTAATTGAATCATTAGGGTTTAAGGCATTTTATTATTTTATATACAACTAGTACAGCTTTTTAACTCCACCGGTGTTGTAGAATTATGCCATTTGCCCTTTCATTTACCATGTTAATGGATGAATTTCTAAAACTTCGCCTAATGGCATCAAGTGTTTAACCTCTCATATATGACTTTAAGTACTAAACCAAAGGATTTTCTATGTCCGTTCACCTTCATGACAAACTGTTATATGGTTCAGGTTTTGATGGATGATATCAACGCAGGCTATGAGCGTCTTGCTGAATTACAGGTACTTTCTTATTTTCCTTTGGTTGGATCATCTTTGTTTCTATAGCTGTTTTCTACATCCAATAAACCAGTTATGAAAGTAGAAATGCCACGAGAGAATTGTACATCTTGCATTCAGCTCAAAGTCAGAATTTATAAAAGTTATACTCTGCCTAGAAAGGAAAGAAAATAAAATCTCTCTAAATACCTAAAATTAGCTATTTACAAATCCCTAAAAAACCAGTTATTTACAGGCTGTTAACAAAGCCAACCAACTAGCTCGAGGAGCCTTTCTATTCATCATGAAATGCTACAAATTCGTTTCGAGGAGATAGAGGAGCAACTAGGTTACAGATTTTCTGTCACAAAATGCCATTCATCATATAAATAGGAATAGGATAATAAAAGGCAAAATAGTCATCCTCTATGTTAGATTTGGGCACGAGTGTTAGATATAGGCATCCATTACTCATGACATTGAGCGGCTAGGAAATTAGGAGTTACATCTGTTTTCAAATGTCAATTTTCAAGGAAGTGAAAAGCATTGAATAAAGTAAAAGAGAACAGGAGAATGATCCTTAGGCTTCAGTTGTACCGCTCTTTGATTGCATAAAAAATGTCCTCAAATCAGTTCATTTGCATTTTCAGTCAATTCCGATGACAGACAAATAATATTTGAAACTCAAGACCAGATGTCTGCTTGCATTTATATTACTCGGACTCAAGTGTGTCAGGTTGTGTGTCAAACATGGGTATGCCAGGGTTTTTAAATTTTTCTTCATATATTTGGCCATTGGGTACTCCTTTGAGAAAAATGGAATCAAATCTGTTTATTGATCTGTTTAACTCGGTGGTTGCATTAATGCCATTATGTGTCTGCACTTGAAAACCAGTGTATGTCCAACTGCCGATGTAATTACGTATTCGTTTGTGTATGATGTATGCGTGGTTATTTGTTTTCTGAGAGGTAAAAAGAAACTGTGGTGGACAGGTCAAGAAAGTCAACGGAATTGAAATAAAAAATTTGAAGCACTTGTGCCAACTTGTGGAAAATTGTAGCAGAGAGAGCTTGAGGATTGATTTGGATGCTGATAGGGTAGTTGCATTAAACTATGAATCGGCCAGAATAGCCACTTCCCGGATTCTTGAACATCATCGAATACCATCACGGATGTCCGTCGACCTTTTAAGTGAGCAGAACAGTTTGTTAATGGATTCAGCGGAGTAGAGACTTGACCTTAACTCAATGATCGGTCGATTATCAAATTGAGTTGCTTGCATCAATTTTTGAGTGTAATTCATTTATTGTCGATTCATTTAAGTTCAAGAATTTAGTTGCAAAACAATGTAGGTATATTCAATTTCATTACTTATGGAAGAAGCAGTTATGATAGGGTTGCAATTTTCTTGGGAAGAAATGCAGATGCTCACACTGAAATTTATTCACTGAAACTTTTCCTTGGAAGAAATGCAGAGGCTTTTTTGCCTTAATAATATAAAAATTAATTATTGAAATAGGATAGGTTAATACTTACTTACGAAAATAGGTAGAGTGCACAGTAACCAGCCAGTGTCGCCTGATCAATCGACGGAACAACTCTACTTTCTCTCAATCATTTTAAAATAATTAATAATTTTTTTGGTGCTGTCAATATGTTAGATGGCACAGGTATGTATTTTTTAAAAAATGACTATTTCTTCGGGTATATAGGAGTAAATTTTTTTTTAATGGCGTCGTCATTGTGTCAAGCGGTTTAGAAAATAATTTTTAATTCTTTTAGCTGTTGAAAAAAATTGAAAACTGAAAAGTTGAAAAAGAACAAGCATTCGTGGTTGATTGGTCACGTTGATGGCAGCAGCCTGATGGGTTGCCTCTTATGTGATTAGTTTGTCACAGCTATTGCTTTCGACGTGACTGATTAGTCCTAAGTATTGGGTTTTTTTTTTTTGTTTTTCAGCCTTTTTAGGCATTTTTAATAGTTAAAAAATATTTTTTAACTTGTATCGTTGATTTATTAGGTGGCACCATCGGACTATATATACCCCAAACTTGGGTAAAAATTATCAAGTTCTGAAAGTTTTTATTTTCTTTTAAGTTTTTTTTAGAAGGTTTTTTTAGCAGTTTCAGAGAAGAAAATATGGATAACTAATTATTTGCAACTATTCACTTCGATGATGTAATTTTAGAAACAATTGTGGGTTGTACATTTGAAACTTGCCAAAAAATAGGAATAAGGTTCAATAAGAATGTGTTTGACGATGATATGAAAAAAAATCAGTGCAAAATTGCTTGACGTTGTGGGAAGAAGATGTTGAAACTATTCTATAAATTTTTAAATTTGTCAAATGCTATCAAATTTATCAAGATGGAATTTTTAGATGATGAAGACATAGAGACAATGGTCGCACTATATTGCTTGATTGGGAGGGTAAACACTGAATCGATTCAGTTATTTGCTAAGTTAGCGGATGTGGAGCTCGTTGAAGGTGACTCCATTAAGTCAACAATATGGAGTTGAAGGGTGTGTATGAAGGTTTCGAGAGCGTCTAACAACAGGAGGTTGTTTGTGTGTGTGTTTGACAATGATCTTAATGTTGGATGTGCAGAACTAGGGGTGTGTATTTGATCGAGTCGAGTCGAATCGAGTCAAAAAATTTCGAGTTAGTCGAGTTGACGAATCCTATTTTAGAAATCGAACTCAACTACATTTTTTTCGAATCAAATCGAATCGAGTCAAAAAATTCTGAGTCAAGTCGAGTCGAGTTAACGAATCCTATTAATTATACTCAATCCTATGTTTACATAGACCAATTATTTAACTAGTAGATGAAGTATAAGATTATTTAACTATATAAACAATATAACGGTTTTGCCTTTTAACCTAATGAGTAAACATTTATCAAAATGACGTAGTTTTACCTTTTGACTTAATGGTTTTGACTTTTAACTTTAGAAAAGGTAAATATTTATCAAAACGAGGCAAATTTTGCATTTTCTTATTTAGATTTTCAGATAACTTGAATTTTGTAATTCATATTCGAGTTAAACTGAAAAACTTAAATTTTTTTATTCGATTTGATCCGAATAACTTGATTAACTCAAATAACTCGAACTATTTAATTCAAAATATGAATTTTATCAAATTTTTCGAACCAAATAGAATTTTGCTCACCCCTATACAGAACAGAATGGTGGTGGAGAGACATTGACATGGGTCGAAAATCCACACCATGTTCGTTATACATCTAGTTGTGATTGAGATCAATGTGGATGGTGAAGATGGATTCAATAATAATAGTTGTTCTAATCACGAGGGTGAATATTTTAGTGACCTCGATGTAGATGGGGTCTCGGATGATATCGACGATGAAGGCATGAACGAAGAAAATGTTTATGCCCCTTCGGTTGGGAACCCGAGTCATGACTGTAATACCCCTAACCCATATCCGTCGCCGGAACAGGGTTACGAAGCATTACAAAAATATACAGATAAAGTAAACAGATATTTCATTTTATATAGTATTCATGTCAAAAATCAAACATAAAGTTTCTTATATGAACCCTCGAGGTCCAAAACATGTATTAGAAATGAGTCAGGACTAAACCGAGTACTTAGAGAATTTTTCATAAAATCTCAAAATTTTTCCTAGATGTAGGAGTCATACACCCGTGTGGTTAGGCTGTGTGGCTCACACAGCCAAGGGACACGTCCGTGTCTCAGGCCATGTAACTATTTGACTTGGGTCACATAGCTAAGTCACACGCTCGTGTGCTAGGCAGTGTATAGGTGCAGGGGTCACACGGCCAAGTCACACGCCCGTGTGCCAGGCCGTGTGATCAATTCTGGGCATTCTGTTTTGACATTTTAAAGATGCAGGGGATATACAGCCAGGCCACATGCACATGTGCTAGGCCGTATGTTACACACAGCTGAAACACGCGCCCGTGTCTCTACCTGTGTGAATGAAAATAGGCTATTTTTCAAGCCACATTTCTCATCCATCTTGTCTTTCACCTACACCAACACTTAAACATATTCACAAACCATATCAAACACATACTAAACATATCCATCACAAGCCATTACAATGGCTAGTTACAATTAAAAAATTTATATGCCGATATTGGCTAATTAACCTATACATGCCATTATAACCATAATTAATTTACCATATATATACCGAAATGGGCTGATGGATAGTGTGAGTGATCTCCGCCAAGCTTCCAATCCAACGAGTCTCCGAATTACTATAGAATATGGGAAAATAAAACAGAGTAAACATGAAATGCTTAGTAAGTTTGTATAACATGGTAATTAACTTACCACTTATTTAAATTCAATATAAACATACAAGGCACATTCAATCAACTTGATCACGAGCCCTAACACATATCCTCATCACCCTTGTTAGTCATATATTTCACATAAATATCAAGAAACATGTATGGGCTCAACAATAATTAGATATCCATGTACATATACTTTCCACGTCATGTATTCATATAACATATAGAAATCATATCCTTCTATTTAAAGTACATTTTCATAATAGTTCGTCTCGAGTTCAGATTATTTCATGTTGAAACTTTACCCATTAAATCATTTGAAATGTCAGTGTCACACGGGTAATACACTCAAGGTGTATAAATCTATAATCATAGAAGAACTTATTCATAAAACAAATTCCATGTTTACATATTACCATCTCGTATTTCCATATATAATGTATCATCATTTTCATGTATTTCAGGCAGATAAATGTATTAATTCATTTCATGTTCATATTTTCTCATGTTAGGATTTTGCCCGTTGAATCATTGAAAACATCAATGGATACACATGTAGTACACTCGAAGTGTACATATCAGAAATCCGTCAATTCATATTCAGGAGTGCTCTTTAAAGCACATAATCGAGAAATCCTCTCTCAAGGCATACAACAGGAAGCTCACAAAGAGCCATTAATCGGAAAGCTCACAAAGAGTCTATCAGTAAGCTTATCCAGACTATATAACAGGAAGGCCATAAGAGCCATAATCAGGAAGTTCACAAAGAACTTTTAATCAGGAAGCTCACAAAGAGCCTTTAATCGAGAACTTCGGATAGCCATATATCGGGAAGTTCAAGGGAGTCATATCAGGGTACTCACAAAGAGCTACGTTTGTGTCTGCAATATATGTAGGATCACAACCGATCATATAACAGGACACTCACAAAGAGCTACGGTAGTTCGCAACATATGCAAGATCACTATCGATCAGGATGCTCGCAGGAACCATATAATGGGAAACTCGAGAGGGCTTATAATGGGATGCTCGTAGGAGCTGTGGTGTGTCCGCAGCACATGCAGGACCACAACCAATTAGGAAATCCTGTATCCATCAAATTCCATTATTCAAACATGATTTAATATTTATCGGGCTTTGTTGGATATGTAACCAATTTCATATATTTGACATTTATACAATTCACATACACAACATTTAATTCAAGCATATAAATATACACAATTTAGTTACACAAACTTACCTCGATAAATATTCATGTACGTAAAATCTACTAATCTGACATTTTCTCTTTTCCTCATTCTAACTCCGAATTTGGTTTATCCGAATCCATATGAATGAATTTAACATTAATTCATGTTCATTTCAATTCAATTTACATCTTAGGCAAAATTATCATTTTACCCCTAAACTTTTAATTAATGATGATTTCATCCTTAAGCTCGAAAAATGAAATTCATGCAATTTAATCCTTATTCCAAGCCTAGCCGATTTTTACATGTAAAATTTACAGCCCATGTATTTCATATAATTCAGAATTTTTCCATGAATTTTACATCTTTTCAATTTAGTCCCTAAATCATAATTTCATTAAAATTCCTTTTACAAAAGTTGTTTATCTATCAACAACCTTTCATTTTCTACCATAAAACTTCATAATTCATCTTTGTTCATCCATGGAAGTACCCTAGTACCTTGATAACTTTGCAAATTAATCCCCGAGATAGCTAGATTAAGCTATTACGATCTCGAAAATATAAAAATCATTAAAAACTGGTAAGAATACTTACCTAATCAAGCAAAATAAGTTGGCTTGAGCTTAGGTTTCCATGGCTAGAGTTTCCATGCTTTTAATTTGGGAAAGATGATATAAATGATAATATTTTTATTTTTTATCATTTATCATCTTTTATTATTTCACTTTCCAATTTCATCCTTTTCTTTATTTTATTTTTCATGGATGAATCATCATTCTTAATCACTAAGCATTTTTAATGGTCTATTTGCCATATAAGGACCTCAAATTTTAAATCCCATAGCTATTTAATCCTTTTAGCTATTAGAACTCAACTTTTGCACTTTGTGCAAATTTGATCCTTTATCAAATTAAACATGTAATCGGTAAAATTTCTTTACGAAATTTTTATACGACATTACTATAATACAATAGACCATAAAATAATATAAAAATAATATTTCTTCCAAAATCAGATTTGTGGTCCTGAAACCACTGTTCTGATTTTATCGAAAACGGGCTGTTACAATGACATTGTCATATGCAATAATCATGGGGCTCACATGTTGAGCGTTGATCCCAATGTAGCACATGCATCTAAGTTCTATGAGTACACCGATATAATACCTGTTCACCGGTTGGCGGTAGATCCCAAATCGAAAGAGTTGTTCATGGGCCAACAATTCATGACTAAGGATGACTGTATATTTGCCATCAAGCAGTTTAACATGAAGGTGTCAATTGACTACAAAGCCGCTGATTCTAAATCAACAATATATGTTGGATAGTGGTGGGTACGAGCTACATTTATCCAAAGGTTCCAACAATGGAAGATCCGAAAATATGTTGGGTCTCATACATTCAATTTTGCACGTATGACACAAGACCATCGCAAACTTGATTCAAAAATTATTTACAATTGCATCATGCCACTGGTTAAAGACATGCCCACCATTCCTGTATCGGTGCTAATTGCCGAAATGCAAGAACAGTTCCAGTATTGAGTGTCACATCGGAAGGCATGGTTGGTTAAACAGATGGCCATGAAACAGTTGTATGAAGATTGAGATGCATTGTACAATGAACTTCAAAGGTGGATAGCTGCTATGCAGGAGTACGTGCCAAGGATTGTCGTTGACTTGCAGACATTGCCTTCTTACGGCCTGGACGACCAACGACAACAGGAAAAAGAATTTTCTATTGGATGTTTTGGACATTTGATCAATGCGTTCGAGTCTTTCCCCACTGCAAGCTACTTGTGCAGGTTGATGGGACCTGGATGTACGAGAAATATATGCAGATCCTCCTTATTGCAGTTGCATAAGACAGGAACTGAAACATGCTACTGATAGCATTTGCCATCGTGGAGTCGGAGAACATGGAATCATGACAATTTTTTCTAATGAACTTGCGGAGGTATGTTGTTAGACAAGACAACATTTGTATCATTTTCGATAGACCAAAGGGGCTAGTTACTGCAATTAGGCGTTCCGGTATTCCGTGGATATTCGTCCATTGCATCTGCCACACTATAGTGAACTTACATAAGGACTTCAAGAATGTTGATTGACGTAAACAAGTCGTGAACGTAGGTAATTATCAGTTTCATTTTTTTAATATATTTACAAACTGTGTAACAAAACGTAACATGTCTTAACGAAATACATATGCAGGGTACGAGCTGGAACAACACCGTTTTAGATAGAGGCTGGTGAGGCTTCAGATTGATAGGAACGATGAAACGAACCATATATTAAAAGAGTGGTTTGGGAGTATGGATTCATGGTAATGGAATCAAATTTTTGATGAAGGATCTCGACATGATCATATGACTACCAACCTGGTAGTGGTCGTTAACTTCATCTTAAAGCATAAACGACACCTTCCAATTTCATCTATTTTCTCAGTTACGTTCTATGGGTCGATAACCTTGATGTGAAGAATGAGGCTGAAATAAATAAATCAAATGGATGTAGGATACGTGTATGTGGATGAGGTTAAAAAGTCGATGGAGGTCAACGCCCAGAGAGCGAGTTTGATGCACGTAGAGTTATATTCTTGCAATTGGAAACTTTTCAGTTAATGGAGTTCATCGGTTGTCAATCGGATATCCCGTCTAGGTCCTACGGAGTTGATATCCGAAATAGGCAGTGTGACTGCGGGAGGTTCCAAACATTTTGGTATCCGTGTGCACATGTCATTGCAGCTTGTGCTGATGTCTCGATCTATGTCGAACAATATATCGATGAGGTGTACATATTGAAATGCATATTGCTTATTTGGGGAAACGAGTTCCCAACCTTGCAGGATGTATCGACATGGGAAGTGCCTCCGTCAACTTTCTAGTTGATCCCAAACATTGGGCTACGTAGGAAGCCCAAATGTTAGAAAAATCCCGGTTTGAAAATGGTTTTCTTGTACAGTAGAAAATTAAAATTTTGAAAATTGACCTGATTAGTGACATTTATAACAAAAAACCTTAACTAAATTTGTACTTGTGTTTTCAGCTTAATGGATGTTCGTTGTTCCCGACTTTCAACAAAATTATCTCTCTACTATTCTTGTACCACGAACTTCTTCGAGTGTGGGCTCGAATCAATTGAGTCAAAACATAGAACTAGAAAAAGTTTTCTCTTTTTTGGGTGGAAACAAAAATTCTCTCTTCTTAATAGAAACTGGTAGAATTGTTATTTCGGAAAGATATATGTAATAGTTGAGAATAATTTTTTTTATTTTTCAGCAAAATAATAATCTCTCAAAGTTGTGTGAATAGCTTTACTGGTGTCATCTATTTATAGGAATAGTAGGTAGAACCCTTATTGAGTTGTAGTAGTTTATTTCAAATAAAAAAGTAACATCTTACTTAGAATAGGACTAGGGTGAATGATACACCCTAGTATTCCTACTAGGGTTGCCACCCCTTCACGTTCATGAGGGGTTTTTAGGCCTTTCTCACATCGGGTCCAATTATGAGTACTTCTTGGGCTTTTTTGACCCAATACTCTGTAATTTGATCAAATCCGATTTAGTTTTTCTATTTCTCAAAATAAATTTTAATATTTATATAAAAAAAATTCTCATCCTTATTTTACCTGTAACACTCCTAACCCATATCCGTCGTCGGACTAGGGTTATAAGACGTTACCGATCATACAATTGCTTATACGAATATTTATTAACATAAATGTCTATATTGATTTCATTGATATACCAGGGACAGTTCATACAATAATATAAACTTTACACACGATTATCCCTATCAAGGTTTGAATCATTTTGAACATCTACAATAAAATGTAATAAAATAAAATGCACTTATACAACTAAATTACTTAAATTATATTCAATCACCTTATACATCCATTATAAGTCATTAATGCAGCTTTTAAGCCTAAGTTTATACCAACTTTGCATGTTATGCATAATTACACAAACTAAAGAAAAACATTTAGGAATGTACAAAAATCTATTCCATTCTATAGCTATTCGGCTATCACAATTCAATTGCATAATTTCGTAACTTTACAAAAATCAACGAATCAATATAATCATACACATTTGCAATTCAACCATAATATAAACATCTATAAACATATATAACAAGACATTTAAGGACTCATGTAACATCCTAATTTTCGGATTTATTCGCGGGTTTCAATATTTTGTAAATATTTTAAAATTTTGTATTTGGAAGTGAGATTAATATTTTGAGTAGGTAGATGGGCTTATGGAAGGCCCATGTGTTGGCCAAAACCTGGGTGAATTTTTGAATTTTGGACATAGGAGTTAGGGGTTCTGGCTAGGTGGCCCTTGAATAGAGTTATGGGTAAATTGCATCACAAAAAGAGCCTTGGTAAAGTGGCTAGGGTGACACCACTAGGCTCCTAGAAAGGGTGGCATGGAGCATTGGAGAAGGCAAGGGATCGATTCCCTGTGTTGACAAATAGATGCATTTATTTTTAAGTGCAGGAGGGGTAGTGTTGGAGTCCAGGTGGATTCTGCCAAAGGGGAGTTTGAATCAGTCCAAACGCTTGGATTAAGGAGTGATAAGGGGAGAGATTTAAGGGATTTGGAGAGAGGCTAGGAGTTGGCCGAATTAGGGGAATTAGAAAGGGGATTTCGGCAGAGGGGTTTTAAGTTAGTATTTCGGCATTTAGGGTGTTGAGTGGTGCCGTTTTCTTCTGCTTAAACACCTTGGGGTTGTTCTTTTCTCTCTTTTTCCTCTCTAGCCGAAACCACCATTCTCTCTATTCTTCTTTCTTCATTTTTCTTCTTCAAAACCGTTCACCAAACCTGCTGTTCTTCAACACTTGTGCCGAAACCACAAAAGCCGAAAACTCGAAAAATACATTAATTGTACCGATTTCTTCCAAGCCAAATCCTTCGATATTTTTGTACCTAATAAACGAAAACCATCTTTTCTAAACCCTAGATACCTGTCGGCAATTTTACATCAAGGTTATAACCCCACATTGTCATCTCCTTCATCACTCAAAAGCCGAAAAACCATAGATTTGGGGCTTATAGCCGAAACTGTAAAACTCCGGGAGTCGAGTTCTACCGTCGTTTGAAAGATAAATCTGCATCATATTATGTGGAGATCAAAAAGGAGAAAGGGGTAAGTGTTCAACATCTCAGATCTGGTCCTATTTTACAAAGTTAGGAAAAGCCGAAGTCCCTAAAACCTAGGGAGGCTGTCGATTTGGGCATGTGGCTCTAAGGGTTTTTAACTGATGTTTTCTGTCTATGATTAGTGTCTTCTTAAGTGTTGGATTGAAGGCATGGGTTGTTGGAGCAATCGGATTCGGAGCTAGCTATCGATTTTGGCAAAAGGGTAAGGTTTCAAAGGCTTTTAGGGACATGGGTCGATCAGGGATAAATAGGTTGTGGGTTTAGTGATTTCGGTTTGTAAATAAGAACTGTGCTAACCAATTGTAGGACATCGAAAGGGATCTCGGTGGCAGTCGTCACGAAACAGGTGTGTACCGAACACCCTTCCTTAGTTCAATTCGGCAAAAGCCGAAATGCCGAAATTTTGGCATTTCATGGGTTTGTGAGTATGCGAATGCTCTCAATACATAGAGTAATTGTTGGATCTAGCACCGTAAAGTAGTAAGTAAGTTGCGTGACATTTTAGCGTACTTCAAAAAAAAAGGCTCGATGGGCCAAAACTGGGCCCAATGGGCTTACGGACCAATATGGGTAAGAGATGGGCAAATTAGCCTGTTAGTTAGATGGTGGAACCAAATTGCATAAAACTATTGAAAATTACTGAAGTAGCTGGTGTAGTTGCTAAGTTACGAAAATTATCTCTAAAGAGCAAAATTACCGATATACCCCTAGGGTTTAAATTGGCTAAACTGCATGATTGTTTGATACTGTATTTTACATGATATGCATCTATTAATATCTGTTGCATGGGATTGGGGTATTGATGGAGGAAGTATTGAAAGTGGTTTATCCACGTACTGGAGGCTTTGCCTCAACTTATTGATATTTGAGCGCCGTTGTTTTGCTCGTGGAGTGTAGGGCTGGGTGGGTTGAGATATTCCCCACATGGAGTGTAGGGCTGGTACGGGTGCAGTGTAGCGGATGGTGGGTTGAGTAGTCTCCCCAGATGGGTTTGCATGCATTACTACTATTGTTACCTATGTTACTGAACTGGGCCTATGGGCCACACTGTTATGTTAAAAGGGGCTAAGGCCTTGCTACTGTATTCTGAAAGGGCTTCGGTCCACTGTGTACTGTTATCTGAATAGGGCTTAGGCCCAATGGGCTAGAGCTGACTTGGGCTTTGGATGGGTTTCTGTATACACTGAGTTTCCCAAACTCACCCCTTTCTCTTCCATCCTTGCAGGTGAGCCCTAGTTGGTGGACTTGGAGCTGGGCGGGATTCAGAGTGGCCATGAAGATTGATTGCCGGTTTTAATTAAGTTCAGCATTTTTTTTGATTATTTCTATTATGGTTAAAGTTGTAATAAGGCCGCTCTTTTTAATTAATTTTATTTTGGGATTATTAAGCTGGATAGCACTAGGGCACGTTTTATAAAAAAAATTACATGTTTTTAAAAGAGCATGATGACACACAAAGTTTTTCGCAACGTAAATGTTTTTCCAAGAAAATAAATAATTCAAACAGACTTAAACTTAATTTAATGTTCGTAGGCACGTAACCTGTTTAAAGTGTGGTAATGGATGTGTGCATGTCTAGGATTGGATCCGGGAAGAGCTTGGTACTTAAGCAGTCCAATAAGACTCACCTCCTCTTTGCTGGCTTCCTACCTGGTGCACAGCTTCCATTCACTTTAACTTAAAACAAGAACATATTTTCGCTAAACGCTAAACAACGAATTTAGATAAACACATGTTTTTGAAACATCTCCATGTGACATACTAAATTCGTCCGTAACGTCTGGGCTGGGTTTGGGGTGTTACAACTCATCCATATGTCATGGTCGAATACTCAATCACATATATTCATTGATATTAACCAACTATCTTAAACTTTTAACTTCCTATTATCAAAGTTGATTTAACCCATACGGTAACATCATAAATAATCAATATATGTATGCAGACATACTAATTTATCTAAATAACATTCTTATATATATACATTCCCATACAATATATATATCATGGCTGAACCAATAAAATAAGGTACACATATATTATATGTATCTTACCTGTAGCAAAAACCTTATTTAACATAAAGTACATACCGTTTAAACACCTCAAAAATGTACACAAAATATATACACTATTTGCCATTAATCAAACTTAGTGAATATTCAATCCAATAGGCATAAACCGAATAGGAACATAGTATCATTCAATTTTCAGCACACGCAATACCTAACACAAGTTCATGCATACATGACACATAATTATAAAACAGAGTGGACGATGATTAAACTTAACATAGCTAAAATTTTAAGGATAATAGCTTAGCCATTTTCGCATGGCTTTATACACAACCAAAAATTCAACATTTCCAAAACGTACTTTAGCCTATACATGCCATAATTTCTAGTTTAACTTATAAAAGTACCCAAAGTTATGGATAGTGTGATGAGCTTCGCAAACAATCCCTGAGCTTGTAACTTGATTTTCAAAATCTATAAAACAGAAACAAATATTTACACGATAAGCTATTATAGCTTAGCAAGCTATAAGCAAATAAAAAATCTAATGATATAACTATCTCATAATATATTTTAGCTGAACTATACTAGTATGAGTATGCTTAGTCTCAACCTACCACATTCATTCATGATATTTCGTTTTTATATAAAATTCCCATCTTGGCCGAATGCCTATATAATCAACATAAGTATTTCATACTTCATTTTCAAGGTCAAGATATCTTTAAACAATTGAACTCACAAATATTCATAACTTTTATTCAATCATCATAATATATCATCATATAAATATTATATAAATGATCGAATATACTTGGTACCTTTAATAAACATATCATATATCATTTCGAAAACAATTACAGTACATATATGTATATCCTTATCAATTTCAATTACTATAATATGGTTTCACCATCCATACTTATTCAATTAGACTTGGTATTAAATACTAATTACTTACTTACCTTACCTTGACTTGGTAACAAATTAATCCATACTTGGCACATAGCTCGTTTTACATATTCAAACATAGATTATCATTGCCCGTTGAACCATTCAGAATTGGACAGGACACTCGGATAATCACATAAATCGTACAATGCCAACGTCCCAGACGTGGTCTTACATGTAGCCACAAACAATGCCACTGTCCCAGACCGGGTCTTACTCGTAAACACATATCAGAATCGCATTCGATGCCATGGACTTACTCGTACACATATATCGGAATTCTATGTCATGACATATGCATCCTAGCTATTCCTAAGGTTCATACGGGGCTTTCAGACATCGTAACTCGATCGGAATGAATTTAGAAACATAGTAACCAAGCCTTTTCATATTCGGCTATATCAAATATAAATTATAACTTTTCATAACAACATGTATATTTAATATTTAAATACAATTAAACACATCTATTTGCTTAAAAACTTACCTCGGACGTCGTAAAACGGGAAGGGGCTGCTAGTCGACAACTTTCCTTTTTCCCCGATCAAAATCTGATTTCTTTGGTTCTTGATCTAAACATATTCAAATTAAGCTCATTCAAACATACTTTCATTCAATTTAGTAGAAAATCAGATAAATGGGAAAATTACCATTTTACCCTTGACATTTATAATTTTTACAATTTAGTCCATATTGCACAAAACACAAAATACACAAAATTTCCAATTACCCATGTTTGGCCGAATATCCCTAATGTACATAAAAGTCCATATATTTCATTTATTTCACATTTTAATCCATCAAATTATTATTTTTGCAATTTAGTCCTAATTACTCAAAATCATCAAAAACTCCAATACAAAACAAGTTAATCTAAAACATATCTTTCATATTTTATCATCAAAAAACAAAAATCACAAGCTATCAACAATGGAACAACTCAAAATATTCATCAAAATAAAAAATTAAAGCATGGGTCTTGAACATTACTAAGATCTCAAAAACGTAGAAATTATAAAAACCGAGCTAAACTTGTATCTTAATCAAGCTTGAATACCACCAAACCCTAGCTTGTCTTTCTTTTCTTTTTTTTTATTTGGATATTTGGCAATAGGAAGTATGAACACTTAATGTTTTGTTTTATTATTTTATGTTATGTTTTATATTATAACATTTTATCACATAAGTTACCATTTTAACTTAGTATAAATCATTTATAAGTCACCTTTTAATGACCGAATGTGTCCATGCAAAAATCCAAGGGTATATTTGCATTATAAGTACTTCTTCTAATAAAGACAACAACAATTAAGCACTTTCACATTTAACCACCAAATTTTTATCTTACGCGATTAAGTCCTTTTATTTAATCGGACACCTAAGCAACAAAATTAAATCACGAAAGTTTCACAGATGTAAATTCACACAAAATAAACACAGTAAATAATTTTTAAATATTTTTTTGACTCGAATTCATGGTTCTGAAACCACCGTTCCGATTAGAGTCTAAATCGGGCTGTTACAACTCTTCTCCCTTTAGGGATTTTCGTCCCCGAAAATCTTATCGGTGAATAGGTTCGGATAACATGCTTTCATTGCATCTTCTGGCTCCCACGTTGCTTCCTCAAATCCGTGCTTATGCTACAATACTTTAAATAACAGAATCTTCTTATTCTGCAACTCTTTAATCTCACGAGTCATGAAGCGAATCGGTTCTTCTTCGTAGGTCATATCGGGTTGAATTTCAATCTCAAACGGACTAATCACATGTGAAGGATCAGATCGATATCTTCGAAGAATCGAAACATGGAATACATTGTGAATCTTTCCTAACTCAGGTGGCAACAACAATCTGTAAGCAACTGGCCCAATTTCGATTATTTCAGATAGAGATTCGAGGTTTACATCGAGGTTTTGGAAGAAATTGCAAGAAGCTCTGGGTACAAAGTTGAATTTTAGTATAGCTTTTCATCTGCAAACCAATGGTCAGTCTGAGAGAGTAATTCAGATTCTCAAAGATATGCTTAGATGTTGTATTTTAGAGTTCGAAGGCAATTGGAAAAATATTTTCCACTGGTTGAATTTACATATAATAACAGCTTTCAATCGAGCATAAAGATGGCTCCGTATGTAGTTTTATGTGGTCGCAAATGTCAAAATTCGTTGTATTGGACCGAGCTTAGTGAAAAATAGATTCATGGGGTTGATTTGATTAGAGAAACCGAAGAAAAAGTGAAAGTAATTTGTGACTGTTTGAAAGCAGCTTCAGATCGTTAGAAATCTTACGCGGATTTGAAACGAAAAGACATTGAATTTCAGGTTGGTGATAAAGTGTTCTTAAAAGTATCTCCATGGAAGAAAATACTTTGCTTCGGTCGAAAAGGCAAATTGTGTTCACGATTCACTGGGCCGTATGAAATCATCGAAAGAATAGGGCCAGTAGCATATCGATTATCTTTACCATCGGAGTTAGAAAAGATTCATAATGTATTTCATGTATCAATGTAACGCCGGTACAAATCTTATCCATCACATGTGATTTGTCCGTCTAAAATTGAAATTCAACCTGATTTGACGTACAACGAAGAACCGATCAAAATTCTAGCATGTGAAGTTAAACAGTTAAGAAATAAAAGCATAGCTCTTGTGCAAGTGCTTTGGCAAAGTCATGGTGTTGAAGAGGCTTCGTGGGAGCCTAAGGAAGCTATTAGAAAATAGTACCCTAATGCAACACCCCTAACCCGTATCCGTCGGCGGACTAGGGTTAAAGGTGTTACCAGAAAAATCTAAATATTTTATAAACAATACATATACATTATCCACAATCATAATCAAACATTATCATAATGTCTTTTATATAGGTCATCGAGACCTAAAACATGCATTAGAAAGGGGTCGGGACTAGACCGAGCTCATTCAAAATTTTTTGAAACTTAAACATTTTTTAAGTTATAAAGGTCACACACTCGTGTGAGCTAGCCGTGTGCCTCACACGGCATTAGATATGTCCGTGTGTCTAGGTCTTGTCAGAACAGGGCATACATACTGACTTGTCCACTCGGCCACATGACACGCCCGTGTGCCAGATCATGTGAAAATTAGGGAGGCTACTGACTTGGGCCACACAGCCAGTCACACGCCTATGTGTCTAGCCCGTGGTCAAAACTGACTTGGCCATACAGCCTAGCACACATCTGTGTGTGCGACCATGTAGTCTGTCGAGGCTCATTTCGAAATGGCCCTCGAGCAACACGGCTGAGACACACACCCGTGTCTCTGCCCGCGTGGGAAAAAATAGGCCATTTGCAAGACCAAATTGCCACCCATTAAGGGTCCTCCCTACAAGCATAAAACAAAAGACATTTTATACCAAATTCTCAATCATTTTACAACCAAAACATACATCTTTTATGCCATAACATTATTCATCAATTGCATACTCAATAGCCATACTAAATTATGCCAAAACATAAAACAAAATCATATCTAAACATTTGTTTTATAACCTTATTTTACTTCATTCAATCACTTACTATAAACTTACCAATTCCTCAAATATGCACATACCAAAACTTACCAAAATTGACCATTTCTTTTAGAGAACAAATGCACACCATAATGGCACATTTGCATCACATATCATATATCAAAATCAAACCGATAGTTCAAACACAAACTAGCCATATCACATGGCATGATATATACATTACAAAACTTATCCAAATACTTCTAGCCTATACATGCCATACTCTTATATTCACAATGTCAAAAGGTACCAAAATAAGGTTCAATAGTGTGGTGATGATTCTTGACGATCCCCGAGCTCCTGATAGCTACGATATCTATAAAACAATGCAAACACACATAAAGTAAGATTTCAAAAGCTTAGTAAGCCATATACAAATAAACTTATCAATAAAAGCATATAAGCATCATCTAATTACATATACTCTATAGTCACATACTATCATAAACCACATAATTCATATACATTTCTCAAATACTCAATTTCACTTGCACATATGGCATATTTTCTCATACTTATATCACATATTATCTTTATCTCATGTACATACCTTTTATTCTCAAACATTGAACTACATTTCAAGCATACCTGAATCGAATACACATTTCATATAATTCGTTTCTCGTAATGCCCGTTGAACCGTTCAAAATCATAAGGATACGCAGATAGCTTAGAAAGCTCGTAAAATGCCAACGTCCCTGACATGGTCTTAAATGTAAACAAATATCAATGCCACTGTCCCAGATAGGGTCTTACACGAAATCAAGTACGATGCCAACGTCCCAGACGTGGTCTTACACGTAAATCATAAGTCGATGCCAACGTTCCAGACGTGGTCTTACACGATAACACATATCGGATCCTATGTCATGATATATGTATCCTAACTATTCCTAAGGATCGTACGGAGCTTTTCAGACATCAGAACTTTGTCGATACTTTCTCGGATGTCTCATATTTCTCAAATCATATAATCATTCATCATAGTTTAATAGCATATAATTGATAGTAATTCAATTCAAAACACATTTATTTGTATATAGACTTACCTCGTACGGATTCAGATAGACGGAATCGGCTACTCGATGACTTTTGACTTTCCCCGATCTAATTCCGTTTTCTTGAATTCTTGATCTTTAATCAAAATTTAGCATGGCCAAACCCTAGCTCAAGTTTTCTTTCTTTTTCTTTGATGAATTCGGCTAGGATGAATGAAAATAACATAATTTGATGCTTTTGTTTTAACTAAATTAACATTAATAATTGGTTTACCATTTTGCCCTTACATTAAAACATTAATAAAACTTTATATAATGTCCAACTAAGTCATTTAATGCATTATATGGTCAATTAACCATATAAGGACCTCGTAAATAAAAAGCCATAACAAATAGGCACTTTAACATTCATTAGACAACTTTTACATTTTATGCGATTAAGTCCTTTTATCAAATTAAGCACACAAACGATTAAATTTTCATACGAAATTTTCACACATACTAATTCACATATATTAAGCATAAAAAATAATATTAAAATATTTTTTTGACTCGGATTTGTGGTCCCAAACCCACTATTTCGACTAGGGTCCAAACCGGAGTGTTACAATTCTCCCCCTTAGAGATTTTCATCCCCGAAAATCTTACCAATGAACAGATTCAGATATTGCTATTTCATAACATCTTCAGGCTCTCACGTAACCTCTTCAACACCATGTCAATGCCACATTACTTTTACTAACAAAATTTTCTTATTTTGCAATTCTTTAACCTCACGAGCTAAAATACAGATCGGTTCTTCGTCGTAGGTCATATTAGACTTAATTTCAATCTCAGAAGGAGGAATTACATGTGAAGGATCGGATCTGTATCGTCTAAGCATCGATATGTGAAATACATTGTGTATCTTTTCTAGCTTAGGTGGCAATAAAAATCTATATGCAACCGGTCTGATACACTCGATAATTTCATGCGACCTAATAAACCTCGAATGCAATTTGCATTTTCTACCAAATCAGAGTACTTTTTTCCACGGGGATACTTTCAGAAACACTTTGTCATTGATCTCAAATTCAATATCTTTTCGTTTCAAATCTGCGTAAGATTTATGTCGATCAGAAGCTGCTTTCAAGCTTTCTCGGATCACTTTTACTTTCTTTTCAGTCTCTTTTATCAAGTCAACCCTGTGAATCTTATTCTCGCTGAGCTCAGTTCAATACAAAGGTGTACGATATTTGCGACCATATAAGGCTTCGTGTTTAATCCTCGATTGAAAACTGTTATTATAAGCGAATTCAATCAAAGGTAAATACTGTTCCCACATACTTTCAAACTCAAGAATGTAACATCCCAACATATCCTCAAGAATCTGAATAATCCGCTCAGATTGACCATCTGTTTGCTGGTGAAAAGCAGTACTAAAATACAATTTCGTACCTAAAGCCTCTTGGAATTTCTTCCAAAACCACGAAGTGAATCTCGGATCTCTATTTGACACGATAGACAATGGTACTTCGTGTAATCTTACAACATAAAAAATGTATAACTCAGCTAACATATCAATCGAGTAATCAGATGCAAACTCGAAACAAAATCCATTGTCACTCTATCCCATTTCCATTTCGGAATCATAATTGGTTGTAACAAACCAGATGACACTTGATGTTCAGCTTTAACTTGCTAAAAAAATTAAACATTTAGAAACAAAGTCAGAGATATCTCTTTTCATTCCAGACCACCAGTAATGTTGTTTTAGATCATTATACATTTTCATACTACCTAGATAAACGGATAAATGACTGTTATAAGCTTCATTCAAAATCATCTAAATCTATTTTGGATTTCTCCAAACACAAATTCGATCTCAGAATCTCAAACAATCATTATTATCAACTTCAGAATCAAAATCTAAATCACACTGAGCTCGTTTTGCTAAAATTTCATTATCAACCTTCTGACATTCGATAATCTATTGAATGAATAACAGTCTTGCTTTTAATTCGGCTAAAACCGAACCATCATCAGACACAACCAAATGAGCATTCATCGTACGTAGAGCAAATAATGATTTTCGACTCAAAGCATCAATAACACCGTTTGCTTTCCTCGGATGATAATCAATCAAAAGTTCATAGTCTTTTAGCTGTTCTAACCACCTTCTTTGCCGCAGATTCAGATTTTTCTGAATCATCAGATATTTCAAACTCTTATGATCAGAATATACGTGACATTTCTCACCAAATAGATAATGGCGCCAAATTTTCAAAGCAACCACAATTGCAGCTAATTCCAGATCGTGCGTCAGATAGTTCTTTTCGTGCAGTTTTAACTGTCTCAAAGCATAAGAAATGACTTTGCCTTCCTACATCAGAACACATCCTAGACTATTCAACGAAGCATTACTATATATCACAAATTCTTTACCCGATTCGGGTTGTACTAACACTGGAGCTTTAGTCAATAGGGCTTTCAATTGATCAAAGCTTTTTTTGCACTTTTCAGACCATTAAAACTTCAAATCTTTCTAAAGCTGTTTCGTTAATGAAGTTGCAATCATAGAAAAGCCTTTTACGAACCATCTATAATAATCGACAAGTCCCAGAAAGCTGCAAATTTTAGAAACATTTCTCGGAGGCTTCCAATCCAGAATAGCCAAAACTTTGCTTGAATCAACTTGGATACCTAATGCTGACACAATATGGCCCAGAAAACTGACTTCTCGTAACCAAAATTCACATTTACTGATCTTTGCATACAATTGCTTATCTCAAAAAGTTTGTAGCACTATTCTCAAATGTTCGACATGCTCGGATTCATCACGCGAATAAATCAATATGTCATCAATGAATACAACAACAAATCGATCTAAATACAGCCTAAAAATCCTGTTCATCAAATCCATAAAGACAGCAGGTGCATTCGTTAATGACTAAGAATTCATAGTGGCTATACCTCGTCCTGAATGCAGTTTTTGGAATGTCTGAGTCTTTTACTCGTAACTGATAATAACTCGATCTCAGATCTATCTTCAAAAACACGGTAGCTCCCTTCAACTGATCAAACAAATCATCAATTTGAGGCAAAGGGTATTTGTTCTTGATAGTCACTTTATTCAACTGATGATAATCAATGCACACTCTCATCGTACCATTTTTCTTTTTCACAAACAGAACTGGTGCACCCCAAGGTGAGAAACTTGGTCTAGCAAACCCTCTATCGGTTAATTCTTGCAACTGAGACTTTAATTCTTTTAATTTAGTTGAAGCCATTCTATACGGAGCTATCGAAATTGGAGTAGTTCTCAGTACTAACTAAATTCCAAATTCAACTTCTCTTATCGGAGGTAATCTTGGAAGTTCTTCAGGAAACACATCAGGGAATTCATAGACAACAAGCACTGATTCAATTTCCTCTTCTGTTACTTTTGAATTGATCACATAGGCAAAGTAGGCTTCACAACCTTTTCTCACAATACTCAAAGCTTTCATCGAAGTTATCACAGCTGACAACCCATTCAAATCACTAGATTCAATTCGAAATATTTCATCATTCTTACATCTCAAATCAATAGTTTTCCATTTGCAATTCACAATAGCATCGTGCAAAGTTAGCCAATCCATACCCAGAATTATATCAAAGTCATATAAAGGTAATAACATCATATCAGCCGGAAAACAAATGTCTCGAAACATTAACAGGCATTTCTTGCAGACTTTATCAACCAAAACACATCTGCCTAAGGGGTTCGATACTCTAATCACAAATTCAGTATACTCTACAAGCAAAGTCTTACTAGATACTAAATTCATGCATATATACAAATGTGTTGATCCGGGATCTATCAAAACAATCATAGAAGAATCATAAAGTGTGAAAGTACCAGTTATAACATCTGGAGATGAAGCTTCCTCGCGAGCTCAGATGGCGCAGGTTCTGGCAGTGCTCTAGCCTCAGATCTAACAACAATGTCTTTTGTTCCCCTCTAACTGCCACTCACATTACCCATATTTATAGGAGGTCTACCACGAGATGCATTGCCACTTGGCTTTGGATTTTGCAAAATATCTTGCTTGACAGATTTAGGGGAATCACGGATGAAATGGTCTAACGATCCACATTTGAAACAAGCCCGATCATACAATCTACAATTTCCAGGATGTCTTTTACCATAGTGTTTGCACTCAGGGCAATCATATCAAATGTAATATCCTGATTTTGGGCCTAGTTAGAATAGTGGTTTTGTGACCAAAAAATTCGAGATAGAAATAATTATTTTATAATTATTTTGATGTTTATGATATGATTTCATGATTGTGTGAAAATTTCGTGATGAAATCCTATGCCTAAAGTGCTTAAATTGAAATTAGGGACTAAATCGAATAATTTGCAAAACTTGCATTCTAGAAGTTTCTAGTATGAAATTGTTTTGAAATATTAATTAGGAGGTCTTAAATAGCAATTTTACCAATTTCTAAGTTTATGGACAAAAGTTGGACATGGAAGGAATTTTTGAAAGTTTAGTAGTAAGGGCATTTTGGTCAGGGGTAAAATGAATTAAAATACAAAATTAAAAGCCAATTTTGCTCATCTTCAACCCCATGGCCGAACATAGCAAGGAGAAACCATGGCTAGGGTTTTTCAAGCTTCCAAGCTCGATTTTAAGTCCATTCTATCCCCGTTTTTCAAGTTCTTTACGTTTTTGGAGTCCCGGTAGCTTGATTTAGCTTATGCTAACAATAATTTAACCTAGGGTTTATATTTGGAAAAATACCCATAGGTGAAATTTGTGTATTTTGGTGTTTTATGATAGAATATGAGGTTTTAAATTATGTTAGACAACTTGTGCTACTCGGTTTTAAGTGAAAACGAGCAAAAGGGCTTAATCGGTAAAAATACCTAATAGTCATAAGTATATGTTAGAGTGAGAATTTGATGTTGCCATAGAAGGGAAAAATGATCAGCATGTCATAAAACATAAGAAAATAGGCTGAAGTTTAATTTACGAGCTTTGGGGAAAAAGTGTAAATATGTAAAAGTTTAGGGGCAAAATTGTAATTTTTCCAAAATATGATTTTGGATCAATTTGAATAATGTGAGTCCTAATTAGACTATATTTTAAATGATAGAGAAAGGAAAACTAAAATTCGGGCTAAAATGGGGAAAATACCAAGTTGTGGACGAAATGGTAAAAGTAGCCATTTTCGCATACGAGGTAAGTTCATGTGTAAATGTAGTAACATAATTGTTATTTTTAAGTCATTGATGTTAATTATATGATATGCTGATTTTTATCATGAAATATATGCTTTGTGGTTAATTTCGAATAAAATGCAAATTATGTGAGCTACTTGTTAAATATAAATTGTTACCGAGTATTGGTTTCGGTATTCTATGGAAGACGGCAAGGATATGTGTTCGAGGAAAATCCCGTTTGAACCTTAGGAATAGATTAGGATACAAGTGACATGTCGCTAGGATGGTTGAGCATCCGAACTTGTTGAGTTGAGTCCGATTTCGCTTATGGATGCGAATGTCCGAACTCATTGAGTTGAGTTCGAGTTCGTGAGATGTAACTAGGCATCTGAGCTCGTTGAGTTGAGTCCGAGTTCACTTATGGATGCGAACGCCCGAGCTCGTTGAGTTGAGTCCGAGTTCGCTTATGGGCGGGTTACATAGTAGCTTGGCTACATATGTGGCACTTATGTGCAAACTTTCCATGTATCCGAATTATATTCCGATGTGTTCAACGGGTAAAGTTCTACTCAAATGGAGGAATACTTAAGATGAAAGGGACGTATTGGTAAGTGTTGTGAAATGGATACTTTGAACAGGTATGTACTTAACCCTCAGGTTGAAAAATCGATATAACAACAATATGGTAAGATGATAAATGAAAATATGATATGAATGTCTTGGTGATTATTATGGAAATGATGTTTTATGTTTGTTTATATGGTTATGTTACTTGCTATTAGCATGTGAACTTACTAAGCATTTATGCTTACTCCCTCCTTTTCATTCCTTATAGTGTTGACAAGCCAGCTCGGAAATCGGGAACGGTCGGAGGCACACTCACACTATCCGTATACCATCTTGGAATAATGGCTTGTATATTTTGAGTATGGCATGTATAGCATTATAATCATTTTGTATATATGATCTTATGATATGGTTATTGAGTAGTATAAAAATTATTGGTAATGATTAGCCATTGGAATGGCTAATTATGATCATATTTAGTGTTATGTATGTCAAATTGCTAGTTAATCCATGGAAACCATGAAATAGGTAAAATTTACCATAAAATAGATTCAGACAGCAGTAGTGACATTAATTTGAAAAATCATTAAAAATATTAGAGATATAATTAGATGATGAATAAAATATGGAATTGAATAATTATGAGTCTATTTTCATATGGAAGAAACAACACAGGTATATGAGTTATATTTTATGAGATATTTAAGTTTTGGTGGAACAGGGTCAGAGCAATCTCTGAATCCCCTGTTCTGATTTTAAAAATTCACCATAAATTGTACAAAAACAATTAGGATTTTTTCCTTACATATATAAAATCCTTATTGAGTCTAGTTTTAAGAGAAACAAACTTCATAGTCATTGAAATTCTTTATAGGGAGATATCTGATTCGTAATACACAGAGGTCAGAGCAGTCGAACCCTGAAACAGGGGAAACTTTAACTAATAAACTGTACTAATTGGCCTAGCCAAAAATTCTAGAAAAAAATTAGTAAATATATATATGAGTCTAGTTTTGGGGAAAATTTACAAAATTGGATTTTGGGTTTCAGAACTCGAGATATGAATTTTTAAGCGACTGTGATGCAGTTAGCCAGCTTGTCTGGAATTTCTAAAATTAAATTGTTTGAGCTGTTTAAGCAATGAATTAAGTCTGTTAACACCTCGTGTTCGACTCCGGAAACGGTCTCGGGTACGGGGCGTTACATCAAACATTTCCTACATTGGCAACAGATGTAGCTGGAGCTTTGAAGCTCGAATGTGATCTAGCACGATCTCTACTCAAATGTCCCACATTAGCCTTTGAACAGCTATAGTCATCTCGAAACTTCTTTGATTCATATTGAAATGACTTGCTCGATGATCTCTTTCACACTTGTCTAGCTTCTGAATCAGCTTTTCTTTTCTCTTTCCTGAGCTCTTCAGCTTTACATGCTCCTTCAACAAGCACTACAAACTCTTTTATTTCAAGAATCCCGACTAACAAACAAATATCTTCATTCAAACCATCTTCAAATCTTTTGCACATTATAGCTTCAGTTGAAACACATCCTCGAGCATATTGACTCAATCTTACGAATTCTCGCTCGTATTTTAGAACAAAGATACGACCTTATTTAAGCTCAAAAAACTCTTTACGTTTCTGGTCAATAAATCTCTGACTGATGTATTTCTTTCGAAATTCAGCTTGAAAGAAATCCTAGGTGACTCGCTCTCTCAGAACCACTAATATCAAAGTCTTCCACCAGTGATACGCCGTATCTCTTAGATGTGAAACGACACATTTTATGCATTCATCCGGATTCAAAGACAATTCATCAAATACTCGTATTGTATTCTCTAACCAAAACTCAACTCTTTCAGCATCATCATTAGTTGTAACACGAAATTCTTCAGCCCTATATTTTCTAATCTTATCAATCGAAGGTTTAATAAACTGCTTCGGATTAGCTTGTGACATAGCAGGGACTTGCGGAGGATTAGTCGGGGTTGGGGGTTGTTGAACAGTCGGATTAGTTCTAATGTATTGGTTGAACCAATCATTCATCATTTGATAGAAGGCTTGTCTAGCATCTCCATCATAGCCTGTCTAGAAACAAATGGCGTTGTCCCTTACACGGGAACATGTGCATTACTTTCGACATCGTCAGCTATGGCTCGTTCGGGATCCATATGCTATATAAAAATACATTTTCATTGTCAGGATTCATCATACTATCGCTGTTCATAAATATGGCATGTATAGCTAGACTCACATACGCTATGTTAGTCCTAGAATCGACTAAACCGTAGCTCTGATACCAACCAAATGCAACACCCCTAACCCGTATCTGTCGCCGGACTAGGGTTAAAGGTATTACCAGACAAATCAAAATATTTTATAAATAATACATATGCATTATCCACAATCATAATCAAACATTATCATAATGTCCCTTATATATGTCATCGAGGCCTAAAACATGCATTAGAAAGGGGTCGGGACTAAACCGAGCTCATATAAAATTTTTTTGACACTTAAACATTTTTCTGAGTTATAAAGGTCACACGCCTATGTGAGCAGGCCGTGTGCCTCACACGGCATTAGACACACCTGTGTGTCTAGGCCGTGTCAAAATAGGGAATACATACTGACTTGTCCACATGACCACATGACACGCTCGTGTGCCAGACCATGTGAAAATTAGAGAGGCTACTGACTTGGGCCACACGGCCAGTCACACGCCTGTGTGTCTAACCTGTGGTCGAAACTGACTTGGCCACACGGCCTAGCACACATCCGTGTGTGCGACCGTGTGGTCTGCCCAGGCTCATTTCGAAATGGCCCTCGAGCAACATGGCTAAGACACACACGCTCTGTGGCTATCCCGTGTGCCCTAAAAATGGCCACACACGCCCGTGTGCCAGGATGTGCCAATCCAGTAGGGTATACTGACTTAAGCCACACAGCCAATCGCACGCCCGTGTACTAGGCCGTGTGGAGCATGCTGACTTGGTTTTTAATTTCAACACCAGGGGACACACGGCCGTGTAACCTGACCATGTATCACACACAGTTGAGACACACGCCCGTGTCTCTGCCTGTGTAGACAAAAATAGGCAATTTATTAAGCCATTTTGCCACCCAAACTTACACAATCTTACACAAACCTACACCAAACTAAGTTGCACATTTCATAGCATAAATAGGCATACAAACCAACTAAAACAAGCCTAAATCATGCCAACTCAATTCCATTATCCACAATATACACAAGTCACAAAATAGGTCATTACATTATACCAAATTCACATATGCAATTCAACTAAGTAAACATTTCCAAGCATGCATCATTATGCCCAAATTCACAAGCATATATCTTTTTTAATATCAACCATTTGACAACCACAAAACCTACTATCAATAAGCATCACAAATCCAAGCGAATTAATCTAACTCTCTTGGCTATATATATAACCAAACCATAGACATTTACAAGCCAATTCAAAAGGCTAAATTCATCATCAATTTATATACCAAAATGACTAAAGTTCCTATAAATTCCATATATTCCAAAAAAACATAGATTCAAAAGTACCAAAATGATAACTTGATAGTGTGATGAAGTCTCTAACGATCCCTGAATTTGAGCTAGCTTTGAAATCACTAAAAACATGAAAAAATAAATAGAGTAAGCTTTATAGCTTAGTAAGTTCATATGATTAATAAGTATAATTACCAATTTAGTCACAATTTAAAGAACATAAATAATACATTCAATTCAAGAAGTTGCACATTGCCATAATTCTATGTATCATGTAACATCCCGAATTAGAGCTTAGTCAGAACAGTGGTCTCAAGACCACAAATATGAGATAGAAATAATTATCCTATGATTCTTATGAGGTTTATGTATTGAATTCATGCTTGTGTGAAAGTTTCATGAAGAAATTCTATGCATAAAATGTCTAATTGCATTTTAGGGACCAAATTGAATATAGTGCAAAACTTGCATTCTAGAAGCTTTAAGCATGAAATTGCATTAGATTATGAATTAGAGGGTCCTAATTAGCAATTTGAATAATTTTTAAAATTTTGGACAAAAATGGACATGCATAGGAAAAATTGGAAAGAGAAACCCTAATGGTATTTTGGTCATTAGGAAATTAAAAGAATAAAAAGGGAAAATCAAACCAAAAGTGTGTCCATCTTCCTCCTTGGCTGTCAAAAATCACACAAAACCATATCTAGGGTTTTGTTCAACATTTCCAAGCTCAATAGTAAGTGTTCCCTAGCCCTATTTTTAATGTTCTTTGTATTTTCAAAGTCCCGGTAACATAGTTTACCCATTTTTAGCTATATTTTGAGCTAGGGTTCATGTATGAAAATTGACCCATGCATGAAATGCTTTTATTTTGATGATTAATGGAGGAATATGAATATTTGATGCATGATGAACATATTTTATTAGGTGATTTTTAGTGAAAACACCTAAACAAGGGACTTGTTTGCAAAAGTGTAAAAGTGAGTAGTATTAATGTGAAATAAAAGAAAATATGGGCTAATATGAGCATAGTAAAGGTTTGAATAAGCTTGGGTAGTCAAGAAAATGCATACATTTCATTTTACAAGCTTAGGGGCTAAATCGTAAATATGTAAAAGATTAGGGGTCAAAATGTAAATTTGCAAAAGTATGATTTATGGACCCATTTGAATAATGTGAATAATAAATAAGTTAAATTTGGAAATATAGATTAAGAAAAACGTGAATCGGGACTTAACCGAGGAAAGAATAAAGTATACGACGACTAAGCTCGATTATCATCGTTTTGTACCGAGGTAAGTATGCAAATAATATGGTGTTGTAGTATGTTTTAATGCTTTAATATATTGTGATAAATGTTTTATTGTAATTATGAGCTATATGCTTGTTGATTGTTATGAAAGCATTAATGTTATCATGATCGTTAACTACGACAATACGAGCAAGTACGATAGAGATAATATATGTAAGTGAAGAAAATCCCATTTGAACCTTAGGAATAGTTAGGATACAAGTGACATGTCACTAGGAAATAAGAGATCCGAGCTCGTTGAGCTGGTCTGAGTTTGTGAGAAATCCAAACTTGTTGTGTTGGTCCAAGTTCATAATATATGTGAGGCATCCGAGCTCATTGAGTTGGTCCGAGTTCATTATGGATGTGATGCATGTAACATCCGAGCTTGTTGAGTTGGTCCGAGTTCACTATGGATGTCTACATGTTATGAGGTAGCTTTTGCTACGTATGTACATGAGGCACTTATGTGCAAGTTTTTCGCGTATCCAATAGTATTCCTATCTGTTCAACGGGTAATGTAATGATTGTAATAAAGTCCTGAGGAGGGCATATGAAAGAGGTATGGTTATCGATACTCTACTATGAGTACAGGTACGTATGTTAAACCTATGAGTAATGCTTTGATAAAGATCGATTTAAGATGAGCAAGTATGTATGCGCATATAATGAGTAAACAAAGAGGTTTGAATGAAGAATAATCTTTATGTATATGTTATCATGTTTCTGCATGTTAATTGTTTACCACTATCGCATATTATTTGCATGTGGACTTACTAAGCTTTAATGCTTACTCCCCTCTCTTTTCCATCCTTTGTAGTTCCACCAAGCTAGCTTGGGCATCAAAAGCTGTTGGAGTATTCGATCACACTATCAAAAGACTTTTGAGTATTGTGAAATTATTATTTTTAGTATGGCATGTATAGGAACTTGGTCATTTTGTGATATGTGTCATGCTATTTGGCCAAATTGTTAAGGCCTATGATGATGATGATTCTTTTTGTAATGGCCATGTGATATGGCTCATATTTGATCATTTAGGTTGTAATCTAATTACCCATGCATGCATGTGTTAGTGTTTTGATGGTAGGATATGTTATTGCTTGGTGAGTGCATGATAATGATGTGATATATTATTGATTAATGAATGTATGGAAAAGTTTAGCTAAAGTGCTAAAGGTTAAAGGATGACCTAATGACTTAAAATGACTATGTGTATGACTATACAATTTGAAGTTATGGTAACAAGTTTAAAAATGCATGAAATTGGTGTGGAATGCCTCTAAATGGTGTAATAAATGAGTGTGCAATAAGATGACATAATGAAGATGTGAGAGTGCTATGGTGTGGAGTATTTGAGTGCATAAATATGTCATGTTGCATGTTATAATGTGTGTTTGAATGTATGAGTGATTGAGGGTGACCATTGGCTTGGAAAATAGCCTCCAAAAAGGTCCACACGGGTAGACACATGGGCATGTGTCTAGGCCGTGTGTGACACATGGTCTGCCCCATGGGCGTGTTCACCAAAAATTTCCAAGTCAATATGCATGGTAGTAAACACACGGGCAGAGACACGACCATGTGTCTCAACCGTGTGAAGGACACGGCCTAGCACACGGGCGTGTGCCTTGGCCATGTGCCCCTAAATGAATGATGAAGTCACAAATAGAATGTCCAGGTTTTTAGACACGGGCGATGACACGGGCATGTCTAGGTCGTGTGAGGGACACGGCCGTGTGAAAACCCCTATAGGTTTGAAATGAAAAATAAATTTTAGAAATTCCACATGGGTATTGGACACGAGTGTGTCCCAAAGCACACGGGCGTGTGCATTGCCTCCACACTGGCGTGTGAGGCTTAAACCTAGAAATTTTCTTAGAATTTTCTTAAGCTCTCGGTTTAGTCTTGGATTACTTTTAATGTATGTTTTGGGCCTCGTAGGTCCATGATAAGGGCAATATGAATTTGTTTGATTGGTTTTTATTTGGAGTGAAATTTTATGACCCGTATTTTTCGAAGATGCCCTATTTATGTATGGTAATGCCTCGTACCTTGTCCCGGTCTCTGGTACGGGTAAGGGGTGTTACATCTCATGTATAAATTTATCAACTTTCACTTACTTCTCATATGAACTTATCAATTAACACTTACTTTCCAAACTTTCACAAGTATCTGAACTGATCCGTATCATGGCTTACATCCACATACCATTATCTTTTCCTGTTGAACCATTCAGAATAATATCAGATGCTCAAGAATCTCGCACCGAAGTGCCACATACATAGCCAATGCTATCCCAATATCATATCACATATATGCTAACTCTCGAGCTGTTAGCAGGCCTGCTCACACGAGCTGGCAGTCAAGACGTAGCTACACCGTGCTGCTCACACAAGCTGTCAAGTAATCGCAACACATGCCGGTATATTCCGCCACCAGTAGGACGTACAAGACCAACACCCGGATCACATAATCACAATAACCCCTAATGACTCTATTCCTAAGGTTCAACCGAGATTCTCACTGTGTCAACGCTTTGTCGATAGATTTTTTAGAGTCGTAATATCACCATTATAATATTTAAGCATATAAACACATATAACATTAAGCTTATTAATCATACAAACTTACATCGATTCATAAAAATGATGAAATAGGTTGATTAGTCGAGTACTTTGTTTTTCCCTCGATCTAGATCTGAATTTCACCTTTCTTGATCTATATGTAATCAAATTTAGCTTATTTAATAATCTTTCTATTCAATTTAATCCAAAACACTCATTAAAGCACATTTATACATTTGCCCCAAGTATTTCACAACTTTTACAATTTAGTCCTTATTCCATTAAAAACACAAATTAATACAATTTGATACTAACCCATGCTATCCGAATTTTCCTAGTACACATATCAGCCCATATTTTTCATTTATTTCACAATTTACCCACAAGTTTCCACATTTCACAATTTAATCCCTACTTTGCATTTTCACTAAAAATCACTTAACAAAACTTGTATAACTATCATCAAACATTCATAATCTATCATCAATCATTAAAATACTTATAGATTCATCAATGGAAACATCCTAAATCTTTAACAATGTTGCAAAATAATCCCTAGGCTAGCTAGACCTAGCTGTAACGATCTCAAAAACATAAAAATCATTAAAAACGGAACAAAATACATACCAAATTGTAAGAATTGAAGATGGCCGAACCCTAGCTTAGAAGAACCATGTATTTTCAGTGGTGGTTTGATGAAATGAAGAAGATGAATGGTTTTTACTAATTTTAATTATCATTTAATTACTAAATTACTATTATAACCTTTAAAAACTTTAAAAATTACACAAAATAAAAGCCACTATCATCGACTATCTCAAAAATGGGCTAATTACCACATAAGAACCTCCACTTTAAAGTTCTATAGCTATTAGAGACCTTTAGCTAGTAGAACTCAAGTTTTACACTTTACGCTATTTAGTCTTTTTTATCAAATTAAACATTTAAATGATAAAATTTCTTAACGAAAATTTCACACAATTATACTATCATGCTGTAGACATTAAAATAATAATAAAATAATTATTTCAACTTTAGATTTGTGGCCTGAAACCACTGTTCCGATTTGACTAAAAACGGGCTGTTACGTTACCAATTGCAGGGTATGGCCTTCCCAAAATAATAGGTACCTCTCTATTTTCCTCAGAGTCTTACACAATATTAGTGAGAAATATGAACTTATCAACCTAAACTAACACATATTAAATCTTCCCATTAGGATGAGCAAAAGATCTGTCTGCCAATTGAAGAGTAACTGTAGCAAGTCTGACTTCAGTAATCCCTACTTGCTTGAAAATCGACATTAGCATCAAGTTTATACTAGAACCCAAATCGCACAAGGCCATCCCACAATAAGAATCTCCAATATTGGATGGAATGGTAAACTCCTTGGATCCTTCACCTTAACTGGAATTTTCCCAACCTTCTCTTCTTAAAAGGAATATTCTTCAAAAATTTCAAATTATTAAGCATTTTCTCAAGGGATTCCACAAGTGGAATGTTGATATGCAGCTATTTCTACACATCTAAAAATTTCTTAAATTGAGTATCTTGCTTTTGAAATTGTTAAGGAAATGGTAGCTGCTGAATTTTCAATTTGTCATGATGGCTTTGCTATGAAAATACTTCAGTATTCAAAGCAAGTGCAAATTTCAGTAAATTAGGATTTCCAACATTATGTTGATTTTTCTCACTGTTTTCGATTGTAGAGGGCTCACACCTAGCTTCAGAATTATTTATCTCCAAAGTATTTTCATTTCTGAAAATGACGACTTTGCAATGTTCCTTACCAGCATTTCTCAAATTTTTTTTTGTATCACTTGGTAAAACACTTTGGGATCTATTTCCAAGATCATCAGTTAGTTGTCAAACTTAATTTTCTAAATTTCTTAATGCTGCTGCTTGGATTGGGACAAGTGCATCATTCTTTGCCATGTAAGTCTTTAACAAATTTTCAAGTATTAGAAGACTCGATTTGTTGAGGTATTTGATCTTGTTGAGAATACCTCAATGGATAATTTGGTCGAGAAGACATAAATGAATTGCTAAGACGAACCCCTTGATTACTCTATGAGAAATTTAGATGATGCTTCCATAAAGGATTATAGGAGTTCAACTACGATCCAATCTTCAACTACGGTCCAATCCTATTATGATTTCCCATGTAATAAATCAACACCGGATTCGATGAACAATTAATTAAAGTATGAACATCACCATAATACACACCAAAAACATTCTTTAACTGATCTAGTGGTTGACCTATTGAGCTACCATTTGATAGATTCATGTTCATATTCTTGAGCATAGTCGACATAAAGGATACTTGGGTCGCCAAAGATGTAAGCGCATCGACTTCATGAATTCCAACCACCCTTTTCCCTGTAGGTGCTCTAATAGTAGGCCATTGATAATTATTGTTAGAGATCCTTTCAAGAATTTCATATGCTTCATTGTAGGACTTGGAAAGAAGAGATCCATTTGCTGAAGCATTTACCACCATTCTAGTATAAGTATTGAGACCATTATAGAGAGTCTTCATTTTAATGCAATGAGGCATGCCATGGTGGGGACAATTTTGCAATAAATCATTAAATCACTCACGTGCCTCATATATAGATTCTTCATCAAGTTGCTGAACTGAAGTGATTTCATTGTGGAGCTTGGAATTCTTAGTAGGAGGAAAGTACTTCATCAAGAAACGTTCAGCCAACTCTTGCCATGGAGTCATAAAATTTGAAGGTAAGGAGTTTAACCATGCTTGTACCATATCTCTCAAAGAGTATGGAACAATTTCAGTCTCAAGGCATCCTCTGTAACTCTGGCAAATTTAAAAGAGTCGCATAAGTGAAGATGAAGGTGTGGATCCTCCAATGGATCTTATCTTTCTTCCTCTTCTTATATTCTTCTTTTTTACCTTCTAATTTTCTAAAAATGGGTGTTCTCCTTTGTACCAGGCGGCTACCTCCTTTTCTTTATTTTGAAAATGAGGTATTTATATCCCGAAAAGATGGTGGGGGCTAGCTCAATTCCCCTTTTCATTCTATTTTTGTACTTTTGTTAGTAATTGGGCCATTCAATTTTTATAGAGCCTAACTCATTCTAATTCTCAGTCTTCAGCAACCACTAACTAAGAAATGGGTTAAGCTCAATAGCTGATGTGGCGTTCTCTAAATGTGGGGTTTCCAATCTGCTCCCATCAAACTTGATGCTACAATTTTGTATAGCATTGGGGCTTTAGATGTTAAAATTCAAAATATTCTTTTCTCCATATTTCCAATGTTCTATTAACCACCTTCAAGGATAAAAGTTCATATTTTCAGTATCTCACTTGCAGAAATACATTATTAAAGTAAAAACTTCAAAAATTAACTACTTAACATAAACTTAATTAAAATAACTACAAAAACAGTCTAAACCACTCTTATCTTGATTGAAATATAAGTTTAAAAGTAATAAAATAATTCTATATCTTAGAGTATCATACACTAAGTAAGCTTGTGCATCATACAGGTATGAGAATTAGTATATATAATATAATAATGTACACACATTAAAATTGTGATAAGTGATGATCTTTACGTTTTCTATTTATATTTTTAGTTTTTAATTATTCATTATATTTGATTTTTTGACAAAATCATATTATTAATAAATCATTAATTTTTCAAATAAAAATTATTCGAAGTAAATTATCATTTACAAAGCTCTTTAATTTTTATATTCAATAGAAAATGTTGAGTATTTGTTCTATCGTATCCCCCTAAATGGCTCATTCTCACATATATATATGGCATGGTCTGTTGATTTAATGTGCTAGAGGTAACGAGGTGCCATGCGTCATGATACATTCCCCCTTAGGGGTTACATGTGTCCTAGATACTCCTTAGAGGATTATGGGTAAGCAGAGTAGGCCCATGCAAGTGGCAGACACTCAAAAAGAGAGAGCTCACTAGGATGGTAGTGGACGTGTAACACCCCAAACCCAGCCCAGACGTTATGGCTAAATCTGGCGCATCACATTGAAGTGTTTTAACGAAAAACTTGTTTTCATTGGAAACACTTTCTTAAAATGAAAAACCTTCATTACTTTGTAAAATCTCTTTCCAGTTGCGGAAGCTTTATTTAGGACATATGATTTTATGAAAACTCGTCATTTAAAAATTAAGTTACGGAAATGTAGTATTTAAAAAAAAACTATGCTTTAGAAAAATCCATATTCAACTTTTCGTAATTACAACGCATAAAAATGATAAACCAAATAATAACAAAAAGGGAAGGTCTTATTACATTCCAGTCTAAAATCACTTAACAAATCAAAAACTAAATTCTTTTTAAAAACAAACAAGTCTAAGACAAAACTTTTTATGCTAATTGGCACCTCCGAGTCCCTCCATCTGTCGAACCACCTACTGAGGATCACCTAAAAAGTTTAGAAGGAGGGGGGTGAGTTTCAAAAACCCAGTGTGTACAACCCTCAACGAGTATAAAGCAATCATTAGTTATTTTGGGCCAAAGCCCAATTCAATAACGGTGGTCTTTGGGCCTTAGCCCATATTAGCCTTAGTTGGGCCAAAGCCCACATCGCAATAATATCACAACAATATCATACATGCAATGCAATCCCATCCCAACAACCCATCCGCTACACACCAGCTCCGTCCCTCGACACATCATGTGGGGATATAAATATCGACCCACCCAATCGATACACATCCATGGTAGCCCCGTTGCGGAACTACCTTCATTTACACATTAGGCTTAAAAGCCGTCGGTGGATCCACAAGCAACCATGTGATCCTCATATACTTCCTCCGTTCCATAATTCCCAAACCATATGCAACCTAAGCAGAATATCATATGTATGCAGCAGATATGCATGTCACATCCATAAAGCTTACATTCAACACCTAGGGGTATTTTGGTCATTTTTACCCTTAGGGGCATTTCGATAATTTTCCCTTTATTACGGTTTTCACTTACCTTGGCCCGTTAACAAATCTCGTGAGCTAAGATGAACGAATACTATGCACCAAGTAAGATTCCAGAGAAGAGGAGGTGAGTCATTAAGACCGCTTAAGTACCAAGCTCTCCCTAGATCCAATCCTAGACATGCATATACCAATTGCCACACCTTAACCCTATGACTTGTCCATGGTCACAATAAATTAATTAAGTCTTATGTGGATATCATATACTAGGCCCAAAACCCCTTATAAAGCCCAGTCAAATTCACATACCTGTAAATGGCCCACTAGGCCCAATCATATTCATATGACCCATTACGCCCAAATCACCTGTATAAGGCCCATTAGGCCCAAATCACATTTATATGGCCCATTAGGCCCAAATTAAATTTATATACATACTCACATACGAATTTTCCATTACATAGCATCAAATATAATTTTTGCCTATTATGGGCCCAACAGCCCATCAGGGCCATTAAGCCTATTCTAGCCCGGTTGGCCAAATCATAGCCCAAGTCCATGGAATTGCCCATGGGCCTCAGACAACCTATCAGTTTCCTCCTCAGGAGTGTTCGCGTACTCGTAAGACTACCGTAGCCCAACTTTTGGCTTTTCGACAGTTCGGCTTTTCGGCATTTCGGGTTTTGCCGATTCATTATGTGTATGTAGTGTATGTACACACCTTTGGCTTTATATCAAGTTATCATAGGGTAGAAGTACACACCTTATCACTTGGAGTACTAGGTATTCATAATCGCCCGAACCTATATTCAACATTATACTCCATCAATCACATCTCATTAATTCAAAATAAATCCACTACTTACCGAAGAACAACCTATACCTGCCTTGACTAGATTGATAGACTGCGATCTGCCTATGTAACTCAAAATCTGACGTAGCCCCTTTTCGCATCCAGGTGAAAAGTCCCTAATGGCTGAAACCTTACGTCGCTTAAACTTGGGAGCCTCTATCCCAACCTCTCTGCTAGAACCCCCTTTTTCCATCAGTGATCACACTCTTGAATGAGAGGGAAAAGAGAGATAAATGGAGAAACCGTAGGTTAACGAAAGTTTTGGAAAGAATAAAGAAAAATCGACTTTTAAGAGTGTAGAAATGATAGAACTTAGAAATATTTAACAAAAGCCGAAGAAGATCTAATTCACTTACCGATTACGAGATCTCTTGCCAATAGGAAATCAAACCCCCAAAGTGTATGAATCGTCTTTTAAATGAAAAAGAAATAGTCGGCTAAGTTGAAGAGAGAAGTGGTTGATTCGATTAAAATAGGGAAGAAAAGATCAAGAGTTTGGCTTAAAGAAAAGAGGAGGTGATATGCGACTGAAGCACACAAAAACAACAAATGCCCTTACTTGCCCATACGACACACATATTTATACTAAAAATAAATAAATAAATAAGTAAATAAAAATACACCTACATTCCTCAATCGATGTAAATTCGTCTAGATAATTCCCTTTAAATTCTCCAATTTTATCACCATCATATCTACACTTAATCCTCATCCTAATCCCCTTGATTTTAGCCAAAAATTCCAATTTGCATTAAAATGCTTCCACCGTACAACACTTGAGTAGCAAAATCAAATTCTCCATTTGCGCACGCCACCACTCAAACTCCAGACCTCATGGTTACTCTACCTCCCAACACGCTACTGGCCACTTCACGACATCCTTTCTTATGCTACCATTCGGTCACAATTAATTATAAGGCTCATATGCCTAAGCCTCAGTTTAAAGAATAAAAATTTAAAATATTGCCAGGCCTGGGATTCAAACCTGCTCCTTCTCATAACCATAGCACGCTTCACGCCACTACACTGCAGGTGCTCTTGTGCCATATTCCATCCCTAACTATTTTTAAGGCCTATTAACCCGCAACTAGGTTATCCTAAAAATATTTGCTACCATTTAGATTCGAACCCCTGATCTCTTGGCTGCACTATATGTCCCTCGCCACGAAGCCACAAGCTCTTTCGTGTCGTTTCTCCTCCCTAATTAATTATAATGTCTTTATGCCGACCTCCAGGTTGTCTAAAAAAAACCCACAACTTTTGCTCATGCTGGGACTTAAACCCAGCACCTCTCCTTACTCCTAACACCATCATGCCACTGGGCCAAGCGCATCCTTGTTTTAAATTTCCATCTAACATATTTATAAAGCCTAAGCGCTAGCTTCCCTACAAATCTTATGCGCAATAAAAAATTTTCGCCAAGGCCAAGACTTGAACCATGGACCTCCTACTTACTACCCACGCCTTTTGCCACTAGGCCACATACTTCCTTGTGTCAGATTTTACCAGGCCTTATTAATAATCCTTCCACTTAATGCTCAGGGTTCTTTAGAAAAGAAAATGCAAAATTTTGCTAAAGCCCTGGATTAAACCCAGGACTTTTCCCACACTACCTACCTTCCTAAATTACTTAACAATTAAACTAAACACAAAATTATAAAATATTTAAACACATTTCTTTTATTCCAGCCACCTTCTAACCGATCCCAAACTCAAGGCCTATCACTTCTAGGCCCAAATTCAGGGTGTTACAGGACGAGCCAATGTGTCAGGCAGGTAGCCACGTTTTATAATGTTTTATATCATTTGTATACCAATATGTCCCCCATCTTGTCGAAAGGGAGTTATAAAGTTACTCTTCTGAAACAAACTTGTTCAATCGACTTCTATAATTAAAACTTGTTGAATACACTTGAATTTTAAAGCTTGCCACATACGTTTTATTAACAGTAACAAATACAATTGTGCTCTGCTTCTTGTGCTTTTTTTTTTAGAAAAACAAACCATTTTATTGAATTTTTTCTTTAAAATGACCCTTGCTTAACCCTAAATAGTTCACTGGTAGTTTCAAATTAAGAAGTTCATGAGTTGTCACCAGTGAGAAGAGTTTTCATTTATAGGTAAGAATATTCAATCTTTTAACTACTTTTTTTTTCATCTACAATGGTTAGGGTTAGACATGGTTATGGTATCTTCAATCTTTTAACTACTTTTTTTTCGTCTACAATGGTTAGGGTTAGACATGGTTATGGTGGTCAGGGTAGTGGTTACTCTGGTCATAGAACCTATGGTAGTGGGTCAGAGTCCATGAATAAGGGTAGTCACTGTCGTGAACAACACGAGGCTCTAATGCCCGTGTAGGCAACATACTACCAATATAGGAGATGATTCGTTATCTCACTTTGAGGGTTATCCAACAATTGAACTTCTGATACGACTTTACTATCATCGTGGGGCCTAGGTGGCTAAGCAAGGAGAGGGGAGGTTTTTTGTTACCTTTACACCTATTGGAAGCTGGTTTTCATCTTCCTCTACACCCTTTTTTCTGCACTGTTTTGAGTGAATACAACATTGCTTCGGGACAATTGGTTGGCTTTTTATGGTGGATCCTCATTGATTGCTACCTCTAAAATGAGCCTTCATTGTTGTCGGTCTTTCAAAATATCTACCAATTGAAGCATTATAATCATAGGAGTGGCCAAGGGTTCATGTATTTCACTAATCAAAAGGGATTTGAGGCTATCATCAATAATCATTGTTCAAACGTTCACTTGAATCGGTATAAGTATGTGCTTGTTAGGAAAATATTTGAAGGTGGTTTTGGATTTCCAACCCTGTGGTTAATTCTTAGGAAGGCTGTGTGTATGTAGCACAAACCCATCAGTACTATAGTTAGTGAGGAAAAATTTAATAGGCTGAAGACGTAACACCCTTTTCAGACATCAGAATAGGATTACGGGGCATTACTAGTCACTACAGTTTATAACACAAATCAGATACAATTTACATTATGCAATTTAGTAAGTTATTTATTAAACCCTTTTATAGGCATTCAGGGCTCAATTAAGATATTAGAAATTAGTCGGAACCCAATCAGAGACTTATAACATTTTTCTTTGAAGTGTCAAAATTTTCTTTAATGAACAATACCACACACCCGTGTGGTTGTGGGGACACGCCCGTGTGTCTTCATAACATGCCCGTGTTGTCACCCCGTGTGACTCACACGGCTTGGACACGCCCGTGTCCTTTACCCGTGTACTACACTGACTTAATACTCATGGACAAACTAGTTTTACACGGCCAAGTCACACGCCCGTGTGGAATTATTTTCAATTCGAATCTAGTGCAGTTTTCATACGACCAAGCACATGCCCGTGTGCTATAGCCATGCACTTCACATGGCCAAGACACACGTCCGTGTCTCTACCCATGTGGCCATAACTAAGCATTATATTTTACAACATTTTAGGTGTAGGGGTCACGCGATTTAACAACATGCCCATGTGCAAGCCATGTGTCTCACACGGTCTGATCACACGCCCGTGTGACAGGCCGTGTGGACTCAAAATGAACCTTATAGTTTAAGTTTACCAGCCCTGCAACCTTGAATATCAAGCAAATTTAAAATCCAATCTTTCAACCAGTCCAAAACATGATTAAGTACATCTAACACAAAAATCTACTAGTATAACAATTTAACACATGTATTTTAGTAACCATTTAACATAGTAATTTCAAATTTTATACTTTAGTATTATCCAAATTAACTCAGAATAAACTAAATAAAGGCTATGATATAAATATAAATTTTGCATACATGAGTTAACCATTATCATTCTTAGAATAGTAGCATTCATGTTCAAAACAACTTCAAAAGACAGCCTAGGTACATGCCATTCCACAAGACAAGATACATCACCAAATATTTGAGTTCGGGAGATGGCTTGGATGCTGAGACTTTTATCGCTTTTGTACCTAACCTGCGCATGGAAACAAACCGTACGCTGAGTATACACTCAGTGGTATTTCTATAGACCAATACTTAAACTTACATCTAAACTTAAAATATAGATTTTAACAAATGAACACATCATGGGTATTCAATCAATTGTCTTTATTTCATAAAACATATATCATTAGAATCAAAACTAGTAAGATTTTCAGTTCAGTTAGTATTAGTTTACCCTTATTAACATTACTCGGACCTGGACGAATACACGGATCCAACCCACACACTAGTATAACACATAGTGCTTCATCGGTTGAAGCCAGAAAATAACAGTAACAGTATAGTACAGAGTACCTCATCGAAATTAATCCGAAACAGTAACAGTAATAGTACGGCACACAAGATGCCTTATCGACTCATGGTCAAATAACCCTGAACACTTCTAATCCTATGGCATGCCAATTATATCCAACTAGCCCGACCCTGTTAGTAGGGTTTTTTAGTTTCTTTCAATTTTAAGCATTCACATTTCAAAACAGTACAGTAAGATAACGATACTTACCTCATTTTCATTTTCCATGCAATTTAAATAATAAATATAGTAAATAATTATTGAGCTCGGCTTATAGAAATACAAACCATAATTTTTGAATTATTCTTCGTCAAACTTCTCTTTTCCTTTCTTTGTCGATGTCTCCGGTACTACATTAGCTACAGAACTTAAACAATTTATACTATTAATACATTAACAATTTACAATAACTAATTGAATTTTCTATTCAATTCAAACCTCAATTTCAATTTGATCCAAACTAATTCATTGATTTTTACTACTCAATTCATACTTCATATCTATTTAATTTTTCTATCACATTCACTTTATCCATCAATGTTAATAGTAAAAACCTAATCTCAAATCTCTTTCAATTCAGTTCCTCAAACATAAAACTTGTAGCTTCCTTTACAATTTAATCCTTTAATCAATTCTAACTTGATATTTATTCAATTGAATCCCTAATTCAACAATTTGTTCAACATAACCCATGTCTAAAATCATCTAACTTTCAAAATTTCCACTTACATCTAGTAATATTTGTCTCTAGGACTCCAAAAACATCAAAATTACAAAGAAAGTGACTTAATTGACTTACCAAATTAAGCTTCAAGCTTCAAAACCCTAATTTTCCCTTTTTCTTTTCTCCTTTCTTTTTCTTTCCTATTTTGTTTTCATTCTCTATTCTTTTTTTTTGTTTCTTTATTTTCTTTTATTCATTCTTTATTATATTATATTACATTATTATATTAATTTATTATTATATTATATACTTAAATATTAAATATTAATATATGTATATTATACATACACATGGGACTTTATTTTTCCACACATTTGTCACTATTTCCTTTATGACTTATTTACTAATTTAGTCCCTTCACTTTTCTATAATCTATAATTCAACTTTCTCACTATATTCAATTTAATCCTAATACTAAATTAAACTCAATTAAAGCTAATTCACTTAACTAACTTCTAATTAATCAATCAACTAACTTCGTAAATATTTCTAATAAATATTTACGAACCCGTTCTTTGAAAATAGTAAGCCAGAAACACGATTTTTGATATCCATAAATTTCATGTCATTACAGATGAGAGGTTGCGTGTTGAAGCTTGACGAGTTGTTAATTGTAAGAAATATTTTTAGATTTTCCCTTTAAGAAGATAGTTTGAATGGTTGGTAACCTGTTGATAACGCAAATGATGTGAACACCGTCAATGTTCTACCTGTGGAGTTCGCATGGCCTCATGGTACAACCAATAAGTTGGGTTTGATTTTGTTAGGAGAAAAGAAGGAACCCCTTAATTTATTTTACTCCTATTGTAAGTTAAGACCATGCAATTGGTCTTAAGTGCCCGCGAGCGAGCAGGAAGGTTGTGCAAGCTCGCGTGCACTCATTAATGTTGTTGATGATGAAATTATTATTGATGTAGGCATTCTTAATGCTCAACCTAGAGGATCCACCAACTCTTTCAAGGATCTTTATGACGTAATGGACATTGGGTCTTTGCTGCAAGGTGTTCGTTGGGAATATGTTAACCCTGCTGTGGGTGAATGAGGTAGTAGTGGTTGTAAGAGACTAAGGCTTGCTAATCAGGTTACGAGCATTAAGACTCGCAGTGAAGAAGACAAAGGGAATCTAGACTCTTTAAGGGAAGTTCACCGAAAGAATAAGAAAGGTCTCGTTGTTCCCAATGAAGGTACCAATGTGATTCCTTCTTCACTTACGTTACCTACTAGCCTTATTCCAGCATCTGTGCCCGCCGAAAGAAGCTTTGGTGTGGTTTGAAGCTTTGTAAGTACTCCTCCCGGTGGTTCGTTGAAGTTGTTGTCTCCTGATGGGGAGCAGAACATCCTTTTCCCTTGGCACGAATAGCTTGACCAAAAGGAATACCTTTATGCTTAAGATGACATAACTCAACATTTGGAGGAAAGTATGCCAAGGAAGGATAAAGAATGTGTGGTGCCTTTTGAGCTATCAACATGCCGGTCTTTTGATGAAGGATTTGATACTTTCCCTTCAAGTGCACATTGCTAAAATTGAGATGCTAAGCCTAGGCCTCAGGCAAGCCTATGAGAGGGAGGAATACAGAAGGAAAGAGCTTATTAAGGCCTGAAACATTGTTGACTTGGCACTAAATGGAGCTCGCGAACTCCATAGGGCCTTGGAATCCAAAAATAAGAAATTAGAGGAGAAAGTCTGTATTTGGGAGGAAAATAAGAAAAAGATGAAACAAGAAAATAGCCTTCTTAATATAGAGAAAGTAGCCCTAGATGAGAAGCATAAGAATGAGATGGAGGAATTGAAGAAACAAAGGGAAGGAGTATTTCAAACTTATTGCGTTGAGATAGAGAGGAATCTTCGAGATTATTTACCAAAGTTGAAATCCAACATCCTACTGCATGCCCAAGTTGTCGTTTGACCCTTCAATGTTACGATGTGGAATTTGACTCTATGTGCCATTTGACTGAGGCTAAACTAGATTTCAATGTCTTATCCCCATCTAAAGTCACATGGGATGAATTTGCTAAAGAGTGGAAGACCTCTGGTAGGCTCTTCTTGGCAAGCAACCCTGCTGAAACAAGTGCTGAGGATGCTGGCTTTCAAGATAAAGATAACGAGCAAGAAGAACCTGCTAGTGAACACTATTAAGTTTTATGTTTTTTCTTTGTTTTCTAATAACTGTTTTTGTTACCAGGAGCTAATTTGAATGGATTTCTTTTCCATGTTCTACTTGTATAATTTTTGCCTATCTTCTTTGTTTTTCTCTTTATTGAAGCTATGACTTATTATACAATTAATGTTGTTTTGATGAAGTTTTCTTTTACTTCCTGAAGATATGTTAATCAAGGGAACTACATTTTCACGAGAAAAGTTTATAAACCAAGTAAAAATATTGCATAAATGTACATAAGTAAAATGATGTGATTTCTAGAACCCAAATAGAACCTTGATAATATGCTAACAAGATCTATATACGAAGTTAGATTTCACATTTGTTTTGGACCATCTTGAACAGGAACAATATGATAAAAATACATTGACCCGAGGTAGTTGATAAGTTTAAAGAACCAATGTTATAAATGAACTTGACCCGAGAAAGTTGGTGTTGCCACACTCTACAAAGGGATGAGAAAGGAAGTGATAAGACAATTGAATGCCACAAAACTGAAGTTTTGGTAAGTTTGAAAAGTTCAATGAAGAAACAAGAGAGAAACTCTCAAATAAGTTTTATATAATTGTCAAACAGTTTTCACAAAATGGCATGGCTAAACTATATATAGACCTAGGCATACAAATGGACACAATTCGGTATTAAATGTATACATATATGACATCGTACATTGAATATTGAAATGCATGAATCTTTTAGGTGTAATATATGACCGAAAGGTCACATTCATCTTCTTTAGCTATCATGAACCTTGGAATGTATGAAGAGGCAATTCGTTCCCCTTGGATCTGCATTCATGTGTAAGTTCATTCCTCTTATGTAGGTTCATGCATACTCAAATTCATTGTTGTGTCAGTAATGCCATAATTTTATTGCACTACTCTAATCATTCAATTAACAGTAAGAATAAAATTAATATCTAGCAAACAAAATACCCTAAAAGCTTCAGTTACACATGTGTACATGCAAAAAGGTATTTTGAAAGGCTATATTTGAAAGGATATTGGAAACCATTTTATTTAAAAACATGTGATTAGATTTGAATTGTAATGTAGTAAAATGTTGGAAAACACCATTTCATAAGGTTGAAAATAGTATAGTAGAGTAAAACGTATAAATCTTGTTTAGGACGATTCATTAAAATATCATGCACCTCTTCATAAAATCATCGTCATTTAATTAGTTCACAAGCCACCTACTATTTCCATAATTTGTCCAATTTTATATTTCATGCATACTAAACTCATGATTAATTTATAAATCACACATAAAACATATAAGACTTACCTTAGTAACCAACGGCTCTTCAACTTGCACTTAAAATTTAGTCGAACAGTTACTCATACCATTCATCCAACATTCATAATCTACCATTCAATCTACCATACAATGTCCAATTACAAACCATTAATAGTTCAAAGTCTAAACCCCTCTAGATTAGTCCCACTATGCCTTCCTTATTAAGTTAGAAACACATCAAACATACTCAAAGTAAATTTTCTTGCTTTGGATCACTTGGTAGTTCACTTCTCATCCTTGTTTTAGCTATATCCTTGAATTGTTAAACATGAAAGAGTGAGCTTTTTAATCTCTATGAGTGCTCAAAGATTGCCACAAGTAGTCACAATATCCAAAGTTAAATGAAAGCATACTGTCACAATAAATCATGGTAAGAAATCAAGCATAACTCATAGCGTTCTCATTGATGTGTTGGCACAATGTGATCAAGAAGCATATCTACAAAATATATTACATTGGATAACTGGATTTCCAAATACAATCAAAATAATCTGTAGCATAAAGCTATAGCCCACCGAACACAACCAAACATACCCTAGAAAGACAACTAATTTACCCTCCAAACACAACCATACACACCTACCGAACACAACCATATATATAACCTTCGAACACAACCAAGTATACCCTCTAAACACAACCAATATACCCTTCAATATATCCACTTAAACATGTATACTTACTATTTTATACACACTTTCACATGTCACACAACTCATGTTCATATCACATATTCTAGTATCATATTATGCACTTACAAGTGCTCACATTATACTAAAAAAGGCATAACATAAATATATCTCGTATAGTATGCATAAAATCAGCAAGACTCATATCATATTTAGTCATAAACACATAACATTGTCATTGTCATCTCAATATACATTACAGAACATATCACATTTAAGCATCATATGCAAATCATCATTAGATTAAGTAGAAACACTTACTCATGGAACTTAGTATAGGTGATTAGGCTACCTAAGCTCCCCTTTAACACTTTTATTTGTGCATAATTGTAGCACACAGTACCACTCACCTTGCAACCTTGACTTTAATGGCAAAAGCTCAAATATGCCTTTATTTGCCTTTTTCCTTACTTGTAAAAGCTCCCAACGAGTCCGACACTTTACATTCACATTAAATACATTTAAAAAACATTATAAACAACCTAAAACATATTTAAATCATATAAAAAATGGAAACCACAACTCGTCTATCATACTTACCAAAACTAGCTAATTTTGTGGAAAATGCAATTTCACCACTGAAATCTAGTTTCTAAACCCTTATTTCAATTCCAAACATCCTAAATATAATCTAGTTACATATTTAAACCTTAAATTTAGTCAAATTACATGAATCTCATTTTTCCAAAAAAATCAAACTAAACATGTTCATTAAATAGGGGAAAATGTCAAAATCCTTTAAATTCCTTAAATATCCTTAAAATTGACTTTAAAAATCTTTTAATAGGATAAAAATAAGTTGAAATAGCTTTGAAACTATAACCTATGTTGGTAAAATGAGATCCACCATTTTCAAGCTTAAAATTAACTTAAAATCAAATGATTTATTAAGATATTGATTTAATCGATTAAAACTCAATTCAAAAAGCTAACAGACTTAGTTTGATCATAAAAAGTTAGAATCTCACCTCAATTTTACAAAATCGATGAGCTATGGAGATAATTTAAGTTAACACGTGTGAAGATCTCTTAAGGATTTTAAAGATGAAAACATGAGTGCTCTGCAAAATTGAAAAGAGATTTTGTGTTTAGAGAGCTTAGGAATAAAAAAAAGGATGAACTAATTTCGAAAGAAAATGTAACATTCCAAATATTAGAGATTAGAATTCTTAGAATTATTAAGAATTAAAACATAACATTATTGGGTAGAAGCCTAGTAAGAAGTCACGAGAACTTAGGTTCAAGTCTTATAAATTTAATTTTATCTCTTTAACTTTTCTACACATATAGAACCTAGATAAAATGGTTTATGTATTTATTTATGTGTGTTTTGAGCATGAATGTGGGTACTAGCCAATGGTTAAGGCCTTCCCAATTTTCCTCCTCACTTCCAAAGTTCTATCCACATTAGCCTATCTTATTTTTTATGATTATTAGACAAATGGGTTATTTTCCCATTAGTCCTCAAACTATTTTAAGTCTTTTCCTAATTCTACTAAAATTTCTTATTTATTATTTTATCAAATTAAAATCCTAAATCTCTCTATTTATACCTATTTTTCTCTAAGAAAAACTCTATATTACAATTTTATTCTCAAGCCCTTGCTACTAGAAATTTTCTTTGAAACTCTTGAATCTTCGCAATCAATTCCTCATCAATTTTTCTTATCCAAATTGTTGAATTCCAAGTCGTTAGATCATTGAGTTTCTATCAAGATCGATAAGTATCTCGTTCCTTGTCAATTAGGACCTTTCAATTCTAGAAGATATCGAGTTTTGATAAATCTTTCAAACTGATTATAAATCTTTAACGTTTTTACCAAAAACCTTCACAAATATTGAAAATCTATTTTTGATTCTTGTATTTTTTCAATCAAAAGACCCTTGTAGTTGATTGGATTGAGTTTGAATGTAAGGTAGTCGCCCGAGACCTCAAAAAAGTCAGGTGTGTCTTTTTACAAAAAATCGAGTCAAAATTCGAAACTGTCTAGTTGTACACGACCTACCTCATGAGTGTGTGGCCTACCCATGTAGACCACACAGCCTCACAGATGTCCATATCGCCCTATTTTCCCTTCCATTCAAATTTTGCACATGAGCTAGTCACCCGACCGTGTGGCTCATGCACCTCACCCCTTTGTATCGCACATGGCCTGGGGCTTTAGACACGAGTCGGTCACACGACCGTGTGGCCCTTGAAACTTAAAACTTATAGTTTTTCCTTATATTTAATTATCTTATGTAATTCAGTCTCTGATTAGGTTTTTAATGGCACCTAGAGAACTAGATTTTACAATTAGGTCTTTGACTAGGATTAGAATGAGTAAATGCATAATTGAACGAATTTATAATTTAATTACTTATAAACGATGGCATAAATCCGTGAATAATTGTATGGTTACTAATGTGATATAATTGCTTATGAACGATTATTTAAATCTGTGAATGATTATATATATTTACTAATGTTATTCATGCCAAACAAATGTTTCGCATGCTTTAATGATTTTTGCAATGGGATCAAATGTTGAACAAATTGAAAAGATCTTATTATATTGTATATGCATGGGGGGAAGATATGAAAAGTGGAAGAACAATAGTTCATATTAACTGTATAAATGAATGTGCGCTGTGTATTCACAGCCACAACAGATTCCAACTGCGATAGTCTTATTTTTGTACCCACAGAACGATAGATTCAAACTGCAATTTTATTTTACTGTGTTCTCACAGTCCCTCCAATAGCTTTCTACTGGGAGCGGTTGTATTTCTATAGTTACCAACAACTTTTTTCTGCACCCAATGAATGTAGTGGTATTAAGTCTACGAGATGGAGTGAAATGGTAGAGGTATTTGGAGCGCTAGTGTTCAGGGGTAAGATTAACGAATGCTAAACAAAACGTCAAAATGAATGTTGCATGACATATTATGCATACTCATTGAAAAATACAATATGAAATTACTGAACTGACAAAGGTGCATATAACTAATGTGAATGATATTATGACTGTATAGTTGATTTGTTCAATCAACTTCAACTGACTATTAACATTTTGTTTGTCTAAAGTGATAAAACTGATTTGTCGTATTGATTTTGTTATTATGTGAATATGATTATTATGATTAACATGCATATCCTAGTATTGATTTGATTTGTTGTAAAGGGACTCTCACTCAGCTTCCATAGCTCAATCCTCTTATTTTTCATCTTTCCAGATAACCCAATGGACTAGGACGCGGGCTTGACATGCGGAGGGTTTTAGCTTGTCGTGGACTTTATTTAAGATTATTAATTCCGTTATTATTATTGTTTATTTCAATTATGGAACCATGCCATGGGATATGAGGTTTTTATAACTGATCATTTAGGAAGCATGATATTATTTATTATGAAATCATGAAATCAATTGAATTGATATTCATATTTATCATTGATAAAGTTATATGAGGAGATTTATTATAGTTTTTATATATATATGATAAAAACATGTTTATTTATTTTTAAAAGAATGTTAATTAATTTCGGCTGCTATATTCATGATAGTTTTTAAATAGGAAAAATTTACTTGTATAAAACAAATTTAGAACTAAAAATTGATTTGAAAAAAGACTGGACCACTTTGGTGGTTAATGCGATCTCTTTAGCTCGGGTCTACCGTCTAAGCCAGGTTGGGGAGGTTACATAAAAACTTTGATTTGGTGTTTGGCAAATTTTTTTAGAAGATGAAGAATGTGAGGGAAGGAGACGTGGAGGTTGTTAAATAGACACCTAATTTTTAAAAATTGGGCCATTACCCATTAAACTTCTCCATTTTCTTCCATTTTTCAAATATGTCATTTCTTTTCAATTAAAGCCAATTTCAAAATTATTTTCAAATCAAACCTTGTTTTTAAAAATATGTTTAAACCAAATTAATTCTTGGACACCTAATTTTAATTTCTTAACCTATAATTTTTAATTCTAAATGTTTTAATATTTTATTTAATTAATTCCTATTATTTTAATTATCTAACCCAATTACAATTTCTAATTCACTAACCACTAATTTACTATCTTGATTCTACTAGCCCGATTTTTGAGATGTGACAGGAATAATGAAATATTTCGATTGCAAAGAACAAATAAACTAAATATTGCAATAATATAAAATAACTTTTGGATCGAAATTTATTCCAAGAGAAAAAATAAATAGTTGATAAAAGTCGAAAGAAAATTAATCTAATCCTACTTTTAAACTACTAGGGTTTTTTAGTGCATGTAAGATGAATTAGTTACATCAAATCCCTAATGTCTTATGTATAGTAGTGTTTGCAGCCTAAATTAGGTCTTCGTATAAACTCGATTATATGGATGAAAATTACCTCGGCATACTTGGGCATCATGTCTACCTATGTTGCGCCATAGCCCTTGCATGACATGACGCGACGATAATTTCACGCCTTCTTTGTTCCGTTTCATGCTTTAACAGCTCAAGAAATTTGTGCATCACTCGTCTCTTGCTTCCGTGTCAATTGGGCCTATAAATCTTAGTCCTACACATTTAATTTAACATATTAGTACTACCTAAGGCCCGTGCCGACCTAATAGGTCAAAACACTCACAAAATGTGTTAAAAATACTTATTTTATTAATATTTATTTCTAAGTACTAAATACTGGAAACATAATACTGAATACTAAATTGCATAGAAAATAAGCTCCTCAAGTGTGGAAATAGACCAAATTAACTACTACATTTGACAGCAGGTCAAATTCCCTTACACTTATGTCTTTGCTTGTTTTCAAGCAAACTAAACAATAAAAACTAAAAAAAAAAACGAAACTAATAATAGGAAAAAACATGCAAAGAAAAGACAATGTTCTCGAGTTAGCTTGATGCACAAAATTGGATAAAATTATATTACCAAAACAATGTAAATAAATATATAACTCTAGAGTGATATACAATTGACTCAATTTCTAAAGTTAGATGAATAACATTTGCTATGCGCCCAACGCATACACCAAAACAACAATTGGGCGGATAGGACTACGTCTCAAAGATTACTCGTAGAATACTTGCCAGGACTTAGGACGAGCCAAAACTGGGTGTTACAGGTTTAATTACAATATAAAAATCTTATAATTCCATTGAGGGTTACTACAATAAAGGTTACAACTTTGAGAGTTATGGACATCCATAATAAATGTTGTAACATTCCCCCTTGGATGTCCATTAACACAGAATGAATATGCCTCGTTAAAACCTTACTAGAAAAAATCAATGGAAACAAATTTCCTAGTGAAGGAAAAAGAGTACAATATTCATATTTATATGCATTGACAAACCTTCCTCATTAAAAACTGTGAAAATAAAATAAAACAAAATAAAATAAAGAACACACAAATTTTTACGTGGAAACCCTTTCGGGAAAAAACCACGGGCAGAGGAGAAGAAAATTCACTATGTCAAATTCGAATTAATACAAGAGTAGTAGACTATGTCTATTTACAGGCTTATAAATGTAATATCCCGAATTAGGGCCTAATCGGAATAGTGGTTTCGTGACCACAAATTCGAGATAAAAATAATTATTTTATAATTATTTTGAGGTTTATGATATGATTGCATGATTGTGTGAAAATTTTGTGACGAAATTCTATGCATAAAGTGCTTAAGTTGAAATTAGGGACTAAATCGAATAATTTGTAAAACTTGCATTCTAGAAGTTTTTAGTATGAAATTACTTTGGAATATTAATGAGGAGGTCTTAAATAGCAATTTGACCAATTTCTAAAATTTTGGACAAAAATGGGCTCGTACATGAAAATTTTCAAAGAAAGGTATTAAGGGTATTTTGGTTATTTGGTAATTAAAAGATTAAAAAAAAGAAAAAGATGGCAAAATATGTCCATCTTCTTCATTAGGACAAAAATTAAAGGGTTATCCATAGCTAGGGTTTGTTTCAAGCTTCCAAGCTCCATAGTAAGTGATTCCAAGTCCCGTTTTTAATGTTCTTTACGTTTTTGGAGTCCCGGTAACTTGATTTAGCTTATGCTAGCAATAATTTAACCTAGGGTTCATATTTGGAAAAATACCCATAGGTGAAATTTGTGTATTTTGGTGTTTTATGATAGAATATGAGGTTTTAAATTATGCTAGACAACTTGTGCTACTCGGTTTCAAGTGAAAACGAGTAAAAGGGCTTAATCGGTAAAAATACCTAATATTCATAAGTAAATGTTAGAGGGTGAATTTGATGTTGCTATAGAAGGGAAAAATTATCAGCATGTCATAAAACATAAGAAAATAGGATGAGGTTTAATTTACGAGCCTTGGGGCAAAAGTGTAAATATGAGAAAGTTTAGGGGCAAAATGGTAATTTTTCCAAAGTTCGTACTAAGGGCTGTTTTGATGAATGTATGTATTAAATAAATTAATTTGGTATTATAGATCAAGAGAAACAAGATTCAAGTCGTGATCGAGGGAAAAACAAAGTTTACGAGGAATAGGTTTGATTGCTAATATTTTGTATCGAGGTAAGTTCATGTGTAAATGTAGTAACATAATTGTCATTTTAAGTAATTTAATGTTATTTATGTGATATGATGATTAATATCATGAAATATTATGCTTTATGGTTATTATTGAATAATATGTAAATTGTGAATTGCTACCGAGTATCGGTTTCGATGTTCCATGGAAGACGACAAAGATGTGTAATCGAGGAAAAAGCCCGTTTAAACCTTGGGAATAGATTAGAATACAAGTGACATGTCACTAGGATGGTTGGGCATCCGAACTCGTTGAGTTGAGTCTCAGTTCACTTATGGATGCAAATGTCCGAACTCGTTGAGTTGAGTCCGAGTTCAATTATGGATGCGAACGCCCGAGCTCATTGAGTTGAGTCCGAGGTCGTTTATGGGCGGGTTACATGGTAGCTTGGCTACATATGTGGCACTTATGTATAAAATTTCCGTGTATTCGAATTATATCCCGATGTGTTCAACGGGTGAATCTTAAGAGAATAAAGAGAATGCCTAAAACGAAGGTGACATGTTGGTAAGTATGGTAAATGAGAAAATTTGACAGGTATGTGCTTAAATCTTCGGGTTGAGAACTTGGTATGATGAAATCGTAAGAAGATATTAAATGCAAATGTAACATGAATGTCTTGGTGATGTTTATGCAAATGATGTTTTTATGTGGAATTGCATGATTATGTTACTTACTATTTTCATGTGAACTTACTAAGCATATATGCTTACTGCCTCCTTTTCATTCATTGTAGTTTTGACAAGCCGGCTTGAGAATCAGGATAGGTCGAAGGCTCGCTCACACTATCCGAAGACCTAAATTGGTAAAAATGGCTTGTATATTTTGAGTGTGGCATGTATAGCACTATACTCACTTTGTGTAAATAATCTTATGATATGGTTATGGTTTGGTAAGAAAAGGTTTGGAAATGATTAGCCATTGGAATGGCCAATCTAGATCATATTTGATGTCATTTATGCTTAATGTGTTACTTAGTCCATGGAAAACCATAAAATGGTGAAATTGGTTATAAAACAGAATCACACAGCAGCAGTGACGTGAATTGAAAAAATCACTAAAAATAGTAGAAATAGAATTAGATGATGAATAAAATATGTAATTGAATCCTAATAAATCTATTTTCATGTGGAAGAAACAAAATAGGTAAAAGAGTTGTATTTTATAAGATATTTATATTTTTGTGAAACAAGGCCAGAGCAATTTCTGAATCCCCTATTCTGACTTTGGAAATTCACCAAAAATTGTAAAAAAATAATTAGAAGTTATGCTTTATATTTACAGATTCCTGATTGAGTCTAGTTTTAAGAGAAATAAACGGCATAGTCTTTTGAGTTTTGTACAAAGATAAAAGTGGTTCGTAGTGAACAGAGGTCAAAGTAGTCGAATGCGGAAATAGGGTAAACTTTAAATAATAAACTGTACCAAAAATTATTGAAAACAATTAGTAGATAGATATATGAGTCTAGTTTCAAGTAAAATTTACGGATCTTAATTTCGAGTTTCGGAACTCGAGATATGAATTTTTAAGCAACTGTGATGCAGTTAGCCAGCTTGTCTGGAATTTCTAAAATAAATTGTTTGAGTTGTTTAATTAATGAATTAAGCCCGTTAACACCTCGTGCTCGACTCCGATGACGGTCTCGGGTACGGGGTGTTACATTTGGTGGTATCAGAGTAGGTTTAGTCGGTTCTCGGACTAACGTGTTGTATGTACGGATTTTGCTATACATGCCACATATATATGTTGTGATAGTGTGACGACTTTTGACCTTTTAAATGATTTTTTTATAGTAAATGGATCCCGATCTAGCTGTGGCTGATGATGTAGAAAGTAATGCACAGACTCTGGCTGAAGGGGCAGTGCCAACCGAAAATCCACCTCCTACTGTTGGTCAAGGAGGAGGAGAAGGGGCTCGAGAGGCCTTTCTCCAGATGATGAGTGCCTGGTATACTGAGTTCGTTCGTACGAACCCGAATGTACAACCTCCCCCACCTCCACCGATTCCTCAACCTGTACCCCCGATGCCTCAAGGTGTGGATCTGATGAAATTTCACAGAACTCCAGTTGACAGAATCCATAAGCAAGTGGCAGAAGAATTCAGGGCAAACGTTGATGATGATGCTGAGAAAGCAGACTTTTGGCTTGAGAATTCTATTCGAGTATTTGATGAATTGTCTTGTACACCTGAGGAATGCTTGAAATGTGCTATATCATTATTGAGGGATTTAGCTTATCATTGGTGGAAGACATTGATTTCAGTTGTACCGAAAGAGAAGGTGACTTGGGAATTCTGTCAAGAAGAATTTCGGAAGAAATACATCAGTGAAAGATTTGTTGATCAAAAGCGTAAAGAGTTTCTTGAGTTGAAGTAGGGGAACATGACAAGATTCTCGAATACGAAAAGGAGTTCATCGAGTTGAGTAAGTATGCTAGAGAATACATTCCTCAGAGGGCTAAAATGTGCGACGATTTGAAGACGGACTCAATGAAGACATCAAAGTATTTGTTGGGATTCTTGAATTAAAAGAAATGGTAGTACTTGTTGATCGAGCTTGCAAGGCTGAAGAACTACTTAAAGAGAAGAAAAAAGTAAAGGCTGAGACTAAAAATTGGAAGAAAAGATCGACGAGCAGTTCATTCTCACAGCAATCTAGAAAATTTAGAAATATGAATCCTCGTTTTCAGGTTTCAGCTGGACAATCATATGGAAATTCTAAGAAACAAAATGTGGGTCTTAAATCTCAGACTACTTCCGTGGCTAGTGTGGGGAATTCGAGATTTGTTAAGCTCAAGTGCCAGCGGTGTGGTAAAAATTATTTTGGCCCATGTAGAGTGAATGAATGTTTTCGGTGTGGTTCTCCGGATCATTTTATTAGAGACGGCCCAGAGAGAGTTGAGAAAGAAAAATTTCAGAGTGTAAAAGCTAGTGGTGCAGACTCGAGGGGAAGATATTCGAGAAAAGCTGGAAATGAAGCAAGCAGCAAGAATGTAGTCAGAGATTCAACAGCTAAACCTAAAGCAAGAGCTCCAACTATAACTTATGCCATAAAGACATGTGAAGATGCTTCATCACCTAATGTGATTACTGGTATATTTTCTCTTTATGATGTTAATGTTAATGCTTTGATTGATCCCGGTTCTACTCATTCATATGTGTGCATGAAACTGGTGTCTAGTATGAATATACCTGTTGAGTACACATAATTTATGATTAGAGTGTCAAATTCATTTGGCAAATGTGTGATAGTTGATAAAGTATGTAAGAAATGTCCTTTAATGATTTGGGGTCATTACTTTCCGGCCGACTTGATGTTGTTGCCGTTTGATGAATTTGATGTTATTTTGGGTATGGATTGGTTGACATTGCATGATGCTATAGTAAATTGCAAAGAAAAGGTTATAGAACTAAAGTGTGAAAGTGGTAAAATTCTGCGAATTGAATCAGGCAAATCAGAGGCATTATCTAGTGTAATTTCTTCGATGTCGGCTCAAAGATATTTGAGGAAGGGTTATGAAGCTTATTTGGCGTATGTACTTAATACAAAAAAAATTGAAAAGAAAATTGAATTAGTGCCGATTGTGTGTGAGTTCACGGATGTATTTCCAGAAGAGTTGCCGGGTTTGCCTCTAGTCAGGGAAGTAGAATTTGGTATTGAGTTGATACTGGGAACAACTCCGATCTCGATTGCTCCGTATAGAATGGCACCAGCAGAGTTGAAGGAATGAAAGTTGCAATTGCAAGAATTGACTGACAAAGGCTTTGTGAGACCGAGTTTTTCACCTTGGGGTGCTCCCGTGTTATTTGTGAAAAAGAAGATGGTTCTATGAGATTGTGTATTGACTATCGGCAATTAAACAAGGTGACAATCAAGAACAAGTATCCGCTGCCGGGAATTGATGATTTGTTTGATCAGCTAAAAGGAGCAACATGGTTTTCAAAGATTGACTTGAGATCTGGGTACTACCAGCTATGAGTAAAAGAGTCAGATGTACCTAAAACTGCTTTTAGATCAAGGTACGGTCATTATGAATTTTTGGTCATGCCATTCGGATTAACAAATGCTCCTGCTGTGTTTATAGATTTGATGAATCGCATATTTCAGCCATACTTGGACAAATTTGTTGTTGTATTTATAGATGACATCTTAATTTATTCGAAAGATGATACAGCGCATGCCGAGCACTTGAAGATAGTTTTGCAAACTTTGAGAAATAAGTAGTTATATGCCAAGTTAAGTAAAAGTGAATTTTGGCTTCGGGAAGTTGGATTTTTGGGTCACATTGTTTCAGGTGATGGTATACGGGTTGATCCTAGTAAAATTTTGGCCATTGTTTATTGGAAACCACCGAAAAATGTAACTGAGGTTAGAAGTTTCTTAGGGCTAGCTGGGTATTATCGGTGGTTTGTAAATGGATTTTCTATAATTGCTGCTCCTATGACTAGATTACTCCGAAAGGATGTTAAATTTGAGTGGACGAAAGAATGTCAACAGAGTTTTGAAGAATTGAAAAAGTTATTAACTAAAGCACCAGTGTTAGTACAACTCGAATCAGGTAAAGAATTTGTGGCGTATAGTGATGCTTCTCGAAATGGCTTAGGATGTGTACTCATGCAAGGAGGAAAAGTGGTGGCTTATGCTTCGAGGTAGTTAAAATCTCACGAAAGAAATTATCCAACTCATGATTTGGAATTGGCTGCTATAGTATTTGCTTTGAAGATTTGGCGACATTATCTGTATGGTGAAAAATGCCGAGTATATACTGACCACAGAAGTCTTAAGTACTTGATGTCACAAAAAGACTTGAATTTGAGGCAATGAAGATGGTTGGAGTTATTGAAAGATTACGAGCTTGTTATTGATTACCATCCGGGAAAAGTGAATGTGGTTGCCGATGCTTTGAGCAGAAAGTTGTTATTTGCTTTGAGAACTATGAATACTCAGTTAAAGGTATCAAATGATGGTTCGATTTTAGCAGAGTTAAGAGCAAGACCGATGTTTTTACAAGAGCTTTGTGAAGCTTAGAAAAGCGATGAAGATTTGCAAGCCAAGAGAAAACAGTGTGAAGCTGATACGGGGTCAGATTTCAAAATCGATTCTGATGGTTGCTTGATGTTTAAAAATCGGATTTGTGTACCGAAAAATGATGAGTTGATTTAAAAGATTTTTCATGAAGCACATAATGGTTGTTTGGCAGTTCACCCGGGCAGTACGAAAATGTATAATTATTTGAAGAAAATGTATTGGTGGTATGGAATGAAAAGAGATATCTCCGAGTTTGTATCAAAGTGCTTAGTTTGTCAACAAGTGAAAGCTGAACACCAAGTACCTTCGGGACTACACTAGCCTATCATGGTTCCTGAATGAAAATGGGATGGATTACTATAGATTTTGTATCAGGGTTGCCATTAACTCTAGGGAAGAAAGATGCCATGTGGGTAATAGTTGACAGACTGACTAAATCGGCTCATTTTATTCCGGTACGTACGGATTATTCTATTAATAAGTTGGCTGAATTGTATATCAGTGAGATTGTTAGACTTCATGGAATACCTTTGTAAATCATTTCGGATAGAGATCCGAGATTTACTTCGCGGTTTTGGAAAAAGTTGCAAGAGGCATTAGGTACAAAGTTAAATTTCAGCACTGCCTTTCATCCACAAATTGATGGACAATCAGAGAGAGTGATTCAGATTCTTGAAGACATGCTCATATGTTGTGTATTGGAATTTTAAGGTAGTTGGGAAAGATACTTACCGTTGGTAGAATTTGCTTATAATAATAGTTATCAGATGAGTTTGAAGATGGCACCTTATGAAACATTGTATGGTCGTAAATGTCGGATGCCATTGTATTGGACTGAACTCAAGGAAATCAAATTTATGGAGTTGATCTAATAAAAGAAACCGAAGAAAAAGTGAAAATGATTCGAGATTGTTTGAAAGCTACTTCGGATAGACAGAAATCTTATGCGGATTTGAAACGAAAGGAAATCGAGTTTCAAGTTGGTGATAAGGTATTTTTAAAAGTGTCTCCATGGAAGAAAGTTCTTAGATTTGGACTGAAGGGCAAGTTAAGTCTGCGTTTTATTGGACCGTATGAAATAATTGAAAAAGTTGGACCAGTAGCTTATCGGTTAGCATTGCCATCTGAATTACAGAAGATACATGATGTGTTCCACGTATCTATGCTACGTCGGTATCGTTCGGATCCTTCACATATAATTTCACTGACAGAAATCGAGCTACGACCGGATATGACTTACAAAGAAGAACCGATTAAGATTTTAGCTCGAGAGGTCAAGTAACTAAGAAATAAAAGTGTTGCTCTCGTGAAAGTATTGTGGCAAAAGCACGGGGTAGAAGAGACTACATGGGAACCTGAGGAAACTATGAGAAATCAATACCCACACCTGTTTACCGGTAAGATTTTCGAGGACGAAAATCCTTAAAGGGGGGGAGAGTTGTAATATCCCGAATTAGGGCCTAATCGGAATAGTGGTTTTGTGACCACAAATCTAAGATAAAAATAATTATTTTATAATTATTTTGAGGTTTATGATATGATTGCATGATTGTGTGAAAATTTCGTGACGAAATTCTATGCATAAAGTGCTTAAGTTGAAATTAGGGACTAAATCGAATAATTTGCAAAACTTACATTCTAGAATTTTTTAGTATGAAATTACTTTGGAATATTAATGAGGAGGTCTTAAATAGCAATTTGACCAATTTCTAAAATTTTGGACAAAAATGGGCTTGTACATGAAAATTTTCAAAGAAAGGTATTAAGGGTATTTTAGTCATTTGGTAATTAAAAGATTAAAAAAAGGAAAAAGATGGAAAAATATGTCCATCTTCTTCATTAGGACGAAAATTAAAGGGTTCTCCATAGCTAGGGTTTGTTTCAAGCTTCTAAGCTCCATAGTAAGTGATTCCAAGCCCCGTTTTTAATGTTCTTTACGTTTTTGGAGTCCCGGTAACTTGATTTAGCTTATGCTAGCAATAATTTAACCTAGGGTTCATATTTGGAAAAATACCCATAGATGAAATTTGTGTATTTTGGTGTTTTATGATAGAATATGAGGTTTTAAATTATGCTAGACAACTTGTGCTACTCGGTTTTAAGTGAAAACAAGTAAAAGGGCTTAATCGGTAAAAATACCTAATATTCATAAGTAAATGTTAGAGTGTGAATTTGATGTTGCTATAGAAGGGAAAAATGATCAGCATGTCATAAAACATAAGAAAATAGGATGAGGTTTAATTTACGAGCCTTGGGGCAAAAGTGTAAATATGAGAAAGTTTAGGGGCAAAATGATAATTTTTCTAAAGTTCGTACTAAGGGCTGTTTTGATGAATGTATGTATTAAATAAATTAATTTGGTATTATAGATCAAGAGAAACAAGATTCAAGTCGTGATCGAGGAAAAAACAAAGTTTACAAGGAATAGGCTTGATTGCTAATATTTTGTATCGAGGTAAGTTCATGTGTAAATGTAGTAACATAATTGTCATTTTAAGTAATTTAATGTTATTTATGTGATATGATGATTAATATCATGAAATATTATGCTTTATGGTTATTATTGAATAATATGTAAATTATGAATTGCTACCAAGTATCGGTTTCGATGTTCCGTGGAAGACGGCAAAGATGTGTAATCGAGGACAAAGCCCGTTTGAACCTTAGGAATAGATTAGAATACAAGTTACATGTCACTAGGATGGTTGGGTATCCGAACTCGTTGAGTTGAGTCCGAGTTCACTTATGGATGCAAATGTCCGAACTCGTTGAGTTGAGTCCGAGTTCGTGAGATGTAACTAGGCATCTGAGCTCGTTGAGTTGAGTCCGAGTTCACTTATGGATGCGAACGCCCGAGCTCGTTGAGTTGAGTCCAAGTTCGTTTATGGGCGGGTTACATGGTAGCTTGGCTACATATGTGGCACTTATGTATAAACTTTCCGTGTATTCGAATTATATTTCGATGTGTTCAACGGGTGAATCTTAAGAGAATAAGGAGAATGCCTAAAACGAAGGTGACATGTTGGTAAGTGTGGTAAATGAGAAAATTTGATAGGTATGTGCTTAAATCTTCGGGTTGAGAACTTGGTATGATGAAATCGTAGCATGATATTAAATGCAAATGTAACATGAATGTCTTGGTGATGTTTATGCAAATGATGTTTTTATGTGGAATTGCATGATTATGTTACTTACTATTTGCATGTGAACTTACTAAGCATTTATGCTTACTCCCTCCTTTTCATTCATTGTAGTTTTGACAAGCCGGCTTGAGAATCGGGATAGGTCGAAGGCTCGCTCACACTATCCGAAGACCTAAATTAGTAAAAATGGCTTGTATATTTTGAGTGTGGCATGTATAGCACTATACTCACTTTGTGTAAATAATCTTATGATATGGTTATGATTTGGTAAGAAAAGGTTTGGAAATGATTAGCCATTGAAATGACCAATCTAGATCATATTTGATGTCATGTATGTTTAATGTGTTACTTAGTCCATGGAAAACCATAAAATGGTGAAATTGGTTATAAAACAGAATCACACAGTAGCAGTGACTTGAATTAGAAAAATCACTAAAAATAGTAGAAATAGAATTAGATGATGAATAAAAAATATAATTGAATCCTAATGAATCTATTTTCATGTGGAAGAAACAAAATAGGTAAAAGAGTTGTATTTTATAAGGTATTTATATTTTTGTTAAACAGGGTCAGAGCAATTTCTGAATCCCCTTTTCCAACTTTGGAAATTCACCAAAAATTGTACAAAAATAATTAGAAGTTATTCTTTATATTTACAGATTTATGATTGAGATAGTTTTAATATAAATAAACGTCATAGTCTTTTGAGTTCTGTACAAAGAGAAAAGTGGTTCGTAGTGAACAGAGGTCAAAACAGTCAAATGTAGAAACAGGGTAAATTTTAACTAATAAACTGTACTAATTGGCTTTACCGAAAATTCTAGAAAAAAATTAGTATATAGATATATGAGTCTAGTTTCATGGAAAATTTACGGATCTTAATTTCGAGTTTCAGAACTCAAGATATGAATTTTTAAGCGACTGTGACGCAGTTAGCCAGCTTGTCTGGAATTTCTAAAATAAATTGTTTGAGTTGTTTAATTAATGAATTAAGCCCGTTAACACATTGTGCTCGACTTCGGTGACGGTCTCGGGTACGGGGCGTTACAATAAAGCCATATTCTACTAAGACTGAAACACCTTATTCTAAGCAATATCAAATAGATGGAATTTAATAAGGTTTAAAAAACCTTATTCTAAAAATAAAATAAAAGAAGTGTAATTCTATATGGATTCTTCTTTTATTTTATTTTACCACTGTATTTTATTTAAATAAGGATTCGGGTCACTTAATTCTAACAATCTCCACCTTGACATGAATTCTCAATGAACAAGTTCTTCTTCGCGAACTCTCAACGAGCAAGTTCTCCACCTCTTCCATAAAACCCCTTAAGGGTTTAAATTTAATAATGAACACCAACCAAGTTTAAGCAATACTCAAACTTGGTTATAGGAAGTGACTTAGTCATCATATCTGCAGGATTTTCATGAGTACTAATTTTGCTCACAACAATATCACCACGAGCAATAATATCACGAATAAAATGATATCGAACATCAATGTGTTTTGTTCTTTCATGAAACATTTGATCTTTTGTAAGAAAGATGGCACTCTGACTGTCACAAAATACTGTGCTGATTTGAAGGTCTTCATTGAGCTCACTAAAGAGTCCCTTCAACCAAATAGCTTCTTTACAAGCCTCAGTAATAGCCATGTACTCAGCTTCAGTGGTAGACAAAGCAACTGTAGTTTGCAAAGTGGCTTTCCAACTAATTGCACAACCTCCGATTGTAAAGACATAACCTGTGAGAGATCTTCTTCTATCAAGGTCTCCAGCAAAATCAGCATCAACATACCCAATGAATCCATCTCTAGTTCTTCCAAACTGTAAGCAAACATCAGTAGTACCTCATAAGTATCTTAAAATCCACTGAACTGCTTTCCAGTGTTTTTTATCGGGATTCGCCATGTATCTGCTAACTGCACTAACTGCATATGATAAATCTGGATGTGAACAAACCATAGCATACATGAGAGATCCCACTGCACTAGAGTATGGAACATGTGACATGTACTCAATCTCATTATCTATTTTTGGAGACAAAATTGATGAAAGTCTGAAATGGGCTGCTAAAGGAGTGCTAACAGGCTTAGCACTCTACATATTGAACCTGCAAAGAACTTTCTCAATGTACCCCTTCTGACTTAGGTACAATTTACTTTTTTTTCTATCTCTGAGAATCTCCATTCCAAGTATCTTCTTTGCTGGTCCTAAATCTTTCATCTCAAATTCTTTACTTAGTTGGGCTTTGACCTTTCTTATCTCTCTTTTATCTTTTGCTACTATCAACATGTCATCAACATAAAGAAGTAGATACACAAAAGAACCATCACTATTTTTCTTAAAGTAAACACAGCTATCAAAACTACTTCTTTTGAAATCATGAGAAGTCATAAAGGAATCAAACCTCTTGTACCACTGTCTTGGTGACTGTTTCAAACCGTAAAGGGACTTTTTCAGAAAGCAAACATAGTCCTCTTTTTCTAAGACTGTAAAACCCTCTGGTTGTTGCATGTAAATGTCCTCCTCAAGTTCTCCATGCAAAAAATGCAGTTTTTACATCTAATTGCTCAAGCTCTAAATCATGCATGGCCACAATACCAAGCAAAGCTCGAATCAAACTATGCTTAACAACTGGGGAGAATACATCTGTGAAGTCCACTCCTGGAATTTAACTGTAACCCTTTGCAACAACCCTTGCTTTATATCTGGGTTCTTCAACTCCTGGAGTCCCTTCTTTCTTTTTAAACACCCATTTACAATGAACAACCTTTTGACCTTTAGGAAGTTTCACAAGATCCCATGTTCTGTTTTTGTGGAGTGATTCCTTCTCCTCTTGCATAGCAAACATCCACTTTTCTGAGTCTTCACAGCTAACTGCCTCAGAATAATTAGATGACTCTTGATTCGCATCTATATCTTCAGCCACATTTAAAGTATAAGCAACTAGATCAGCCTCGGCATACTTCTTTGGAGGTTTAATTTCTCTTCTTGTAATACCCCTTACCCATACTCATTGCCAGAATAGGGTACGAGGCATTACCGGAGTTTACGATTTTTTTTATAATAAATTTTTTTACTCAATATATCCCCTTTTATAGATATCTAACCTTCCCTGCAAATTTTAAACCGAGACCAATCCACATCAACCAAACCAATTCAACATATTTTCAAGATAAATTCATGCATATTTATAAGAGAACGTCATCACATACCCAAAACCAGGTTTGTTAACCATACCAATGGCTAACTTTACATTCATTTCACAGAATCATTTACTTTATTAGCTTATACATTCCATTGATTTCCAAAATAAAGTTTCTTTATATACCGAAATCCTGAGGTTGATAGTGTGATGTGTCTCCGACCAAATCCAACCTCCGAGCTCTTAACACTACAAAACAGAGGAAAATGAAATAGGGTAAGCACTTTGTGCTTAGTAAGCCCATGTAACAAGAATTATACTTACCTGATATTTTCAATAAAATGTAATAAACATTCATATATTCATTCAATGCATTATTACCCTAACATGCATAACTCAACATTCAAGTTAATCCTATAATTTTCATGTGTCAATAATATATGCCATGATTGATGAACTCATCAATACCATGATTACCATTCCCTTATTATTTTTCCATATTTATTCCGTTGAATTTCTTGAAATTTTTGATGGATTTTTAGAGGTACACTTTTAGTGTACATTTTCGGGTCCGTCAATTCATATTCATGTGCGCACATTTCCAGTTCAGAGAGCACACTCCCGTGAACCTCATCCTTACAGCAGGATTACCAGTCCAGGCTAAATCCCCTATAATATAAACTCATAGAGTATTGTCGAGATTACCAGTCCAGGCTAAATCCCCTGCAATGACAACTACTCTAATGAGCTTGGATCTGAATTACTAGTCCAGGCTAAATTCAGACCCTAATTCAGATTACTCGTCCGGGCTAAATCCATTTTTCACATATTCTTCGGGAGGACTATATCAGGATAGGATCACCCGTCCGGGCTAGATCCTTTTTATCGTCAATTCCTTTTTAGAGATCCATCGAAATTTCCTTTCATTCAACCGGGATTTCTTCCCCTTTTTATCAAATATATCAATGTTTCATAAATTTCCATATAATGAACATTCAAATCATGTTCATATCAAAAACATGCATTTCAAGCATTTAAGAATATAATTCAAGTTACATGAACTTACCTTGATACTTGTTCGTGTACAAAAATCTACTAATCCTGAACTTTTTCCTTTCCTCGATCTAGCTTTGTATTTGAATCTTCTGGATTTGGTGCAAAAATTATGAAATACCAGCTTAGACAACCCTCCTATGACGTTTTTAGCTGCTGGAATTGAAGAGAAATGAAGAGAAATCTAGATATTTCCTATTTAGTCCTAGCTTTATTTAGTTAATTTTACAATATTCCAATTTTGCCCTTAATTTATCAATTTTCCTGCTGATTTCATGCCCTTGCCGTCCAGCCCAAATAAATTTTGGGTCTAATTGCCTTTTAAATCCTCTCTCATTAGACACTTAAGCTATTTAATCATCCCATCCACTTTTACATCTTTTACAATTTAGTCCTTTTCATTTAATTAACTACCCAAACATTAAAATTTCCTAACGAAATTTTAATACCACATTACTAACATTTCATAAATATTTGTAAAATTATTTTCAATTTGGTTTTATGAGATCGAGGTCTCGATACTTTGTTTTTACCTAATTTCTTCAATAATTTCTTTTTCTAACTAACCACTAAATCGGTAAAAAAAATTATCGATATTTTCATACAATTTTCCTATTATATAAATATTCATGCAAAAATATTAAAATAAATTTTCTCTTTAAATCGGATTTGAGGTTACGAAACCATTGTTTCGATAACCTTGAATTTAGGCCATTACACTTCTAGTTCTATTTTTGGCGATAGAGTATTGTGGTGAAGAAGCAACTCTATTCTCAATTTTTGTACCGGCGTGAGGAGTCGACTCTATATTAATCTGATGCTCCACCTGCTTTTGATTTTCTTTATTGGAAGAGTCTTTAAGAGATAAGTTAGGTAGCTTAGCAGTTTCATCAAAAACAACATCTCTGCTAATTAAAACTTTTTTATTTTCAGGACACCATAACTTATACCCTTTTACACCAGCTTTATAACCAAGAAAAACACATTTAATGGATCTCGGTTCCAATTTTCCATTATCAACATGAGCATATGTAGGACACCCAAAGATCTTTAAATCAGAATAATTAACAGGATTACCAGACCATACCTCTTGTGGAGTCTTTTCCTCAATGGCAACGGACGGAGATCGGTTGATCAAAAAACATGCAGTAGAGGCTACTTCTGCCCAAAACGACTTCGGTAAGTTGGCATTTGACAACAGACATCGAAATTTTTCCATGATCGTTCTGTTCATTCATTCTGCAACACCGTTTTGCTGTGGAGTATGATGAACTGTCAAGTGTCTCATGATCCCTTCTGACTTGCACAATTTATTAAACTCATTAGAACAGAACTCTAAGCCATTATTTGTGCGGAGGTATTTTATTTGTTTTCCTGTCTGTTTTTCAATTATAATTTTCCAAGACTTAAATGCGGAAAACACATCACTTTTCTGCTTCAGGAAGAACGCCGAAACTTTTCTAGAAAAATCATCAATAAAGGTTAGTATATAATTAGCTCCACCTCTTGAAGGCACTTTTGATGCCCCCCACAGATCACAATGAATATACTCCAATGTTCCCTTCGTGTTATGGATTCCTCTGGTGAATCAAACTATCTTTTGCTTCCCAAAAACACAGTGTTCACAGAAATTTAGTTTGCAAATTCCTTGCCCATCAAGAAGTCCTCTTTTGCTCAATTCTACCATGCCATTCTCACTCATATGCCCTAGGCGCATATGCCAAAGTTTAGTAATATCATCATCTGACAAGAAAGAGGAAGCGACAGCTATATCACCAGTAATAGTAGAACCCTGCAAAACATATAACTTCGTAGTCTTTCTTTGCCCTTTCATCTCAACAAGGGAACTTTTGGAAATATTTAAAACCCCACTTTCAGCTGTGTATCTGTACCCTTTTGAATCAAGAGTACTCAACGAAATTAAACTTCTCTTCACTTCTGGAACATGTCGCACGTCACTAAGTGTTCTGACAACTCCATCAAACATCTTAACTTTAATTGTTTCAACACCTATGATTTTACACGAAGCATTATTTCCCATCAAAACAACACCTTCAGACACTGTTTCGTAAGTTGTAAACTAATCCCGATTGGGACTCATGTGGAAGGTGTAGCCTGAATCAAGTATCCACTCTTCGCTTACTTTAGGATCATTGACAGAAGCGACTAGAAGTTCACCATTCACCGGAATTTTTTGGTTGTTTTCCCTTTTAATTCGCAGCCTCCCTTTTAATCTTGTTCTGTAGCTTATAGCACTCGAGATTAATGTGCCCTTTCTTCTTGCGAAGTTACAAGTTTTACCTCTGTTTGAAGACTTGATCTACTCTTAGATTTACCGCGAGGATTACATTCCTGTGTTCTTCCACGATCATTATCAGTATTCCGATCTTGTCTCCCACGAGCAATGAGACTCTCTCCCTGAGAGTCGGTTTTAACCACAAGATGCTTCATCTTATCATACGAGGTCAAAGAATCATAAACCTCATCAACTGTGAGAGACTCGCGGCTATATAAAATCGTGTCTCTAAAGGTTGAATAAGACGGGGGCAACGAACAAAGTAGAATCAACCCTAGATCTTCCTTATCATATTAAACCTCCATGGCCTCCAAGTTTGAGAGAATTTCTTTAAACACTGTTAAGTGTTCGTGTACAGACGCAACTTCCTCCAAACGATGAGCATAAAGACGCTACTTCATATGCAACTTGCTTGTTAGAGTTTTCGACATACATATTTGTTCTAGCCTCTTCCATAATGCAGCAGCGGTCTTTTCTTTCATCACATCCTGTAAAATTTTGTTGGACAAATACAGATGTAATTGTGTTAATGCCTTTCAATCTTTACGCTTCTTTTCTTCATCTATTAAAGTCGAAGGCATCTTATCTATCCCTAGCAGGGCATCCTCCAGATCCATCTGCGCAAGAACTGCTTGCATCTTAATCTACCACAACGCAAATTGGTGTTGCGATCCAACAGTGGAATTTCATACTTCAAAGACGCCATTACCATGATCGAGATGAAAAACCGGAAGCTTTGATACCAATTTGTGAAAATAAAATAAAATAAAATAAAATAAAAAATACACAATTTTTTACGTGGAAACCCTTTCGGGAAAAAACCACGGGCAGAGGAGAAGAAAATTCACTATGTCGAATTCGAATTAATACAAGAGGAGTAGACTATGTCTATTTATAGGCTTATAAAGCCATATTCTAGTAAGACTGAAACACCTTATTCTAATCAATATCAAATAGATGAAATTTAATAAGGTTTAAAAAACCTTATTCTAAAAATAAAATAAAAGAAGTGTAATTCTATATGTATTCTTCTTTTATTTTATTTTACCACTGTATTTTATTTAAATAAGGATTCGGGTCACTTAATTCTAACAAAAACCTTATGAGTAAAACCCAATAAGATAAAATCTCAAAATGTACACTGCGTATTTTACTCCCCCTTATTTGAGCATCATTTTATAACTTAATATTATGACATTCAATATTATTTATCAATACATACAACAAATTTTGTTGATGCATAACAATATAACAATAAAAGTCAATTGCATTCTCATACTTTAGATGTCGCCAACAACTTTATAAAGAATGAGATATTGTATAATTTACTATTACCAACACAATGAATGCATTGGGCACATAAAGAAATGGTACTTCAAGACCATTGTTTTGTAACATTATTGTTTGACCATTTGTATTCCTTTTCAATATCTCTAATCTACATGAAAAATTAGCCTAATTAATTTTGATTATATAAATACCATTGGATTCTCAATAATAATTCTTTATAATATCATTGTGTAACAATTTGTCCTTATTGAACACTTGACCTTCAGGTTGAGACAAAATTTCATTTTTAGATGTACTTTCATTATAACGTTTATCTCTCGAATAGTTATTTCTCTTGGAAATTCATTAGGAACTTCAATGATATTTGATACATTAATATCAATAATAATGCTAATAACTTATATGTATAAATATATTAATTAATAAAAACACATGAACAAACTCAAATTCATATTTAATCATTTCTTATGAAACTAAAGTTTTATGCTTCAGGCATCAATCCTTTAAGAATTTTTTTTTTGATAATATTATCAAATAATTTATATCATCTGAATACAAATTCACTAAACATAAATAAATAGCTTTAGTTAGTGTTTGAATCCACCACAAAATAATCATTTTTCATAACCAAAACAAAGTGTCTCGTGAACATTTGTATTTACAAATCAATTCTATATATTATGAATTGTAGTTTTTTATATTATGCTAACATATGCTCCACTTGGCTTTATGATAACTCTTGAAAAGAGTTATATTTCACGCCTTTAGACCTAGCTAAATGTTTGTACTTAGGTACACTAAATGTAACACCCCAAACCCGACATAGACGTTATGGCCAAATCTAGCGATGTCACATGATATGGAGTTTGAAATCGAATTTGATGAGTTAAAATCGTTTCGGTTAAATAAATTTTATTTTACCCCAGAGTAAAAATACATGGTCTCTTTTGTGTTTAAAACGTATCTCTTTTCCACGGAAGCTTTAGAAAACATTCTATTTTAGGAAAACCATTTGTTTTTAGAGGAAATTGGATTTTAATCGTGCTTATCTGTAACAAAATCATCAACAGTTCAAAAGCTAAAATTTAAAGCCAAAAATTCCAAAGTTTAGAAATTACAACAAAACCCCAAATAAATAAATAATCAAAACAGGAAAAACCAACAGAAATAGTCTAGAATTATTACGTATGGCCACCGTCGAGTCCTCCACCACACCGATCCGCCTAGTGCTAGGGATTACCTGAACATATTAAACAGAAAAAGGTGAGTTTCACAACTCAGTGTGTAATCCCCCCAGATATCAAACATACAGAATAATAATCAGAAGTTAGAAACAAACAGTCTGGGGCCGGAGCCCATTATAGAATAAGTTCGAGCCTTAGCCCATTTAGATGCAGAATCAGATATAAATTAGGGCTTTAGCCCAATTAGATACAGATGTAAAATAGAATATCAAAATCCTACCCACTAGCTTCTACACACCATCTCCATCCAACCCTACAAACCATGTGGGGATAAAATCGACCCACCTATCCCTACACACAATGTTGTACCAAAACACGGCACATAAGCAGATATTTGCAGCTGAGCTGCCAGATAACAGGCTTAAGAGCCTTTCAGACACTTCCTCCAATAAATCATCAACCCACCCCGATGCAATGTAGCATACACTGAATGGCATGTTAATATGCAATAATCTTTCACACAATCAGTTCAGTATTTTCAGACTCAGTACAGATATCATACAATAGATCACACGTTTACGGGTCCAAATAATGCTTACTGACCCTACAGTAGGTCACAGTCGACTTGGGTGACTCGTACAACCTGACAGAAATTTTTCAAAAAAATGGGCTGACACACCTATGTGGCCTACCCGTGTGGGCCCACACGGCCCAAAATGGCCTTGGCTGTGTGGATCACACGACCTGGCCCAGAATCCCACATTGTAACACCCCAAAAATCCTTAATTTTTATTTTCGTATGCTTGTGTTACATAAATACATGTCTGCTTCAGTGGTTAAGTGTCCTGGGAAGAGTCTTAGAAGTCTTGGGTTCAAGCCTTGGCTTGTGCAAAAGTTTTGTTTTAAATGAATAAACCTCTGTCTCTAGTCAGTAGGCTTTTAAATAAATATGGTTAAAACATGTCAGAAAGGGCCTGCTAATCTAGGGGATGAGTGGCGTGATATTGTAACCTGAGGTCTAAGGTTCGAGTCCTACTTTGCATAATGGAGTGTTTTATTTTGATACTAAGGCCGTGGGGGAGCTTTAGTCAACCCGAACTACTGAAGAGTTGTAGTGGAATTTGAATTAGGTGGTTGAGGGAGGAGTGGACGATTTTGAGGGAATTGGGGAGGAAAATTTGGGATTTTGGAAGGAGTGGGAGAGTTAGTGCCGAATTTGAACTCTTGCCTATCAGGATTTCGGCTTTGGGTTGGTACTTCTCTCCATTTTTAGTTTTTAGCAATCTTTTTTTCACTTTTAGAGGATGAATTGTGCTAGGGGATCTTGATAGTATCTTTCATTTTTGTTTTTTTTGACTTGGCTTTTCCCTATAGTTCTTTTACTTACCGATTCCCTTTTCTTCCTCTACTCTTCTCTCAATCGTTCCCTCCCTTTTCCCTTTAGCTGAATTCCTTTTCTCCCTCTCTCTTAATTTTTTTGGTTTTAATGATTACCTCTCTTTTCATCTTGTTGTTTTGGCCGAATACTCCCTCTCTCCCTCACTCTATTCTTTCGGTTCTTGGTAATTATTCTTTGACCAATTGGGTTCGGGTGGACACGGTTGTTCTCTCTCTCTCTACTGTAATAGTTTTTCATCTAACATCTTCCTTTTACTGCCGATTACTGCTAGGGGTAAGATTGTTCCATCTTTTACCTTTATGGTATTGTGTGCTTTTGGCTTTCGTGTTGGGTGTAGGCCGATTGCTTCTTTCTCCTATACTTAGTTTTACACTTTCGGTAAGTTTGTTATACATTTGGTTCAAACTATTTGCATGAACAATTATAGTTAATAGGATTCGATTGGAATGCAGGTAATCTTTAAGGGCTAGTAATTAGCCTCTTGCGACGGTTGAAGTGTGCAAGCCTTAATTGGTCAATCGAGGTAAGTGATAATTAATTATTTGGATAAGTGTTTGGATAGGGTTCTTGTAATTTGATTGGTAGGCGATTAACTGAATATTGTGATTGAATATAGGTTTGGAGTACTCGTGGGCTATTTGTGCACTTTCGCAAACTAGGTATGTAAACACAATCCCAACTATGGAAATCGACAAAAGCTGAAATAAGGGAACGACACTGCTACACGGGCGTGCGCTCACATATGTGGTAGTCCATGTGGCTAAACATAGGCGTATGATCGTTGAGGTCGGCCATGTGCATTTTCGCGGGTAGGGCCGGATTGGGCAGTGTGGGCTCCATGGGCATGGGGGCCCTACACGGGTAAACCACACAGACGTATAGAAATTATTGGGCCGGACTGGGTAATACACATGGCCAATGCCATTATGGGCAGTGTGGGCAACACGGGCGTGATGGCCCACATGGGCAAGTAATATTGGTCGTGGGCCCATTTTTACTGTTTGTCTGTTAAGGTTGCACGCGTCACCCGAGACGACTGTGGACCTACTATTGGGTCGGTAAGTTTACCTAGACACCCTATTTGTTAAAATGATTGTTTTGCCTCTATGTGGAGTACGGATCAATATTCATGTATGACTATATTTAGCATGCTATTTTAACTACATTGAGTTCATGCGTAACATTATGATATGACATGACATGTTGCGTGATGCATTGCATGGAGATAGGTTTAATATGATTGGAGGAAATGTATTGTACTGACAGCTCTGCTGGAAATACTGATTAGTACTGCAACCGGTACTACTTGAAGTGTAGGGATGGGTGGGTTGATTATATCCCACATGGAGTGTAGGGTTGGACGGAGATGGAGTGTAGAGGCTGGTTGGGTAGGATTTCTTTATTGCATATCTGTACTGATACTGTCACTAAGATGGGCTTAGGCCCAAACTGATACTAATATTGTAATGGTCTATGGCCCTAACTGAAATTGAACCATTAATGAAATAGGCTTAGGCCCAGACTGTATTTGCTCACTGTATGGCTGTTTGATATGGGATTACACATAGATTTTTCGTAAACTCACCCTTCTATTTATCTACGCAAGTAATCCCCAGACTTAGGTGGATCGGTGTAGCGGGGGACTCAAAGGTGGCCACACAACTGCTATTATTTTCGCATTTGATTTTGATTATAAGTTTTATTAGTTGGGGTATTTTTTTTTGTAATAAGGCCTCTTCAGAATTTTTTTTTTAATCTGGGATTTTTATTTGTTTTGATTTATAACTGCTAGCGGTAGGAAAAGATGTAGGTTTTCAAAAAGATAAATATTTTTCAAAGATACCATGAATACGCAACCTGTTTTAAGAGCTTCCGCAAGAAATAACGTTTTAAAAATTATTGACATTTTAATATCATTAACTTTTTGACAAACAACTCACATTTTGGAAATGAACGACATGTCTTAAAATCATCTTAAAGATCACACAAAGAGGTTAAATAGGGAATAGGTTTTTCAACGATATCACACTTTACGAAAAATGCTTCAATGTGACATCGCCAAATTCGGCCATAACGTTCGGGTCAGATTTTGGGTGTTACATTTAGTGGTATCAGAGCTAAGTTGCAAAACTCGAGTGTTGATTTGGGTTTCTTTTAAAACTTGAAATTTCTAAAAGAACTGTTTCAAATGATTTGAAGTATTTTGAAATGTTTTACCAAATGTGTAGTACATTGAGACTTCTGCGCCGATTCTATAAGTCTTCTGAAACTGTTGTTTATTAAAATTGAAATGCTGAGACTACTGTAGGTAGTAGACTGTACTGAAACACTCTATTTAGGGTAAACTAAAAACTGTAGTAAGACTGCGATCTGTGAAAATGAACTCTGAATTACTAATATTGTTTTCCATAAAATATCCGGTAATAAACACTGGAACTATAAACTGAGGCATAAAACTGTTAATACAGAAAAAAACATAATTCGATAATGAGCACCAGAGGTACTCGAGGAAGGGGTACAAGAGGCCGCGGTGGAGGCCGTGGAGGTGCTTGAGCTAGGTCCTCGTCATTTGGCCACATGCCTAATGTAGAAACTAGGGAACCGCTGGCTTCATCTGTGACTAAGACTGGGTCTCATGATCGTGCGGTTGGGGATGACGCGCTGTGCCAAGCTATGTTACAGAATCTGGAGAGGGTCGTTGGGCCCAATACTGGTGTTGTGGGCCTTGGGTCGGTTATAGAATGACTCTGGTCTAATAGAGCTAAAATTTTTAGGGGTGTTACTGGAGTTGCCCCTAATGTGGCTAAGTATTAGATTGAAGCCACAGAAAGGATCATGGACGATCTCGACTGCACCCCCAAGCAGAAACTAAAGGGTGCAGTGTCACTGCTTAGAGATGATGCTTACTAGTGGTGGCTTACAGTTAAGGAGGGCACTCAGCCCAACTGATTGACTTGGGAATTTTTCATGACTACTTTTTAGGGAAAGTATATGGGTGCTAGTTTTGTGGATGTCTAGAGGAGAGAGTTTCTGAATCTGACTCAGGGGGATAAATCAGTGGCCTAATATGAGGCTGAATTTTTGCGACTAAGCCGCTATGAGCGAGGGATGGTGGCAACAGAGTATGAGCGATGTGTTCGCTTTGAGGATGGCCTCAGGGATGGTTTACGGGGTCTGATAGCTCCACAGAGGGAGCAAGATTTTGTTGCATTCATTGATAAGGCAAAGATCACCGAGGAAGTGAAACGCACTGAACGACAGAATCGTGAGAAGGAGAGAGGTAGGAACACAAGGGATTTATAGCCCTCAAGTTCCTTTCTGAGGCCTAAGAAAAAGGCCAGAGTTGATGGGCTGGTCAGAGTTGGGGTCCCTGTTGCTGTTGCTAGACCGCAGTCCTGTGGTGATTGTGGGAGACACCATCAGGGCGAGTGTTGGAAAAGTACTGGGGCTTGTTTGAGGTGCGAATCATTGGAGCACCGTATCAGAGAGTGTCCACGGAGGCCCGATCAGGTGCAAGCTATAGGTTTGGGTACTGTACAGCTGCCGATAGGTGTTCAGTAGCCATTAAGAGCCTGTGGTCAGGCCAGAGGGGGTAATGGTTTGAGCTGTGGTCAGAGGGCACCGGGTAGAGGTGCTAGTCATACCGAAGCGAGGCAGCCAACTTTGGTTTATGCTATACATTGCCTAGAGGATGGAGATGCTCTAGATGTTATCACGGGTACACTTTTTATCTATAATGTACCTTATACTGCACTGATAGATATAGGATCTACTCATTCTTATATAGCTTGTACTGTGTCTGAGACTTTGGGTATCTTGGTTGAGAGCACTACGAACGAGGTTACTATGCTGAGTCGTTTGGGGTAGTCAGTGAGGGTAAATAAATTGTTCAGAGATGTTCATTTGGAGGTTCAAGGGGTTATCTTTTTGGCGGATTTGATGAAACTTTCTTTTAGAGAATTTGATTTAATACTGGGAATGGACTGGCTGGTTAAACATCGGGTGAGCTTGGATTGTGCTGCCAAACCGATGGTACTGAGAACTAGAGAGGATGACGAGGTAGTTGTAATTGGGGAACGTCGGAACTACTTGTCAAATGTGATCTCTGCACTGAGGGTGGAAAAGTTGGTTCGTAAGGGATGTGATACGTTTCTGGCCTATATCAATGATTCAGATTTTGGGGTTTCTTCTGTTAAAGATTTTAGAATAGTTAAAAACTTTCCAGATGTTTTTCCTGATGAGCTACCTGGGTTACCTCCAAACCGTGAAGTTGAGTTTAGGATTGAGCTCCTGCCTGGTACAGCACCGGTGTCCATCGCCCTTTATAGAATGGCACCAAAGAAGATTGTGGAGCATAAAGCTCAAATTTAAGAGTTGTTAGATCGTGGGTTCAGCCGCCCTAGTGTGTCTTTGTGGGGAGCACCAGTTTTGTTTGTGAAAAAGAAGGATGGATCTATGTGTATGTGCATCGATTACCGGTAATTGAATAAATTGATATGTTCGACCAATTTCGAGAAGCTTCGATTTTCTCTAGGATTGATCTTCAATCTGGGTACCATCAACTAAGGGTCAAATAGGCTGATGTATACAAGACAGCGTTTAGCACTCGTTATGGTCATTACGAGTTCCTAGTGATACCGTCTGGACTGACGAATGCACTAGCGGCTTTTATAGATCTGATGAACCGAGTGTTCTAGCCCAATCTGGATCGGTTCTTAGTGGTTTTTATTGACGACATTCTGTTGTATTCAATGACTGAGGATGAACAAGATGAACATCTCCGAGTGGTTCTGTAGATTCTGAGGGAGAAACAACTTTACGCCAAGTAAATGTGAGTTCTCATTACGGAAGGTAACATTTTTGGGCCATGTGGTTTCTGCTGAAGGGATTAGGGTTGATCTGTAATGCCCTGAGTTTGGGCCTAGAAGTATTAAGTCTTAAGCATGGGAACAGTTAGGAGGCGACATAAATGTGTGGTTGTATAAGAAAGTGACGCAAATTCATGCTTGTCTCAGTGGCTAGGTGTTCTGGGAAGAGTCTGAGAAGTCTTGGGTTCAAGCCTGAGCAAGTGCAAAAAGTTTTGTTTTTAAAGGAATAAGAACTATCTTTAGGTAGTAGCCTTTTAGATAAATATGGGAAAAATATGTCATGAAAAGCCTACTGGTTCAGGGAATAGTAGGCGTGTTACTACAGCAGGAGGTCAGGAGTTCGAGTACTTGCACAAGCAAGGGATTATTTTTATTACTTGTACCATGGAGGTGTTGTGGTTTAACCGAAAGACTGAAGTGGTTGAGGGGAGTTTGAATTGGTCATGGAGGGATTGTAGGAGGGAGTTGAGGAGAGATATGGGGAGAGATTTTAGGAGAGAGTTAAGAAAGGTTTGAATGGGGGAGAGTTATTGTCGAATGGGTAAGTGAGCTACTGAAGGATTCGATTGTGGTAGAGGATCCCTCTGGTGTTCAATTTTTGATTGTGGCATTTTTATTCTTTTCCTCCTTTGAAGCCATTATGTGGTAGGAAGTGGGAGTAGCATCTTTTTGATTTTGCTTATTTCGAATGCCGTTTGGGTCAACTTTGTTTCTCGACTTTATTTTTTCCAACACCCTCTTATTATTCGGGCTTTCTTTTCTCCTCTCTCTAAAAACTTTGGCCAAACACTCTTTTTTTCCTCCCCTTAATCGGTTTACTTTAGCCAAACCTCTTCTCTTCTTGTCTCATTACCCTTATTTGATTCTTCTGTATTAACTAAACCCCACTCCTTTCCCATATTGTTACAAAAATTGATTGTTTCTTGATATTATCCTCTCTTTATCTTAATATTGTAAGCCGAATACATGTGCTCTCCTTCTATACTTTCGGTTCTGAACTACTGATATCCGACCGATCAAGTGAGTGGGTACAAGGTTGTTCCTTCTCTCTTTCCCTCGCTCTTCTGTCGCACTAATAGTTTCATCTAATATCTCTCTAGGTGGCTGTTTTCCAAAAGGTACAAGGCCCCTATCTTTTGTGTACTTTCGGCTCTTATGGGTGTGTGGGTCGAATATTCTTCCCTTCTAATCTGGACATCACATTTTTCGTAGGTTCTTGTAGCAAAATTGGTAGGCAAGCTTCATTTGACCAATCTAACAATGAGAGGTTGGAGTACTCATGGGCTATTCGCACAATTTCGCTCTCAGGTGTGTAACCACATTGCTATAAGCGTAGATCGACAAAAGCCGAAAAAGTATGACTATTGACGCTACACAAGCGTGCACTCACTCGTGTGGTAAACCGAATGCCTGCAACATGGACGTTTGAGCTTAGAGGCCACCATGAACGATTTCGTGGGTTTTGAGCTACGCTGAGCCGGAATGGGCCGTATAGGCTCCACGGGCTCGTGGGCCCCACATGGGCAAACCACACGGACGTGTGGAGATTATTGGGCCAGGCTGTGTAGTTCACATGACTAAGACCATTTTTGGGTTTTATGGGCCACACGGGCGTGTGGGCCTATATGGGCTGCATCATGGGCCTCAAGCCTAATTTCACTATATGACTGTTAAGGTTGCATGAGTCGCCCGAGACGACTGTGTCCTTCTGTTGGGTCGGTAAGCGTACTTGGACCCTTAATCGATAAAATGATTGTTTTACCCTTGTGTGAGAAAATGACTGTTTTACCCTTATGTGGTAAAATGACAAAAATACCCCCATAGGGTAAAATGACTGAAATACCCCTGTAGGGTAAAATGACTGTAATACCCCTGTAAGGTAAAATGACTAATTTTCCCTACGATGTGTATGGCTGTATTTGAGCATGCCACGTTATATGTATGTTGCATCCATGTAAGGTATTATGATACGATGCATGACATGTTGCATGGGGTTAGGATTGTTATTTTGGAGGAAATGTGCTGTCTTGATATGGTCGCAAGGGTCGCCCAAGATGACTGTGGACCTACTAATGGTTTTGAGCCTATTACTAGCAGCTCTGTTGCAAATACTATTTTAGTACCGCAACCGGTGCTATTTTGGAGTGTAGGGCTGGGTGGGTTGATTTTATCCCCACATGTTGTTTAGGGTTGGTACGGAGATGGTGTGTAAAGGCTGGATTGGGTAGGACTTGCATACTGTTTACTGATACTGTACTGTTTACTATTATTGCACTGGTTACTGTTACCGTAATGGGCAATGCCCGAATATATGACTGCTTCTGTACTAAGATGGGCTTAGGCCCAGACTGCTATTGTTACTGTAATGGGCCAAGGCTTGAGAATTTGGCTACTTCTGTATTGAGATGGGCTAAAGCCCAAACTGATATTGCCACCATTACAGATATGGGCTTAGGCCCAGACTGTATTTGTTCACTGTATGCTTGACTATTTGTTTATTAAGGGATTACACATTGAGTTTTTGTAAACTCACCCTTCTGGGTATCTACACAGGTAATCCTTAGGTGGATTGGTGCTGCGAGGGATTCGAAGGTGGCCACACAACAACTTATGGTTTCATATTTGTCTTTTAATTTATGAGTAGTTTAATTTGGGTGTTTTTATGTAATAAGGCTTCTCTAGATTTTATTTTAATTTGGGGTTTTATATTTGTTTTGCTTTAACACTGCTAGCAATAGGAAAAACACGTGGGTTTTCAAAAAGATAAATGTTTTCCAAAAATACCACGAATACATAAACGGTTTTAAGAGCTACTAGAAGAAAACAACGTTTTACAAGTAAAATTCAAGTACGCAACTATTTTAAAAAACTTCTGCTATAAATGAGGTTTTGAAGTTAATAACATTTTAAAGAATATTCTTTTTGATGATGATACAAGTTTTTAAAATAATCTTTTAGACCACCTAAAGAGGCTAAATAAAGATTGGGCTTTTCAAACGAGATCACACTTTACGAAAAACACTTCAATGTGACATCGCAGATTCGGCCATAACGTCCAGGCCGGGTTTAGGGTGTTGCATATCCTCGTAAGATTGAGGCCGTTTTGGATTGGAAGCCGCCTAAGACTGTATCTGAGATCTGTAATTTTCTGGGATTTGAAGGGTATTATCAACAATTTATAGAGGGATTTTCTCTGATCGCAACACCTTTGACTAAGCTGTTACATAAGGGGGTAGCATTTATCTGGACTGATACGCAGCAGGATAGCTTCGAGAAGCTCAAGAAAGTTCTGACTGAGGCCCCTATTTTGATACAGCCAGAGTTTGGGAAAGAGTTCACTGTCTACAGTGAAGCATCACATGTTGGATTGGGATGTGTATTGATGTAAGAGGGTAATGTAGTAGCATATGCATATTGGCAATTGAAGATTCATGTAGTGAATTATCTGACCCACGACTTGGAGTTGGCCACAGTGGTTTTCACACTGAAAATTTGAAGGTATTACCTATATGGTGAGAAGTGTATCATTTACACAGATCACAAGAGCCTCAAATATCTCCTCACTCAGAGGGAGCTAAATCTTAGGCAGCGTAGATGGATTGAGCTACTTAAAGACTATGACTGTACGATCAAATACCATCCTAGGAAGGGTAATGTGGTGGTGGACCCACTGAGTCGCAGAGCTATTACTGATCTGAGGGCGATGTTTTCTCGCCTCAGTTTATTTGATTGTGGTAGCTTGTTGGCCAAGATCCAAGATAAACCGACATGAATTGAGCAGATTAAGGGTAAACAGTTAGAAGACGAGTCGTTGGTTTTTCATTTCCGGCAGATTGAGAGTGGGATACTATGGATTTTGGACTGAATAATGAATGGGTGCTCTATTTTCGTGGGAGAATCTGTGCAGCTAAGGATACTGATTTGAGGCAGTGTATACTGCGAGAGGTGCATAGTAACCCTTATGCTATACACCTTGGTGGAAATAAGATGTACCGAGACCTTCGTGAGTTATATTGGTGGCCAGGTCTTAAGCGTGAAGTTACCGACTTCGTGGGTAAATGTTTGACTTGCCAGCAAGTTAAGGCTAAACATCAATTACCTTCAGGGTTGCTTCAGCCAGTTAAAATTCCACTTTGGAAGTGGGAGAGAGTGACTATGGACTTTGTTAGTGGGCTGCCCTTAACGCCTACTAAGAAGGATTCAGTATGGGTCATCGTGGATCGATTGACCAAATCTGCCCATTTCATACCAGTTCGTACTAATTACTCTTGCAGAAGTTGGCTAAACTGTATGTGTCTGAGATAGGGAGACTGCATGGGGTACCGGTTTCAATAATATCTGATAGGAATCCTAGATTCACGTATCGATTCTAGAAGAAGTTACATGGAGCTCTAGGTACAAGGTTGGACTTCAATACTACATTCCACCCTCAGACAGATGGCCAATCAGATAGGGTGATTCAGATACTGGAGGACATGTTAAGGAGTTGTGTGATTGATTTCCAAGGCAGTTGATAGGATTACTTGCCACTAGTAGAGTTTGCTTATAACAATAGCTATCAGTCTAGCATATATATGGCACCTTACGATGCATTATATGATCGTAGGTGTCAAACTCCTTTGTGTTGGACTGAGTTGGGCGAGCGGCGTGTTCTGGGTCCTGAATTAGTTCCTAATACTAAAGATAAAGTTAGACTAATTATGGATCGACTAAAGGCGGTATCAGACAGACAGAAGTCGTATGCGGATCTGAAGCGTAAGGAGATTTAATATTCTATGGGGGACTTCATTTTTCTCAAGGCCTCACTATGGAAGAAGGTACCAAGGTTTGGACGTAAGGGCAAGTTGAGCCCTAGGTTTATTGGGGCTTACCGCATACTGAAACGTGTGGGACTGGTTGTTTATCAGTTAGAGTTACCTTCAGAGTTAGACTAGATTCACGATATGTTCCACGTCTCTATGCTGAGGCATTGCCGCTCTGATCCCACGCATATTATTTCAGTTGAGAAGGTTGAGGTTAGGCTAGATCTGACTTTTGAATAGGAGTTGGTTCAGATATTAGATCGTGATGTAAAAGTTTTAAGGATGAAGTCCATCCCACTGGTTAAGGTTCTTTGGCATAACTACAGCTCTGAGGACGCCACGTGGGAACCTGAGGAGGCGATGCGACAACAATACCCTCATCTATTTTGATCAGGTCAAAATTTTATTTTAAAAGGTAGAGTTGTAACGACCAAAAATCCTTAATGTTTATTTTCATATGTTTGTGTTACACAAATACATGTCTGCTTCAGTGGTTAAGTGTCATTGGAAGAGTCTCAGAAGTTTTGGCTTCAAGCCTTGGCTTGTACAAAAGTTTTGTTTTAGATGAATAAACCTCTGTCTCTAGTTAGTAGGCTTTTAAATAAATGTGGGTAAAACATGTCAGAAAGGGCCTGCTGATCTAGTGGATGAGTGGCGTGACACTGTAACCTGAGGTCTGAGGTTCGAGTCTTGCTTTTGTGCAATAGAGTGTTTTATTTTGTTGCTAAGGCCGTGGGGGAGTTTTAGTCAACCCGAACTACTGAAGAGTTGTAGTGGAATTTGAATTTGGTGGTTGAGCAAGGAGTGGATAGTTTTGAGGGAATTTGGGAGGAAAATTTGGGTTACTGAAAGGAGTGGTAGAGTTAGTGCTGAATTTGAACTCCTGCCTCTCAGGATTTCGGCTTTGGGTTGGTACTTCTCTCCATTTTTAGTTTCTAGCAATCTTTTTTTCACTTTTAGAGGATGAATTGTGCTAGGGGATCTTGATAGTATCTTTCATTTTTTTTTGACTTGGCTTTTCCCTATAGTTCTTTTACTTACCGATTCCCTTTTCTTCCTCTACTCTTCTCTCAATCGTTCCCTCCCTTTTCCCTTTATCCGAATTGGGTTGGTTATTCTGTTTATTTTTTGTTTCTGGCAATCTTTTTTTCACTTATTGAGGCTGAATATTGCTAGGGGATCTTGCTAGTATCTTTCATTTTCATTTTTTATCAACTTGGCTTTTCCCTACAGTTCTTTTGCTTATCGATTCCCTTTTTTTCCTCTATTCTTCTATTAGTCGTTCCCTCATTTTTCTCTTTAGCTGAATGCCTTTTCTCCCTCTCTCTCAATTCTTTTGGTTTTAACGATTCCCTTTCTTTTCATCTTCTTGTTTTGGCTGAATACTCCCTCTCTCCCTCACTCTATTCTTTTGGTTCTTGGCAATTTTTCTTTGACCAATCAGGTTCAGATGTACAAGGTTGTTCTCTCTCTCTCCCATAATAGTTTTTCATCTAACATCTTCCTTTTGCTATCGATTACTACTAGGGGTGCGATTGTTCCAACTTTTGCCTCTGTCGTATTGTGTGCTTTTGGCTTTCGCGTTGGATGTAGGCCAATTGCTTCTTTCTTCTATACTTGGTTTTACACTTTCGGTAAGTTTGTTATGCACTTGGTTCAAACTATTTGCTTGAACAGTTATACTTAATAAGATTCGGTTGGAATGCAGGTAATCTTTAAGGGCTAGTAATCAGTCTCTTGTGACGGTTTAAGTGTGCAAGCCTCAATTGGTCGATCAAGGCAAGTGATAATTAATCATTTGGATAAGTGTTTGCCTAGGGTTCATTTAATTCGATGGGTAGGCGATTAACAGAATGTTGTGATTGAATATAGGTTTGGAGTGCTCATGGGCTATTTGCGCACCTTCGCAAACAAGGTGTGTAAACACAATCCCAACTATAGAAATCGGCAAAAGCCAGAATAAGTGAACGACGATGCTACACGGGCGCGCGCTCGCTCGTGTGGTAGTCTGTGTGGCTAAACATGGGTGTATGATTATTGAGGCCGGCCATGTGTGTTTTCGCAGGCTGGGCTGGATTGGGCCGTGGGCCCTACGGGCATAAGGGTCCTGTAAAAGTATGCCCAAAGATCAATCACGAGATGGTTGTAATAACATACTTGGTTTATCATGTTTATTAATATAAGGCGTTGCCATTATTATTCCAGTTTCTTTTCTGTGTGCATAAATAAACTATTTTATAATAATGTCCTGAGAATAATATGATTATTCTCAAAAGATCCTTAGTCAAGTATTGTTATTGGCTAGGACACTAATAATGCATCAAGACTAACATGTAGTTGATTGATGATAAAGAGTTGTCATTGATATGGAGTGTCGAATCAATGCATGAATATGTGTGTTAGGGAACAACATATTGGACCGACCATTATGAGTATGTTTCTTGGATTATTATGTAATTGTCATAACATTACTCATAATGATTAATATGTATATGATCCTCATACTTGAGATCATCTTTATCCCAACATCGTGAGTTGTATATTTTGATACTGATCAAACAAACATCAGAATCGTTTGTTCTATAAAGATCGATGTTGGATATACCACAATCTATGTTGAGGATATAGTTGATCAATATAGGATAAGTCCCTCCTACATAATGGGAGTAATATCTCAGGCCACTTGATTGAGTGAGGCTAGAAATGCATGGCCATGCTCAAATAAGTTGATATGAGATGTCATACTTATTTGTGTATCATAGTCTACTTGAGGTATCAAGAAACATGGAATGGACTATGCAAGTGTGACTATTCCATGACTTGTGTCCATTCCAAAGATATAGGACTTAAGGATGAATGCATGAAAGGTTAATCACAAAAGGTTATGTCGAATCATGACTTCTTGTAACTTAGGTAGCATTGATGCATTGCTAGATCCCACTCGTTGTTTGTAACATTAGAATCGTTCTAATGTTACTGCTAACGTTACAAGAACCTATAGGGTCACACCCTATGGTTGAAATGAACGAGGTAAAACATAGTTGGTATATTGCTTGGTTGTCACATGAATTAAATTAATTATAGAATTAATTTAATTGGGCAATCAAATTGTTGAACATACTATTTATGTACAAGGATGTTGTACACATAATCGAACATAATTTTATTGATATATGAATTTAGTTCGTATATAAGTTTAAATAATTATAGTTTATCAAATCTTTATTATAATTAATGTAATTATAATTTTTCTGGTTAAACATTATTATATTTATTTGAATGATAATTATTATGTTCGGATTAATTTTAATGAATTAAAATTAAGTTATAAATATATACCAATTAAGAGGAGTTATATATAGAAAGGGTAAAAAAAAACCTAAAAAGATATATATATATATAACTAGCCCAAAATATGAAAGTGGTCTAGCAAATAGTTTTAGCAAAATACTCTCTGAAAATAGTTTTCTCGGGATTTCTACCGCTCATTGTCAATCGGGTGGACTACGTAGAGGCCGACATCGAAAAAAAGGTTGCGGCTTGGTTCGATAGTGGTTCAAAGATTCTGTTGCCTAGGCGTCATTGTCTACTCGTGATTGAAGTTTCGGTAAATTCGAAACCTTTTATCACCCCGATTCGTTCTTTACACATGGATCCTTGGTTTGGATCGCGGGTTTTAATTTTTCATTTGCGCCTGGTGGTGGCACCGAGTGTTCCAACAATGGTATCGTGAGCCACTTGTGTATACTGGACTCGGGCTTAAATACTTGGATGATGCAATTGTATGAGATGCATGTTTCAATTTTATTATGTTATTCCTGTTTAAATCGTTTAAATAAAATCTGATAATTGTTCCTTTTGATAAGTGATTAAATGTTAATCATGATGTTATGGCCTATTCGGTTTTATGTTTTTTACTGTTAACATTAAGAAATCTATGATGAAGTAGGGGTGGCATTTACAATTTCCAGTAACAGATTACTGGCCAGTGGAACAAGGGTTGTTCCGATATGAAACCTCAAGGATTAAAATCCTAAAAACACGATTCTGTTGATAAAAGTTATCAAATCATGAGGTTTCGTTTGACTGGGGTTCGCGATTTGTACCGCGGGGCTCCGCCCCGCACCCCTGGTCCATACCGCGGGGGCTCCGCCCCCGCCTCCAGATCCCCATCATCTTCCAGTATGTTTTGTAATAAATAAACTTAATGGGCCATAAAAGGTTGAAAGGATATTTTATAATTCACTTAGTAAAACGTTGTATAAAGTATACTATTTTTGAAATGCACGGTGTTTGAAATGCATAGTTATAGCCCGATGACCCTTTTGATAAAAGGTTGTAATTTTATAAATACGGCTTGCATGTCGTGCCTTACTACTATTCTTTTGTATTTCTCTTCTCATCTTACTCCTCGTATGTAAAACGAGTTTCTTTTTTGTAATTTGTAAAAGTTCTTTGTGGACTAGACGAGAAGGGAGATGGGCTGACTAGTGTGGATCGGCATCTTGTGAAACGGCTTACACCTTTGGGTTCCCTTTTGGTTCTCCCATTGGCTTGGGTTGAACCACCATAGTTTATGGGCTATAACTATTGCATTTATTTATTGCTTTACTTATTCATGTATGAGATGCTATGGATGTCTAAAGCATGCAAATTTGGAAATAATAAACCCCATTAATTGATGAGATCAATTAAAAGATTAAATGGACTAAAGTAGACCATAATTGGTGAGATGTAACACTCTAATAAAATCCCTCTATTAAAATATTAAGTCAACATGGCCTTCCAATTTATGCCCTCGTTAAGGCATCGATCAATACTATGTAGGTTTTGCCAAAGTGAAGTACTAGTATTTATCTTGGTTAAACGCGAAGAATAAACAAGTGATATTCACTTGTTAAAAATTGGTTAATGACTTAACTAGGTTACTCTAATAGGATTAGAAACCTAGAGGCAAATTATTTGGATAAATCATAAGATGATTAGAACAAGAGTTGTTCACCAAATTGTAGGAGTTACATATGATGTAATTAGCAAGTGTTGCTTACCTAAATAACCATAATCTTGAGAGTAAAGACAAAGCTGACTTAAGAGGAGGTGAAATATGGATCCTTAACCCACTAGAAATACTTTCAAGAAAGTCTTTCCAAATTAATATATGGGGTTATTAATTTTGAAATAAAATAGTGGGAACATCTTTTAATAAAGTCCTTTTAATGATTTATATAAACTTGGTAAATTTTATTCACACGCATATTTTATTGTTGTAGATATATTATGGCTGGAAACACTAATACACTCTCATTACGATCGGTCCTTGAGAAGGACAAATTGAATGGCTTGAATTTTCTTGACTGGTTCCGTAACTTGAGGATTGTCCTCAAACAAGAATGGAAATTATATGTCATTGAAAAACCACTTCCTGATGAACCACCGGCTAATGCCTCGAGGGGGTGATAAAGATGCTTACAAGAAGCATCTCGATGAAATGGTAGACGTTGGATGTCTTATGCTTGCCACTATGAATCCACGAGCTTCAAAAGCAACATGAGGATATGGTTGCTTATGATATGATCGAGCACATGAAAGAACTATATCAAGGGCAAGCAAGGCAAGAGAGGTTCGATATCTCTAAGGCCCTATTCCAATGTAAGCTGGCTGAAGGAAGCCCAGTAGGACCTCATGTTCTTAAGATGATTGGTTATATTGAAAGCCTATCTAAGCTTGGGTTTCTATTGAGCCAAGAGTTGGCCACTGATGTTATTCTGCAATCGTTGCCGGATAGTTACAGCCAGTTTGTCCTCAATTTCAATATGAATGAAATTGACAAGACTCTGCCACAGTTGCTTAGTATGTTACGAACTACTGAAGGCAACATGAAAAAGGTTGGACCCAAGCCCATACTGATGGTCCGTAACAACAAGGGCAAGGGAAAGGCTAAAGTCCCGACAAAGCCCAAAGGCAAAGGTAAGCCCAATCTTGGAAAGGGAAAGGCTACACTGAAACCTAAAGGTGGGGTGTCTAAGGAAGGAAACTGTTTTCATTGTGGTGTGATTGGACATTGGAGCGGGCTGCTGCTCTGTCTATCTTGAGGAAATCAAGAAGGTCAAAGCAAGCGAACGCCCGCTTTGGTATTTATGTTATTGATATTAATTTATCAACTACTACTTCTTGGGTATTAGATACTGGTTGTGGTTCTCATATTTGTACTTCACATGCGGGGACTACAAAGGAGTAGGACTTTAGCTAGAGGAGATGTGGACTGCGCGAGTTGGAAATGGAGCAAGAGTTGCTTTGCATTAGGCTGTGGAACATATACTTTATCTTTGCCTAGTGGACTTGGTTTAATTTTAGAGGATTGTTATTTTGTGCCCAGTTTGACTAAAAACATTATTTCAATTTCTTGTTTAGACAAAATTGGTTTTGAGATAATAATTAAGAATAATTGTTGTTCCTTTTATCTCAATAATGTTTTCTATGGTTCGGCATAATTGATTAATGGCCTCTATATTTTAGATCAAATGAATCCCATTTACAACATAAATACTAAAAGATCTAAAATAAATGACTCAAATCAAACTTATCATTGACATTGTCGTTTGGGCCACATAAGTGAGAAACGCATATCCAAACTCCATAAAGATGGTCTCTTGGATTCATTTGTTTTTGAACAATTTGAAGTATGTGAATCTTGCTTATTAGGGAAAATGACTAAATCTCTTTTTACTGGTAAAAGTGAACGAGCTAGTGATTTATTGGGCTTAATACATTCAGATGTATGTGGACCAATAAATACACAAGCCAGAGGTGGATTTCACTACTTCATTACTTTCATTGATGATTTCAGTAGATATGGGCATGTTTATCTCATGCGCCATAAATCTGAGGCCCTTGAAAAGTTCAAGGAATTCAAAAATGAAGTACAAAATCAACTAGGCAAAACTATTAAGATACTTCGATCTGATCGAGGTGGAGAGTATTTGAGCCTAGAGTTTGATGATCTTTTGAAGGAATGTGGGATTGTCTCACAACTTACTCCTCCTGGTACTCCTCAATGGAATGGAGTTTCTGAGAGAAGAAATCGAACTTTATTAGACATGGTTCGATCCATGATGAGTCATGCTGATCTACCGACTTCCTTTTGGGGACATGCACTTGAAATAGCTATTTTCACACTAAATCATGTTCCATCTAAATCGGTTCAAAAGACGCCATATGAGATGTGGACTGGGAAACGTCCCAGTATGTCTTTTATGAAAATTTGGGGTTGCGAAGCTTATGTTAAACGTCAGACGTCTACTAAGCTTGAACCCAAATCTGAAAGGTGTATCTTTGTGGAGTATCTGAAAGAAACCAAAGGATATTATTTCTTTAATCCCACTGAGAGCAAAGTGTTTGTTGCTCGGACTGGTGTCTTCCTAGAGAGAGAATTTGTTTCTAGAAAAGAAAGTGGGAGAAAGATTGAACTTGAAGAAATTCGAGAATCACAAGATACCACTAAACCAGAGATAGAGCAACAGCAAATTCCACAAGAAATTGAGGAACAAGTAATTGCTGTAGAAACACAACCACCGCGTAGATCTTTAAGAGAACGCCATGCACCTGAGAGATATGGATTTCTCATTACAACGCATGGTGACATTCTTCTTATAGATCAAGATGAGCCTATGACTTATCAAGAAGTGGTGGCGAGCCCAGACTCTGAGAAATGGCTTGAGGCCATGAGATCTGAGATGGATTCCATGTATGATAACCAAGTTTGGACATTGGTTGACCCACCCGAAGGGGTTAAACCTATAGGGTGCAAATGGGTTTTCAAAAAGAAAACCGACATGGATGGTAATGTACAAACATACAAGGGGCGATTAGTCGCTAAAGGTTTTCGCCAAATTCATGGTGTTGACTATGATGAAACCTTTTCTCCTGTAGCTATGTTTAAATCCATCAGGATCTTGCTCGCCATAGCTGCATTTCATGATTATGAAATCGCGGATGGATGTCAAAACAGCATTTTCCTTAATGGGAAACTTGAAGAGGATGTGTATATGACACAACTCGAAGGTTTTGTCGATCCAAATGATGCTGGAAAGATATGTAAGTTACAAAGATCCATTTATGGATTAAAGCAAGCTTCTCGAAGTTGGAATCTTCGTTTTAATGATGCAATCAAAGAGTTTGGTTTTATCAAAAATGAAGATGAGCCATGTGTTTACAAGAAAGTTAGTGGGAACACAATCACATTCTTGGTAATCGTATGTGGATGACATACTTATCATGGGCAATGACATACCTACCTTACGATCTATTAAAACTTGGTTAGGAAGTTGTTTTTCTATGAAGGACTTGGGTGAAGCCACTTACATCTTAGGAGTCAAGATCTATAGAGATAGATCAAGACGACTACTAGGTCTAAGTCAAGGTACATATATAGATAAAGTATTGAAAAGGTTCAATATGGAAGAATCTAAGAGAGGATTCCTACCTATGAGACATGGTATTTCACTCTCGAAGGAAATGTGTCCTTTAACTCCACAAGAGAGAGAACGCATGAGTAAAATTCCATATGCTTCTGCTATTGGATCTATCATGTATGCCATGTTGTGTACCCGTCCGATGTCTCATATGCCTTAAGTATGACGAGCAGTACCAAGTAGATCCGGTGAAGGTCACTAGACCACGATCAAGAATATCCTTAAGTACTTAAGAAGAACTAAGGATACGTTCTAATATATGGAGGTGAGGAAGAGTTAAGTGTAAAAGTTACACCGATGCGACTTCCAAACCGACAAGGATGATTCTCGATCGCAATCAGGTTTTGTGTTTTGCCTTAATGGTGGTGCCGTGAGTGGAAGAGTTTAAAGCAAAGTCACATGCGATTCTACAACAGAGGTGAGTATATTGCAACTAGTGAGGCAAAAAAAAGCGGTTTGGATCAATCAAGTTCATTCATTATCAACTAGGGGTTGTGCCTAGCATATCGGATGCTATAGAACTCGATGTGATAACAATGGAGCCATTGCACAAGCAAAAGAACCCGCATCTCACCAACGATCCAAACATATACTTAGGCGCTACCATCTTATTCGAGAGATTATCGATCGAGGGGATGTAGAGATATGCAGAGTACTACAGATGATAACATTATCGATCCTCGACCAAGCCTCCGACACAGTGAAAGCATGATCGTCACACTAAGTCACTTGGTATTAGATATATAAGTGATTGGTCTTAGTTCTAGTGGGAGATTGTAAGAGTATGCCCAAAGATCAATCACGAGATGGTTGTAATAACATACTTGGTTTATCATGTTTATTAATATAAAGGCGTTGCCATTATTATTCGAGCTTTCTTTTACGTGTGCATAAATAAACTATTTTATAATAATGTCCGAGAATAATATGATTATTCTCAAAAGATCCTTAGTCAAGTATTGTTATTGGCTAGGACAATAATAATGCATCAAGACTAACATATAGTTGATTGATGATAAAGAGTTGTCATTGATATGGAGTGTCGAGAATCAATGCATGAATATGTGTGTTAGGGAACAACATATTGGACTGACCATTATGAGTATGTTTCTTGGATTATTATGAAATTGTCACAACATTACTCATAGTGATTAATATGTATATGATCCTCATACATGAGATCATCTTTATCCCAACATCGTGAGTTGTATATTTTGATACAGTCAAACAAACAAACATGAATCGTTGTTCTATAAAGATGATGTTGGATATACCACAATCTATGTTGAGGGATATAGTTGATCAATATAGGATAAGTCCCTCCTACATAATGGGAGTAATATCTTAGGCCACTTGATTGAGTGAGGCTAAAAATGCATGGCCATGCTCAAATAAGTTGATATGAGATGTCATACTTATTTGTGTATCATAGTCTACTCGAGGTATCAAGAAACATGGAATGGACTATGCAAGTGTGACTATTCCATGACTTGTGTCCATTCCAAAGATATAGGACTTAAAGATGAATGCATGAAAGGTTAATCACAAAAGGTTATGTCGAATCATGACTTCTTGTAACTTAGGTAGCATTGATGCATTGCTAGATGCCACTTGTTGTTTGTAACATTAGAATCATTCTAATGTTACTGCTAACGTTACAAGAACCTATAGGGTCACACCCTATGGTTGAAATGAACGAGGTAAAACATAGTTGGTATATTGCTTGGTTGTCACATGAATTAAATTAATTATAGAATTAATTTAATTGGGCAATCAAATTGTTGAACATACTATTTATGTACAAGGATGTTGTACACATAATCGTAACATAATTTTATTGATATATGAATTTAGTTCAGTATATAAGTTTAAATAAATATAGTTTACGAAATCTTTATTATAATTAATGTAATTATAATTTTTCTACTAAACATTATTATATTTATTTGAATGATAATTATTATGTTCGGATTAATTTTAATGAATTAAAATTCGTTATAAATATATACCAATTAAGAGGGAGTTATATATAGAAAGGGTAAAAAAAAACCCTAAAAAGATATATATATAACTAGCCCGAAAATATGAAAGTGGTCTAGCAACCGTTTTAGCAAAATACTCTCTGAAAATAGTTTTCTGGGATTTCTACCGTTCATTGTCAATCGGGTGGACTACGTAGAGGCCGACATCGGAAAAGGTTGCGGCTTGGTTCGATAGTGGTTCGATATTCTGTTGCCTAGGCGTCATTTGTCTACTCAGTTGAAGTTTCGGTAAATTCGAAACCTTTTTATCACCCCGATTCGTTCCTTACACATGGATCCTTGGTTTGGATCGCCGGGTTTTAATTTTTCGCTGCGCCTTGGTGGCACCGGTGTTCCAACAGGTCCCACACAGGTAAACCACACAGATGTATGGAAATTTTTGGGCCAGGCTGTGTAATACACACGGCCAAGGCCATTATGAGCCGTGTGGGCCACACGAGCGTGAGGGACCCTTATGGGCCCGCAATATAGGCCGTGGGCCCATTTTTACTATTTGACTATTAAGGTTGCATGGGTCACCCGAGACGACTGTGGACCTCCTGTTGTGTCGGTAAGTTTACCTAGACCCCCTATTTGTTAAAATGAATGCTTTGCTTCTGTGTGGTGTATGGATCTATATTCATGTACGACTATATTTAGCATGCTACTTTAACTACATTGAGTTCATGTGTAACATTATGATATGACATGACATGTTGCATGATGCGTTGCATGGGGATGGGTTGAATATGATTGGAGGAAGTGTACTGTATTGACAACTTTGTTGCAAATACTGATTTGTACCGTAACCGATACTACTTAGAGTGTAGGGATGCATGGGTTGATAATATCCCCACATGGAGTGTAGGGTTGGATGGAGATGGAGTGTAGAGGCTGGTTGGGTAGGATTTCTTGATTACATATCTGTACCGATACTGTCACTGAGATGGGCTCAGGCCCAAACTGATATTGATATTGTAATGGCCTAAGGCCCTAACTGAAACTAAACCATTACTGAAATGGGCTTAGGCCCAGACTATATTTGCTCACTGTATGGTTGTTTGATATGGTATTACACACTAAGTTTTTGTAAACTCACCCTTCTGTTTATTTGCACAGGTAATCCCCAAACTTAGGTGGATCGGTACAGCGGGGGACTCAGAGGTGGCCACACAACTGCTATTATTTTCGCATTTGATTTTGATTATAAGTATGATTAGTTGGAGAATTTTTTTTTGTAATAAGGCCTCTTTGGATTTTATTATTAATTTGGGATTTTTATTATTAATTTGGGATTTTTATTTGTTTTGATTTATAATTGCTAGCAGTAGGAAAAGACGCGGGTTTTCAAAAAGATAAATGTTTTTCAAAGATACCACGAATACGCAACCTGTTTTAAGAGCTTTCGCAAGAAGTAATATTTTAAAAATTAATGCCATTTTAATATGATTAACTTTTTGACAAATGACTCACATTTTCAAAATGAACGACATGTCTTAGAATCATCTTAAAGATCACACAAAGAGGTTAAATAGGGAATGGGTTTTTCAACGATATCACACTTTACGAAAAATGCTTCAATGTGACATCGCCAGATTCAGCCATAACGTCCAGGCCGGGTTTGGTGTGTTACATTTAGTGGTATCAGAGTTGGGTTGCAAAACTCGAGTGTTGATTTGGGTTTCTTTTAAAACTTGAAATTTTTAAAAGAACTGTTTCAAATGATTTGAAGTATTTTGAAATGTTTTACTGAATGTATGGTACACCGAAACTCCGGCGCCGATTCTGTAAGTCTTCTGAAATTGTTGTTTGCTTAAACTGAAATGGTGAGACTACTATAGGTAGTACACTGTACTGAAACACTCTATTTATGGTAAACTAAAAACTGTAGTAAGACTGCGATCTACGAAAATGAACTTTGAAGTACTAATACTGTTTTCCATAAAATATCAGTTAAGAAACACTTTGAATCAGAATCGATGCATAGAATCATTATCTGAGATATAAAACACAATTCGATAATGAGCACCAGAGGTACTTGAGGAAGGGGTACAAGGGGTCACGGCGGAGGCCGTGGAGGTGCTTGAGCTGGGTCCTCGTCATCTGGCCACATGCCTAATGTAGAAACTAGAAAAGCGCCAGCTTCACCTGTGACTGAGACTGGGTCTCATGATCGTGCGGCTGGGGATGATGCACTGTCCCAAGCTATGTTACAGATTCTGAAGAGGGTCGTTGTGCCCAATACTAGTGCTGTGGGCCGTGGATCGGGTGCAAAACGACTCTGGTCTAATAGAGTTGAAATTTTCAGGGGTGTTGCTGGAGTTGTGTAACACCCCTCGCTCGTATCTAACGCCGGGACAGGGTTCAAGGTGTTACCTTTCTTGACTCAACCAACTATACAAAACCGGGCCATAAAAAAATTCAAACAATTTAAAATCTTCTTTTTTCACAATTTAAAAACGGGGCCCAAATCATACATCTGGGGTGGTTCAGAACCCAACCGAGAACTCACGAAAACTTAAAAAAGTTTCATGCATCAAGATTCCATACGCCCGTGTGGATATAGAACACACGGTCGTGTGCTAGGGACACGCCCAGTTCCCGAACCCGTGTCTAAAAACCTAGGCATTCTGCCAAAACCACACGACCCAAGCACACACCCGTGCCCTATAATCGTGTCCTTCACACGACCAAGACACACGGCCGCGTCTCTTGCCCGTGTACTACTAGTATGCATACTAACTTTATGGCACGGCCTGGGCACACGCCCGTGTGGCTTGCCTGTGTACTAAAATGAATTTAAAGTTTTAAGTGCAGGGGACACACGACCACAACACACACCCATGGGCGTGAGCCGTGTGTCACACACCGCCTAGACACACGCCTGTGTGTCTTACTCGTGTGGACAAACTAGGCTATTTTTCGAGCCATGTTGTCACCCATTTTGCACAACCTACACAAGATCATGTCAATACACAAATTTCACCCCAAAAGACACCAATTCATCCCAAGAAAGAACATCATATGCATTCATTAAAATGAATAATAGGCACTATTCCAGGCTTGATACAAAGTGAAGGGCTTTTGACTTAAGCCAAAATACATGAATAATTCTCTTTATACAACATCCTAGTCTAGCCCTATACATGCCACCTTTAAAAATATAAATCAAACTATACCGAGTATTGCAACTGGTAGTGTGATTGATATCTCTGACTTTAAGGGATCCTTAAGTTAGCTTGGTGCCATTGAAAGAAAAAGGAAAGGAAAGGGAGTAAGCATAAAGCTTAGTAAGTTGCATATAAATAAATATACAAAAATCTCACCATTTACCATCATGCTTAATGCTCAAAGGTAAACATAACTTAACTCACTCATTATCATCTACTCGAGTTTCATTTTCTAAATTAAGCTCGTCACTCATGCTTATCATATAGGTACCTGTAACACTCACAACATGATCAACATTTCATTATCAAAATTGAACTATGACTTTCACCATTGAATAGTCTGGAATACTACTCGATATTCTATGAACCTTCAATATGGGTTATATTGCCGATGCCATGTCCCAGACATGGTCTTACACTGGCTCTCATATATGCGTGCTGATGCATGTCCCAGACATGTTTTACACTAGCACAACTCCTAGCCGATGCGTGTCCCAGACACATCTTACACTAGCTATCTCTGTCGAGGCCGATGCATGTCCCAGACATGTCTTACTCTAGCGCTCATCTCTGTGTCGATGCCATGTCCCAGACATGGTCTTACACTGGCTCTGATAATTAGGCTGAAGCATGTCCTAGACATGTCTTACACTGGCACATAGATCACCCAATGTCTTGGCACAAATATCCAATTCATATCCTAAGGTTTCAACGAGATATTTCTACTATCTCAATATTATAAGGCATTCTCAATTTATAAATTAACAACTCGTACAATATCAATTCAATGACAATATGAATACAAGTATTAACAATGTAGTTGTATTATTTACATACAACTTACCTTGGTTTGCAAAAAGTACTTGACTAGCCGGCTTAGTCGGATTGCTTGGCTTTTCCCCAATTTAGGCTCAGTTTTGGCAAATCTTGATCTATAATAACAATATACATCCATTTAGTCACTAAACACAATTAGGCATTCATAATTTCACAACTATGGTAAAATTACCATTTTGCCCCTAGGCCTTGGCAAAATGACCATTTTACCCCTATGCCCAAAAATCAAATTTTATCAAATTTCCTCATATTTCAAGCTTAGATAAACTCTTTTTACTACTATGGCAATCCCAAACTCTCACTATTTCACACACTAACCACCTATTTTGCAACTTATGCAAAATAGTCCTTTTAGGTGTTTTCATGCTAGCACCTTTCACAAAAGTTGTTTATAGCACAACTAGGACTCATATTCTTCCATAAAAACTCATAATATATCACAAATACATCCATGGCAAAATTCTAAACTCTTGACCATTTTGTAAGATATCACCCTCTTTTGAAAGCTTATGCTTCAAGGGTCTCAAAAATGTAAAAATCTTGAAGAAAACTCATTAAAATCACTTACTTATGAGTGCTTTAAGTTGATGTAGATTTTTGGGCCTTCAAAACTCTATTTTGGCTGATATTTTTCGTGAAGAAAGAATATGGAGAAGAAGAAAATGATAGCTAGGCTTTTAGGCATTATTTTATCACCAAAACATGACATCATCAACCTAACACTTTGACTATTTGTTTAAAATCCATCACATGGCCGGACAACACTATTAAAAAGGGTGTAATTGCCCTTTAAAAACCCTCAATTTTGATTCTCTAGCTATAAAACACCTTTGGGTACTAAAATGTAACTTTTGCCTTTTATGCGATTTAGTCCTTTTTCGCAATCGGGCTTGAAAACATTAAAATTAACTCACCAAATTTTTCATGCACTAATATAATAGTACCATAACCTCATAAAAATTATAAAAATAATTTTTCTATCTTTGGATTTGTGGTCCCGAGACCACTGTTTCGACTTGGCCCTAAATCGGGTTATTACATTTCTCCCCCTTAGGGATTTTTGTCCTAAAAAATCTTACCGGTGAATAAGTTTGGATACTGCTCTCTCAGAGACTCCTCGAGTTCCCATGTGGCTTTCTCGACCCCATGTCTATGCCACAAAACCTTCACAAGCGGTATACTCTTATTTCTTAACTGTTTGACCTCTTGAGCTAATATCTTGACCGGTTCCTCTCCATACGTCATATTTGGGAGAATCTCAACTTCAGTTGGTGCAATTATATGTGAAGGGTTTGATCTGTATCGGTGTAGCATGGATACGTGAAATACGTTGTGAATCTTTTCTAACTCTGGCGGCAATTTCAAATAGTAGGCAATGAACCCTACTCTCTCGGTAACCTCATAAGGTCTTATAAAACGAGGACTCAACTTGCCTTTTCTACCAAATCTGAGGACTTTCCTCCACGGGGAAACTTTCAAAAATACCTTATCCTCGACTTCAAACTCAATCTCCCTTCATTACAAATTCACGTAGGATTTTTTGTCTATCTGAGGCGGCTTTCAAATAGTCATGAATCACCTTAACTTTTTCTTTAGCCTCTTTAATCAAATCAACCCCATGAATTTGACTCTCTCTCAACTCAGTTCAGAATAGGGGCGTTCGGCACTTTCTCGTGTACAAAGCCTCATAAGGTGCTATTTTTAGACTCGACTGATAGCTGTTGTTGTAGGCGAATTCAACCAATAGTAAGTGTTTTTCCCAACTTTCTTGGAACTCGAGAACACAGAACCTCAACATGTCCTCTAAGATTTGTATTACTCTTTCAGACTGTCCGTCAGTTTGCGGATGAAATGCCGTACTGAAACTTAACTTGGTTCTAAAGCTTCTTGTAACTTCTTTCAAAACCTCGAGGTGAATCTAGAGTCTCGATCAGATACAATCGATAACAGCACACCATGAAGCCTCAGAATCTCAGAAACATACAAGTTGGCCAACTTTTCAAGGGAGTAGTCGGCACGCACCGGTAAGAAGTGTGCTGACTTAGTGAGTCTATCAACAATAGCCCATACTGCATCTTTTTTTTAGGGTTAGAGGCAAACTGGTCACGAAGTCTATGGTGATACGATCCCATTTCCACTCGGGAATCATAATAGGCTGAAGTAAACCCGTAGGTAGTTGATGTTCAGCCTTTACTTGTTGACACACTAGGTACTTGGATATGAGCTCAGAAATGTCTCTTTTCATACCCGACCACCAATACATTTTCTTAAGGTCGTTGTACATTTTCACGCTACCCGGGTGAATTGACGAATAACCACTGTGTACCTTTCGCAAAATCTTCTGAATGAGCTCACTATCTTTGGGTACACAAACTATATCTTTAAACATTATACACCCATCAGTACTAACACGAAAATCTGACTCAATCTCTGATTCACATTGAGTTCTCTTAGCTTGTAGTTTCTCGTCATCTTTCTGAGCTTCACAATTTTCATGAAGAAAAGTCGGTCTGGCTCTTAACTCTGCTAAGACCGATCCATCACTAGATATAGTCAACTGAGTGTTCAAGACTTTCATAGTAAACAATGACTTTCTACTCAAAGCGTCGGTGGCTACGTTCGCCTTTCCTGGATGGTAGTAAATGATCAACTCATAATCTTTTATTAGCTCCAAGCATCGTTGCCTCAAATTCAATTCTTTCTGAGTCATTAAATACTTTAGACTCTTGTGATCGGTAAATACTCTACATTTCTCCCCATACAAATGGTGTCGCCAAATCTTCAAGGTGAACACTACAACTGCTAGCTCTAAGTCATGGGTCAGATAATTTCTCTCGTGAGGTTTTAGCTGTCTCGAGGCATAGGCTATAACTTTGCCTTCTTACATGAGTACACACCCCCAAAACATTAAGGGAGGCATCCCTATAAATTACAAATTCTTTACCCGACTCTAGTTGCACTAAAATTGGGGATTCGGTCAACAAAGCCTTTAACTTCTCGAAGCTCTATTGGCACTCTTCTGTCCATTCGAACTTGAAATCTTTCTACAGTAGCCTCGGTATCGGTGTAACTATCATGGAGAATCCATTTACAAATCGTCTATAGTATCCTGCTAGCCCTAGAAAACTACGAACCTCTATTATATTCCTTGGCGATTTCTATTCCATAATAGCTGAGATCTTACTTGGGTCAACTCTGGTCCCGTCACCCAACACAATATGTCCTAGAAACCTGACCTCTTTGAGCCAAAACTCGCTCTTACTAAACTTGGCATAAAGTTGGTTATCTCTTAAGATCTGCAACACAGTTCTCAAATGCTCCGCCTGCTCATTCTCGTTACGCGAATAAACCAAGATGTTATAAAAAATGACGACGAACCTATCCAAATACGGTCGAAAGATATGGTTCATCAAGTCCATAAATACCACTGGGGCATTTGTCAATCCAAAAGGCATAACAAGAAACTCATAATGCCCATATCTTATCTAAAAAGTAGTTTTCGATACATCATGTTCCTTGACTCTTAACTGGTAGTGGCCCGATCTTAAGTCTATCTTAGAGAACACAGTGGCTCCTCTTAATTGATCGAAGAGATCATTGATCCTCGGTAAGGGATACTTGTTCTTCACTGTCACCTTGTTAAGCTGTCTGTAGTCGATACATAACCTCATCGACCCGTCCTTCTTGTTCAGAAAAAGCACTGGAGCACCTCATGGTGAATAACTCGGTCTAGCAAAACCTTTTTCTGTTAACTCTTGCAACTGCACTTTCAACTCCTTTAACTCGATGGGGGCCATCCTATAAGGTGTAATTGAGATTGGCGTCGTACCAGGAGCCAACTCGATACCAAACTCAACCTCCCTTTCTGGGGGTAACCCTGGTAACTCCTCCAGAAAGACGTTTATAAACTCACAAACCACTGATACTGACTCAATCTTAGACTCGGACACTTGGGTATTCAGCACAAAAGCTAGATAAGCTTCATAACCTTTTCTCAAGTATCTTTTGGCTACTAAAGACGATACTATCACAGATAAGTTATCCGACTTATCTGGCCCAACTCGAAGGACATTTCCATCCTCACATCTTAATTGAATTCTTTTTCTCCCACAGTCTACTACAATGCCATGGGAGGTCAACCAATCCATCCCAAGAATTACATTGAATTCATTAAACGGTAACAACATCAAGTTGGCCGAAAAACAATGGCCTGTAATCGCCAAAGGATAATTTCTACATACTCGGTCCACTAATACATGCTTGCATAATGGGTTAGACACTTTTATTACAAACTTAGTGGACTCTACTAGCATGTTTATACGAGGTATTAATTCCATACATATGTAAGAGTAGGTAGATCTCGGGTCAATTAAAGTGACAACAATTATATCGTGAATAGAAAAGGTACCCGTGATCACCTCTAGAGACTCTGCCTCTTCTCGAGCTCGTATAGCATAGGTCCTCGCTGGCGCTTTGCCTTCAGATCTTATTGCGACCTCTCTTAGTGCACCTCTACTACTATTCCCACTCCCGGGGTTCCTTTGAGGCCTAACCCTCAAGAGAGCACTGCTTGCTTTCACCTCTTATTTTCTCTCTCTCTCGTCCATCTCAAGGCACTCGCGGATAAAGTGGTCAAGTGACCCACACTTGAAATAGCCCCTCTTGCTTATTCGGCATTCACGCAAGTGACGTCTTCCACATTGCGAACACTCTGGCCTATTTGGCTGAGCACTACCAACACTTGCCACTGAGGTAGTTTGGGCTTTAGATGCCATGTTCTGTCAGTTCTTGTTTCTCTTTGAATATCCAACTGAAGTATTCGATTGGGTAGTAAACTCTTTTGACCTCTTGGAGGAGGACTGACGCGTCTTCCCCATCTATCTTCTCTTTAAATCTTGCGACTCAATGGCCGCCTTCCTTCTCTCCTTTACCAGATCTTCTGCTTTACATGCTCTTTCAATGAGCATTACAAATTCTCTTAGCTCTAGGATGCCCACAAACACTTTAATGTCTTCATTGAGGCCATCTTCAAACCTCTTACACATAGTAGCTTCAATGGTTATGCATTCTCGCGCATACTTGCTGAGTTTTACAAACTCCCGCTCATACTCTATCACAGTCTTATCACCTTACTTCAACTCTAGAAATTCCATTCTTTTTTTGGTCCATAAACCTCTGGCTAATATACTTGTTTCGAAACTCTTATTGGAAGAATTCCCAAGTCACTCTTTCTCTCGGTAATACAAACATGAGAGTTTTCTACCACTAACATGGCACACTTCAATCACTCTTCAGGCGTGCATGATAGCTCATCGAATACCCTCATGGTATTTTCTAGCCAAAACTCCGCTCTCTCCTGGTCATCATCTACACTAGCCCAAAATTCCTCAGCCCCTTGCTTCCGAATCTTGTCTACCGAAGGCTTCTCTCGTCTGAACACATCCACACATTGCAGAGCCATCGGGGCGTATTGAGGAATCAGAAGAGGTGAGGGTGGTGGGGTGTTCGGGTTCAAACGAACGAACTCTGTATACAAAGCATCCATCATTCGAAGGTAGGCTTCCCTAGCCCCTCTACCTTGGCCCATACTTACGGGCTCACTCTCTATCGGCGCGGTCTCTTCTGCGGGAGCCGACGCATTACTTTCCATGTCATCCGTTGTGGTTCTATCAGGATCCATTACTCTAATAAACACAATTTATAATTGTCAGGAATCGTCACACTATCAATATGCATATAAGTGGCATGTATAGCTAGACACGTACTCTGGCTAGTTCAGTCCTAGAATTAACTAAACCATGCTCTGATACCATTAAATGTAACACCCTTCGCCTGTATCCAACGCCGGGACAGGGTTCAAGGTGTTACATTTCTTGACTCAACCAACTATACAAAACCAATTTAAAATCTTCTCTTTTCACATGCAATCTATCTCATATACAGACTTACGGGGCCAAAGTCATACATCTGGGGTGGTTCAGAACCCAACCGAGAACTCATGAAAACTTAGAAAAGTTTCATGCATCAAGATTCCACACGCCCGTGTAGATATAAAACACACGACCGTGTGCTAGGGACACGCCCATTTCCCGAACCCGTGTCTAAAAACCTGGACATTCTGCCAAAACCACATGGCCCAAGCACACACCCGTGCCCTATAACCGCGTCCTTCACAAGGCCGAGATACACGACCATGTCTCTTACTCGTGTACTACTAGTATGCATACTGACTTTATGGTACAGCCTGGGCACACGCCCATGTGGCTTGCCCGTGTACTAAAATGACTTTAAAGTTTTAAGTGCAGGGGACGCACGGCCACAACACACACCCATGGGTGTGAGCCGTGTGTCACACACGATCTAGACACATGCCCGTGTGTCTTACTCGTGTGGACAAACTAGGCTATTTTCCAAGCCATTTTGTCTCCCATTTTGCACAACCTACATAAGATCATGTCAATACACAAATTTCACCCCAAAAGACATCAATTCATCCCAAGAAAGAACATCATATGCATTCATCAAAATGAATAATAGCCACTGTTCCAGGCTTGATATAAAGTGAAGGGCTTTTGACTTAAGCCAAAATATATGAATAATTCTCTTAATACAACATCCTAGTCTAGCCCTATACATGCCACCTTCAAAAATATAAATCAAACTATACCGAGTATTGCAGCTGATAGTGTGATTGATATCTCTGACTTTAAGGGATCCTTAAGTTAGCTTGGTGACAGTGAAAGAAAAAGGAAAGAAAAGGGAGTAAGTATAAAGCTTAGTAAGTTGCATATAAATAAATATACAACAATCTCACCATTTACCATCATGCTTAAAGCTCAAAGGTAAACATAACTTAACTTACTCATTATCATCTACTCGAGTCTCATTTTCTAAATTAAGCTCGTTACTCATGCTTATCATATAGGTACCTGTAACACTCACAACATGATCAACCTTTCTTTATCAAAATTGAACTATGACTTTCACCATTGAACAGTCTGGAATACTACTCGATATTCTATGAACCTTCAACATGGGTTATATTGCCGATGCCATGTCCCAGACATGGTCTTACACTGGCTCTCATATATGCTACTGATGCATGTCCTAGACATGTCTTACACTAGCACAGCTCCTAGCCGATGCGTGTCCTAGACACGTCTTACACTGGCTATCTCTGTCGAGGCCGATGCATGTCCCAGACATGTCTTACTGTAGCGCTCATCTCTGTGTCGATGCCATGTCCCAGACATGGTCTTACACTGGCTCTCATAATGTGGCTGAAGCATGTCCCAGACATGTCTTACACTGGCACACAAATCACCCAATGTCTTGGAACAAATATCCAGTTCATATCCTAAGGTTTGAATGGGATATTTCTACTATCTCAGTATTTCAGGCATTCCCAATTTATAACTTAACAACTCGTACAATATCAATTCAATGACAATATGAATACAAGTATTAACAATGTAGTTGTATTATTTACATACAACTTACATTGGTTTACAAAAAGTACTTGACTAGCCAGCTTAGTCGGATTGCTTGGCTTTTCCCCGGTCTAGGCTTGATTTTGGAAAATCTTGATCTACAATAACAATATACATCCATTTAGTCACTAAACACAATTAGGCATTCATAAGTTCACAGCTATGGTAAAATGACCATTTTGCCTCTAGGCCTTGGTAAAATGACCATTTTACCCCTACGCTCAAAAATCAACTTTTATCGAATTTCCTCGTATCTCAAGCTTAGCTAAACTCTTTTTACTACTATGGCAATCCCAAACTCTCACTATTTCATACACTAACAACCTATTTTGCAGCTTATGCAAAATAGTCCTTTTAGGTGTTTTCATGCTAGCACCTTTCACAAAAAGTTGTTTATAACACAACTAGGACTCATATTCTTCCATAAAAACTCAGCATATATCATAAATACATCCATGGAAAAATTCTAAACTCTTGACCATTTGATAAGATACCACCCTCATTTGAAAGCTCATGTTTCAAGGTTCTCAAAAATGTAAAAATCTTGAAGAAAACTCATTAAAATCACTTACTTATGAGTGCTTTAAGTTGATACAGATTTTTGAGCTTTCAAACCTCTATTTTGGCTGATATTTTCAGTGAAGGAAGAAGATGGAGAAGAAAAAAATGATAGCTAATCTTTTAGGCATTATTTTATCACCAAAACATGACATCATCAACCTAACACTTTGACTATTTATTTAAAATCCATCACATGGCCGACCAATACTATTAAAAAGGGTGTAATTACCCTTTAAAAACCCTCAATTTTGATTCTCTAGCTATACAACACCTTTGGGTACTAAAATGTAACTTTTGCCTTTTATGCGATTTAATCCTTTTTCGCAATCGGGCTTGAAAACATTAAAAGTAACTCACCAAATTTTTCATGCACTAATATAATAGTACCATAACCTCATAAAAATAATAAAAATATTTTTTCTATCTTTGGATTTGTGGTTCCGAGACCACTGTTTCGACTAAACCCTAAATCAGGTTATTATAAGTTGCCCCTAATATGGCTGAGTATTGGATTGAGGCCACAGAAAGGATCATGGACGATCTCGACTTCACCCCCAGGTAGAAACTAAAGGGTGTAGTGTCACTGCTAAGAGATGAGGCTTACGAGTGGTGGCTTACATTTAAGGAGGGCACTCAGCCCGACCGATTGACCTAGGAATTTTTCAAGACTACTTTTTAGGAAAAGTATGTGGGTGCTAGTTATGTAGATGCCCAAAGGAGAGAGTTTCTGAATCTGACTCAGGGGGATAAATCAATGGCCGAATATGAGGCTGAATTTTTGCGACTAAGCCGCTATACGCGAGGGTTGGTGGCAACAGAGTATGAGTGATGTGTTCACTTTGAGGATAGCCTCAGGGAAGGTTTACAGGTTCTGATAGCTCCACAGAGGAAGTGAGATTTTGTTGCATCCGTTGATAAGGTAAAGATCGTTGAGAAAGTGAAGCACACTAAATGATAGAATCGTGAGAAGGAGAGAGGTAGGAACAAGAGGGATTCAGAGTCCTCAAGTTCCTTTCTGAGGCCGAAGAAAAAGAGCAGAGTTGATGGGCCGGTCAGAGTTGGGGCCCCTGTTGCTGTTGCTGGACCGCAGTCCTGTGCTGATTATGGGAGATGCCATCAAGGCGAGTGCTAGAAAAGGACTAGGGCTTCTTTAAGGTGCGAATCATTAGAGCACCATATTAGATAGTATCCACGGTGGCCCGATCAAGTGCAAGCCACAGGTTTGGGTACTGTACAGCCCCGAGGGGTTTTTAGTAGCCACTGAGAGGCCGTGATCAGGCCAGAAGGGGTAATGGTTTGGGCTGTGGTCAGAGGGCACTGGGCAAAGGTGCTGGTCATGCTGAGGTGAGGCAGCCAGCTCTGGTTTATGCTGCACGTCGCCGAGAGGATGGAGATGCTCCAGATGTTATCACGGGTATGTTCTTTATCTATAATGTACCTTATACTACACTGATAGGTATAGGATCTACTCATTCCTATATAGCTTGTACTGTGTCTAAGACTTTGGGTATCTTGGTTGAGAGCACTACAAGTGAGGTTACTGTGCTGAGTCCTTTGGGGCAGTCGGTGAGGGTAAATAAATTGTTCAGAGATGTTCCTTTGGAGGTTCAAGGGGTTATCTTTTTGGTGGATTTGATGGAACTTCCTTTTAAAGAATTTGATTTAATACTGGGAATGGACTGGCTAGTTAAACATTGGGTGAGCTTAGATTTTGCTGCCAAATGGATGGTACTGAGAACTGTGGAGGATGACGAGGTAGTTGTAATTGGCGAACGTCAAAACTACTTGTCAAATGTGATCTCTGCATTGAGGGCAGGAAAGTTGGTTCGTAAGGGATGTGAGGCACTTTTGGCCTACATCAATGATTCAGATTCTGGGGTTTCTTCTGTTAAAGATATCAGAACAATTAAAGACTTTTCGGATGTTTTTCTTGATGAGCTGCCTGGGTTACCTCCATACCGTGAAGTTGAGTTTGGGATTGAGCTCCTGCCTAGTACAGCTCCAGTGTCCATCGCCTCTTATAGAATTGTACCGAAGGACCTTGTGGAGCTTAAAGCTCAGATTCAAGAGTTGTTAGATCGTAGGTTAATCTGCCCTAGTGTGTCTCAGTGGGGAGCACCAGTTTTGTTTGTGAAAAAGAAGGATGGATCTATGTGTATGTGCATCTATTTCTGGCAATTGAATAAATTGATCTGTTTGACCAATTCCAAGGAGCTTCGATTTTTTCTAGGATTGACTTCGATCTGGGTACCATCAATTGAAGGTCAAAGAGACTGATGTATACACGGCAGTGTTTAGGACTTGTTATGGTCATTACGAGTTCCTAGTGATGCCGTTTGGACTAACGAATGCACCAATGGCTTTTATGGATTTGATGAATCGAGTGTTCCAGCCTTATCTGGATCAATTTGTAGTGGTTTTTATTAACGTCATTCTGGTGTATTCAAGGACTGAGGATGAACATGATGAACATCTCCGAGTGGTTCTGTAGATTCTGAAGGAGAAACAACTTTACGCCAAGTTCTGTAAATGTGAGTTCTGGTTACAAAAGGTAACATTTTTGGGCCATATGGTATCTGCTGAAGGGATTAGGGTTGATCCTCGAAAGATTGAGGCTGTTTTGGATTAGAAGCTGCCTAAGACTGTATCTGAGATCCGTAGTTTTTAGGGATTGGCAGGGTATTATCGATAATTTGTAGAGGGATTTTCTCTGATCGCAGCACCTTTGACTAAGCTATTACGTAAGGGGGTACCATTTAACTAGACTGATGTGCAGTAGGAGAGCTTCGAGAAGCTCAAGAAAGTTCTAACTGAGGCCCTGTTTTGATACAGTCAGAGTGTAGGAAAGAGTTCACTGTCTACAGTGATGCATCACATGTTGGTTTGAAATGTGTGTTGATACAAGAGGGTAAGGTAGTAGCGTATGCATCTCGGTAATTGAAGATTCATGAAGTGAATTATTTGACACACAACTTGGAGTTGGCCGTTGTGGTTTTTGCACTGAAAATTTAGAGGCATTACCTATATGGTGAGAAGTGTATCATTTACACGGATCACAATAGCCTTAAATATCTCCTTACTCAAAGGGTACTAAATCTTAGGTAGCGTAGATGGATTGAGCTGCTTAAAGACTATGATTGTACGATCGAATACCATCCTGGGAAGGCAAATGTGGTGGCGGACCCACTGAGTCGCAGAGCTATGACTGATCTGAGGGTGATGTTTTCTTGCCTTAGTTTATTTGATGATGGTAGCTGTTTGGCTGAGCTACAAGTTAAACCAGCGTGGATTGAGCAGATTAAGGGTAAACAATTGGAAGACGAGTCGTTGGGTTTTCGTTTCTGGTAGGTTCAAAGTGGGATACTATGGATTTTGGACTGAATAACGAAGAGGTGCTCTAATTTCCTGGGAGAATTTGTGTACCTAAGGATACTGATTTGAGGCAGTCTATATTGCGAGAGGCGTATAGTAGCCCTTATGCTATGCACCCCGGTGGAAATAAGATGTACTGAGACCTTCGTGAGTTATATTGGTGGCCGGGTCTTAAGCATGAAGTTACTGACTTCGTGGGTAAATGTCTGACTTGCTAGCAGGTTAAGGATGAACATCAGTTACCTTCAGGGTTACTTCAGCCAGTTAAAATTCCAATTTGGAAGTGGGAGAGAGTGACTATGGACTTTGCTAGTGGGCTGCCCTTAATGCCTACTAAGAAGGATTAAGTATGGGTCATCGTGGATCGATTGACCAAATCTACCCATTTCATATCAGTTCATACTGATTACTCTTTGCCGAAGTTGGCTAAACCGTATGTGTCTGAGATAGTGAGACTGCATGGGGTACCAGATTCAATAATATCTGATAGGGATCCTCTCTTCATGTCTCGATTCTAAAAGAAGTTACATGGAGCTTTGGGTACAAGGTTGGACTTTAGTACTGCGTTTCACCCTCAAACAGATGGCCAATCAGAGAGGGTGATTCAGATACTAGAGAACATGTTAATTAGTTGTGTGATTGATTTCTGAGGCAGTTGGGAGGATTACTTGCCGCTAACAGAGTTTGCTTATAACAATAGCTATCAGTCTAGCATACAGATGGCACCTTACGAGGCATTATATGGTCGTAGGTGTCGAACTCGTTCGTGTTGGACTGAGTTGGGCGAGAGGTGTGTTCTGGGCCCTAAATTAGTTTCTGTTACCGAGGTTAAAGTTAGACTAATTAGGGATCGACTGAAGGTGACATTAGACAGACAAAAGTCATATGCAGATCTGAAGTGTAAAGAAATTGAGTATTTTGTGGGGGACTTTGTTTTTCTCAAGGTCTCGCCATGGATGAAGGTACTGAGGTTTGGGCGTGAGGGCAAGTTGATTCCTAGATTTATTGCACCTTACCGCTTACTAAAACGTGTAGGACCGGTTGCCTATTAGTTAGAGTTACCTCTAGAGTTAGACCAAATTCACGATGTGTTCCACATCTCTTTGTTGAGATGTTACCGGCCTGATCCCACGCATGTTATTTCGGTTAAGGAGGTTGAGGTTAGGCCAGATCTAACTTTTGAAGAGGATCCGGTTTAGATATTAGATCATGATGTAAATGTTTTAAGGAGGAAGTCCATCCCACTGGATAAGGTTCTTTGGCGTAACCACAGCTCTTAGGAGGCCACGTGAGAACCTGAGGAGGCGATGCGACAATAAGACCCTCATATGTTCTGATCAGGTAAAATTTCGAGGTCAAAATTTTATTTCAGGGGATAGAGTTGTAACGCTCCAAAAATCCTTATTGTTTATTTTTGTATGTTTGTGTTACACAAATACATGTCTGCTTCAGTGGTTAAGTGTCCTGGGAAAAATTTGAGAAGTCTTGGGTTCAAGCCTTGACTTGTACAAAAGTTTTGTTTTAAATGAATAAGCCTTTGTCTCTAATCAGTAGGCTTATAAATAAATATGGGTAAAACATGTCAGAAAGGGCCTGTTGATCTAGGGGATGACTGGCGTGATACTGTAACCAGAGGTTTGAGGTTTAAGTCCTTCTTTGCGCAATGGAGTGTTTTATTTTGTTGCTAAGGCCATGGAGGAGTTTTAGTCAACCCGAACTACTGAAGAGTTGTAGTGGAATTTGAATTAGGTGGTTAAGGGAGGAGTGGACGGTTTTGAGGGAATTGGGAAGGAGAATTTGGGATTCTGAAAGGAGTAGGAGAGTTAGTGCCAAATTTGAACTCCTACCTCTCAGGATTTTAGCTTTGGGTTGGTTTTCACTTTTGGAGGCCGAATTGTGCTAGGGGATCTTGCTAGTATCTTTCGTTTTCATTTTTTTTGACTTGGCTTTTCCCTACAGTTCTTTTGCATACCGATTCCCTTTTCTTCCTCTACTCTTCTATCAGTCGTTCCCTCCCTTTTCTCTTTAGCCGAATGCCTTTTCTCCCTCTCTCTCAATTCTTTTGGTTTTAACGATTCCCTTTCTTTTCATCTTGTTGTTTTGGCTAAATTTTCCCTCTCTCTCTCACTCTATTCTTTCGGTTCTTGGCAATTTTTCTTTGACCAATCAGTTTCGGGTGCACACAGTTGTTCTTTCTCTTTGCCGTAATAGTTTTTCATCTAACATCTTCCTTTTGCTCACGATTACTACTAGGGGTGTGATTGTTCCATCTTTTGCCTCTATCGTATCGTGTGCTTTTCACTTTCGTGTTGGGTGTAGGCTGATTGCTTCTTTCTCCTATACTTGGTTTTACGCTTTCGGTAAGTTTGTTATGCGATCGGTTCAAACTATTTGCATGAAAAATTATAGTTAACAAGATTCGGTTGGAATGCAGGTAATCTTTAAAGGCTAGTAATCAGTCTGTTGCGATGATTTAAGTGTGCAAGCCTCAATCGGTCGATCAAGGAAAGTGATAATTAACCATTTGGATAAGTGTTTGGCTAGGGTTCTTGTAATTCGATTGGTAGGCGATTAACCGAATGTTGTGATTGAATATAGGTTTGGAGTGCTCGTGGGCTATTTGCGCACTTTTGCAAACAAGGTGTGTAAACACATTCCCAACTATAAAAATCGATAAAAGCAAAAATAAGTGAACGACGACGCTACACGGGTGTGTACTCGCTCGTGTGGTAGTTCGTGTGGCTAAACACGGGCGTATGATCGTTGAGGCCGGCCAAGTGTGTTTTCGCAGGCTGGGCTGAATTGGGCCGTATGGGCTCCACGGGCATGGGGGCTCTACACGGGGAAACCACACGGACGTGTGGAAACTATTGAGCCAGGCTATGTAATACACATGGCTAAGGCCATTATGGGCCGTGTGGGCCACACAGGAGTGAGGGCCCATATAAGCCCGCAATATGGGCCTTGGGCCCATTTTCATTGTTTGACTGTTAAGGGTGCACGAGTCGTCTGAGACGGTTGTGGACCTACTGTTGGGTCGGTAAGTTTACCTAGACCCCCTATTTGTTAAAATGACTATTTTGTCCCTATGTGGTTTATGGATCTATATTCATGTATAACTATATTTAACATGCTATTTTAACTGCATTGAGTTCATGTGTAACATTATGATATGACATGACATGTTGTGTGATGCGTTGCATGGGGATGGGTTTAATATAATTGGAGGAAGTGTATTGCACTGGTAGCTATGTTGCAAATACTGATTAGTGCTGCAACCGGTACTACTTGGAGTGTAGGGATGGGTGGGTTGATTATATCCCCACATGGAGTGTAGGGTTGGACGGATATGGAGTGTAGAGGCTGGTTGGGCAGGATTTCTTGATTGCATATCTGTACCGATCATCACATCATCGAGATGGGCTCAGCCCAAATCGATCTCGATATCGTAATGGTGAGGCCCTAATCAAATCCGAACCATTCTTGAAATGGGCTTAGGCCCAGACTGTATTTGCTCACTGAATAGTTGTTTGATATGGGATTACACACTGAGTTTTCGTAAACTCACCTTTCTATCTATCTGCGCAGGTAATCCCCAGACTTAGGTGGATCAGTGCAGCGAGGGACTCAGAGGTGACCACACAACTGCTATTATTTTCGCATTTGATTTTGATTATAAGTATGATTAGTTGGGGTATTTTTTTATTGTAATAAGGCCTCTTTGGATTTTTATTTTTAATTTGGGATTTTTATTTGTTTTGATTAATAACTGCTAGCAGTAGGAAAAGACGCGGGTTTTCAAAAAGATAAATGTTTTTCAAAGATACCCCGAATACGCAACCTATTTTAAGAGCTTCCGCAAGAAATAACGTTTCAAAAATTAATGCCATTTTAATATGATTAACTTTTTGAAAAATGACTCACATTTTCAAAATGAACGACACGTCTTAAAATCATCTTAAAGATTACACAAAGAGGTTAAATAAGGAATGGGTTTTTCAACGATATCACACTTTATGAAAAACGCTTCAATGTGACATCGCCAGATTTGGCGATAACGTCCAGGCCGAGTTTGGGGTGTTACACACAAGCTCATGTGGTTCACCCGTGTGGGCCCACACATCGACTCTCATTTTTTGCATTTCGGGTACACACCTGTTACGATTTGATGCTGGAACGAACCCCAAACACTCTAGAACCTCGAAGCCTTGAACAAGTTAACTATTAAACGGCACTAGGGCAACCATTTACACTTGATTCTCTGTTGTCAAAACATGTTACATAAACCTCCAATCAGAAACTTAAAAATCAAATTACAAAACACAATGATTGCTTACCAACTATGGACAACAAGCAGAAAATAGATTCTCGAAGAGCAAAACGAATGAACAGCAAGGGAAAGTATCGATTTAGATCAAAAGAAAAAAATGAGAGGGAAAAAGGAGAGTTGCCGTCAGGATTTTGTGAAAAAGAAGGGGGAACCAAAAATTTGAAAAAAAAACTCAAAATAGGAAATATTCTAATAACTTCCCCCATTATCTCCTCAAATCTCTCATCACTATCCCGCTAACCATCCATTACTCAGAATCCCCTTTCAATACAACTCTAGCCAAAAATTGGAGAAAAAATACTGCTCATTGACATCACAGAGGATTGAACACATGACCTCTAGCAAACCAACACTCCACTTAACCACTAGACCAGCAGGCCCACTCTGACGTATATTTACAACCAATTAATTAAAAGCCTACTAAACAAGGATAAGGCTTTATTCATAAAATAAAAATACCAAAATTTTCCCAAGTAAGGCTTGAACTTGGGACCTCACACACACACCCAGAACACTTATCCACTAAAGTAGATGCATATTTGTGCCACAATTCACAAAACCAAAATATAACATTTTTGGGGCATTACAACTCTACCCTCTAAAAGAAAATTTCGGCCTCAAAATTTACTTGATCAAAATAGATGAGGATACTACTAACGCATTGCATCCTCAGGCTCCCACGTGGCCTCCTCAGTGCTATGATTCTACCACAACATCTTCATTAAAGGAATAGATTTCCTACTCAGAACCTGAATGTCGCGATCTAGAATCTGAACCGACTCCTCCTCGAAGGTCAGATTTGGTCAAACCTCAATCTCTTCAACTAGAACAATATGCGAGGGATGAAAGTGGTAGCGCCTCAACATCGAGACGTAGAACACATCGTGGATATGATCTAACTCTGGAGGTAGCTCCAACTGATAAGAAATCGGTCCCACTTGCTTCAGAATATGGTATGACCCAATAAATCTAGGGCTCAGCTTGCCCTTACGACCGAACCTCAGAACGTTCTTCCATGGCGAGACCTTCAGTCGATCTTGAATCAACCTAATCTTATCCTCTGTCTCAGAGACCAACTCAGGACTCAGAACACGTCGCTCGCCCAACTCAGTTGTAATAACCCGATTTAGGGCCTAGTCGGAACAGTGGCCTTAGGACCACAAATCAAAAGATAGAAAAATTATTTTTATTATTTTTATGAGGTTATGGTACTATTATAATAGTGCATGAAAAATTTGGTGAGTTAATTTTAATGTTTTCAAGCCTGATTGCGATAAAAGACTAAATCGCATAAAAGGCAAAAGTTTCATTTTTGTACTCAAATGTGTCTAATAGCTAGAGTATTAAAATTGGGAGCCTTTAAAGTGAAATTAGACCCCTAAATATGGCTTGGCGGACCATGGGACAAGAATTTTCAAATGGTCAATGTATTTGGTAAGGTGACGTCATATTAGGTGATAAAATGGTACCCTAAGGAATTAGCTTCAAATTTTTCATTTTCTTCCTTATTCTTTGACCGAAAATACCAGAAAATAAAAGGGTTTTGAAGCTTTTAACTTTCAGCAAAGAAACTTCCTTGAAAGTAAGTGATTTTAATGCTTTTTCTTGAAGATTTTTATATTTTTGAGACCCTTGAAGCATGAGCTTTCAAATGAGGGTGATATCTTACAAAATGGTCAAGAGTTTAGGATTATGCCATGGATGTATTTGCGATTATATGCTGAGTTTTTATGGAAGAATATGAGTCCTACTTGTGTTATAAACAACTTTTGTGAAAGGTGTTAGCATGAAAACACCTAAAAGGACTATTTTGCATAAGTTGCAAAATAGGTGGTTAGTGTGTGAAATAGTGAGAAGTTGGGATTTCCATAGTAGTAAAAAGAGTTTATCTAAGCTTGAAATATGAGTAAATTCAATAAAATTTGATTTTCGAGCATAGGGGTAAAATGGTCATTTTGCCAAGGCCTAGGGGCAAAATGGTCATTTTACCAAAGTTGTGAATTTATGAATGCCTAATTGTGTTTAGTGACTAAATGGATGTATATTATTAATATAGATAAAGATTTTCCAAAATCTAGCCTTGACCGGGGAAAAGCCAAGCAATCCGAATAAGCCGGCTAGTCAAGTACTTTTTGTAAACCGAGGTAAGTTGTATGTAACTAATACAACTACACTGTTAATACTTGTATTCATATTTTCATTGAATTTATATTGTATCATTGAATTGATATTGTATGAATTGTTAAGTTATAAATTAAGAATGCCTTGTAATATTGAGATATGAACTAGATATTTGTGCCAAGACATTGGGTGATTTGTGCGCCAGTGTAAGACATGCCTGGGACATGCTTCAGCCACATTATGAGAGCCAGTGTAAGACGATGTCTAGGACATGGCATCGGCACAGAGATGAGCGCTAGAGTAAGACATGTTTGGGACATGCATCGGCCTCGACAGAGATAGCCAGTGTAAGACGTGTCTAGGACACGCATTGGCTTGGAGTTGTGCTAGTGTAAGACATGTCTGGGACATGCATCAGTACACATATATGAGAGCTAGTGTAAGACCATGTCTGGGACATGGCATCGGCAATATATCCCATGTTGAAGGTTCATGGAATATCCAATAGTATTCCAACGGTTTAATGGTGAAAGTTATAGTTCAATTTTGATAAAGAAAGGATGATCATGTTGTGAGTGTTACAGGTGCCTATATGATAAGCATGGGTAACGAGCTTAATTTAGAAAATGAGACTCAAGTAGATGATAATGAGTAAGTTAAGTTATGTTTACCTTTGAGCTATAAGCATGATGGTAAATGGTGAGATTGTTGTATAGTTATTTATATGCAACTTACTAAGCTTTATGCTTACTCCATTTCCTTTCCATTTCCTTTCCTTAAAGTTAGAGATATCAATCACACTATCAGCCGCAATATTCGGTATAGTTTGATTTACATTTTTGAAGGTGGCATGTATAGGGCTAGACTAGGATGTTGTATTAAGAGAATTATTCATGTATTTTGGCTTAAGTCAAAAGCCCTTCACTTTATATCAAGCCTGGAATAGTGGCTATTATTCATTTTGATGAATGCATATGATGTTCTTTCTTGGGATGAATTGATGTCTTTTGGGGTGAAATTTGTGTATTGACATGATCTTGTATAGGTTGTGCAATATCGGTGACAAAATGGCTTGGAAGATAGCCTAGTTTGTCCACACGGGTAAGACACACAGGCGTGTGTCTAGGCCGTGTGTGACACACGGCTCACGCCCATGGGTGTGTGTTGTGGCCATGCGTCCCCTGCACTTAAAACCTTAAAGTCATTTTAGTACACGAGCAAGCTACATGGGCGTGTGCCCAGGCCGTGCCATAAAGTCAGTATGCATGCTAGTAGTACACGGGCAAGAGACACGGCCGTGCGTCTCGACCGTGTGAAGGACACGGTTATAGGGAACGGGTGTGTGCTTGGGCCGTGTGGTTTTGGTAGAATGCCCAGGTTTTCAGACACGGGTTTGAGATATGGGCGTGTCCCTAACACACGGCCGTGTGTTCTATATGCACACGGGCATGTGGAGTCTTGATGCATGAAACGTTTCTAAGTTTTTCATGAGTTTTCGGTTGGGTTCTGAACCACCCCAGATGTATGATTTGAGCCTTGTAAGTCCGAATATGAGATAGATTACATGTGAAAAGAGAAGTGTTTAAATTGTATGAAATTTTTTTATGGCCCGATTTTGTATAGTTTGTCGAGTCAAGAAGGGTAACACCTTAAACCCTGTCCTGGCGTCGGATACGGGCGAGGGGTGTTACATCAATCCAGCATAAAGAAGTGTGACACTTACGACCATAAAGTGCCTCGTAAGGTGCCATCTGTATACTAGACTGATAACTATTATTGTAAGCGAACTCTGCCAACAGCAAATACTCCTCCCAAATGCCGCTGAAGTCAATCACACAGCTCCTCAACATATCCTTCAACATTTGAATCACCCTCTCAGATTGACTATCTGTCTGAGGATGGAAAGTAGTACTGAAGTCCAACCTTGAACCTAGAGCCTCATGTAGTTTTTTCCAAAACTGAGACATGAAGCGAGGATCTCTATCAGATATGATCAAAACTGGCACCCTATGCAGTCTCACTATCTCGGACACATACAATTTAGCCAGCTTTTGCAGCGAGTAGTCAGTACGAACCGATATGAAATGAGCGGACTTTGTCAATCCATCCACAATGACCCATACTGAATCTTTCTTAGTGGGTGTGAGGGGTAACCCACTAACGAAATCCATAGTCACTCGTTCCTACTTCCAAAGGGGAATCTTAATCGGCTAAAGCAAACCCGAAGGCGATTGGTGCTCAGCTTTAACCTGCTGGCATGTCAAACATCTAGCCACAAAATCGGTAACTTTCTGTTTCAGCCCTAGCCACTAGTACAACTCATAGAGATCTTGGTACATAGTGTTTCTGCTGAGATGCATAGCATAGGGGCTATTATGTGCCTCCCTCAGAATCGACTGTCTCAAATCCTCATCATTCAGTACACAAATTTGACCGCAGAAACATAGGAGCCCATCACTGTTTACCCCAAAATTGGTAGTGTCACTGTTCTCAACCTGATAAAATCGCAACTCAAGAGACTTATACCCCAACTGTTTACCTCAAATCTGATTAATCCATGTTGGCTTAGCCTGAAGCTCGGCCAATAAACTACCGTCATCAAATAAACTAAGGCCAGCAAACATCGCCCTCAAATCGGTCATAGCTCTACGGCTCAGTGCATCGGTCAGCACATTGGCCTTGCTAGGATGGTACTCAATGGTGCAGTCTTAATCTTTAAGTAGCTCAATCCATCTATGTAGCCTAAAATTTAGCTCCTTCTGAGTAATGAGGTATTTAAGGCTTTTGTGATCAATGTAGATAATACACTTCTTGTAACAGCCCAATTTCGGGCCTAGTTGGAATAGTGGTCACAGGACCACAATTTCGGAATCGAATAAATTATATTATTATTATGTAGATGTTATAGCATATTTTTATGAATGCATGAAAAATTTGGTAAATTAATTTTAACGTTTGTGAGCCCAATTGCGAAAAAGGACTAAATCGCAGAAGGTGCAAAAGGCTTAAATTGATAGCCAAGGGTGCCAAATTGCAATGTATCATAAATTTGGGGCTTTTAAAGTGAAATTAGGTCATTAAATAAGTGATGGTCGGCCGTGAGACAAGGAAAATCAAGATAGTCAAATATTAGGTGAGGTAGGTAACTTATTTTGACCAAAAAGAAATAAAATAAAAGAAAGGTGATATCACCCTATTTCCCCATTTTCTTCTCCACCGATTTTTCAGCCATTGAAGGGGGTTTGAGAGCTTAAAAATTTCAGCTACTTAGTTGACTCACAAGTAAGTGATTTTAATGGATTTTCTTGAATATTTTTGTACATTTCAGACCCTTGAAGCATGAGCATTCAAATGGGGGTGCTATTTTGCAAAATGACTAAGAGTTTAGGGTTTTTTCATGAAAGGATTTGGGATGTTTGCTGAGTTTTTGCAGAAGAAAATAAGTCTTGGGTATGTTATAAACAACTTTTGTAAAAGGTGTTAGCATGAAAACACTTAAAAGGACTATTTTGCATAAGTTATAAAATAGATGTTAAATATGTGAAATAGTGGGATTTTTGAGTTGCTATAAGAACAAAAGGGTTCGGCTAAGCTTAAAATGTGAAGAAATTAGATGAAAAGTGATTTTCGGGTTTAGGGGTAAAATGGTTGTTTTGCAAAAGTCTAAGGGCAAAATAGTCATTTTGCCCAATTATGAATTGTTGAGTGCCTAGGTTGATAAAGTGACTAAATAAGTGCATTTTGTATTTTATAAATAAAAAATTAGCGAATTCAAACCTAGACCGAGGGAAAGCCAAGCAAATCAATTAAACCGTCTAGTCTCTACATTTTGTAACCCGAGGTAAGTTGTATGTAAATAATACAACTACATTGCTAATTTATGTGTTGAATTATATTTGGATTAATATGGCATGAAATGCTTGATTTTGGAATTGAGAAAGTATGATGAAAATAGAGATAGTAGAGTTCTCGTTTGAACCTAGGAAATATATTAGATATTCATGCCATGACACATGGGTTATTATGAGCTAGTGTAAGACATGTTTGGGACATGCATCGGCCATATTACGAAAGCCAGTGTAAGATCGTGTCTGGGACATGGCATCAACATTGAGATGAGTGCTAGTGTAAGACATGTCTGGGACATGCATCAGCTAGGAAATGAGAGTCAGTGTAAGACCATGTTTGGAACGTGGCATCAACTTGAGATATGAGCCAGTGTAAGACCATGTCTGGGACGTGGCATCAAATTGAGATATGAGCCAGTGTAAGACCATGTCTGGGACATGGCATCGGCACCTTACCCAATGTTTGAGGCTTATCAAATATCCGGTAAAGTTCTGAATGGTTCAACGGCGAGAGATACAATTTAAGCTAATGAGTAAGGTATAACCATGTTGTGAGTGGTACAGGTATCTAATTGAAATGTATGAGATACGAGTTCGATACATGTTATGAGATTTGTATGGATAGTGATGAATAATTTATGCTTATGCCCACTTTTGTGTTATGAGCATGTTGATGAATGGTAAAATTGTTGTTGTATATTTATTTATGTACAACTTACTAACCTTTATGCTTACCCCCTCTCCTTTCCATTTTCTTATAGTGCCGCCTATCTAGCTCAAGGATCAACAAAAGTCAGAGATATCGGTCACACTATCAGTCGAAGCACTCGGTATAGTTAGACTATTTATTTTTGAGAATGGCATGTATAGGGCTAGACTTTGACGTTTTGAGTCTTTGATATGTTGGCCAAATGTGTTGGCATGGGTGATTCTTGTATTAAGCCTCCAGTGATGGCTAATATTTATGTTGATATATGCAAATGATATTATTTTCATGGATGAGTAAATTGCACCAATGAAATGTTGTCTATTGTGGCTTATTTGGTTGCATGATATAGTCTTGTATTGATTTTGATTTCTATTGAGTATGTTGTGTAAGTAAAGATGGCAAAGAGGCTTGGTAAATAGCCTTATTTTGTCAACACGGGTAAGCACACAGCTTGGTAAATAGCCTTATTTCTATTGAGTATGTTGTGTCTAGGCCGTGTGTGACGCACAGCTAGCCCCGTGGGCGTGTTTTTTGGCCGTGTGTCCCCTGCACGTAAAATTTGCAAAATAGTATGCATGATAGTAAACATACGGGCAGAGAGACAGTTATGTGTCTCGGACGTGAAAAGTGCACGGCCTAGCACACAGGCGTGTGCCTCGGCCATGTGACCCTTAAGAATTGTTGACATCAGAAATAGAATGTCTAGGTTTTTGCACACGGGCTAGGACACGAGCGTGTCATGGCCGTGTGAGGGACACAGGCCAGGGACATGGGCATGTGCCAATCCGTGTTAAAACTCCTGTAGGTGTGAACTTATAATTAATTCCACATGGGTGAAAGACATAGGCGTGTCCCTATATTTCTTAGGCTGTGTAAGCCACACGGGTAAACAACACGACCATGTCGAAATAGTCACACGGGCGAGTTGCCCCTCCCACAAGGGCATGTACCCTTGTGTTAAGTGTTATTTTCTGAAGTTGCCTAAAGAACCCGAATTGGTTTTGAATGATTTCCGATAAGTGTTTTGGGCCTAGTAGGCCAATATTAAGGACGTGTTGATATGTTTTAAAAATTTTTAAAATTTTCCAAGTCTTGAAAACTCAGAAATGGTCGTAGGCGCGAGTTTAAGTTAGGTAATGCCTCGTATTTCATCCCGGCGTAGGATATGGGTATGAGGTGTTACACTTCTCAACGTACAGGTAATGCCTTCAGATTTTGAATGCAAATACCATGGCGGCTAACTCCAATTCATGTGTTGGGTAATTTGTCTCATGAGTCTTAAGCTGATGAGATGCATATGCAACCACCTTACCCTCCTGTGTCAACACACAACCCAAACTGACGTGTGATGCATCACTATAAATAGTGAACTCCTTTCTAGACTTCGACTGTATCAGAACAGGGGTCTCATTCAGTATAGTCTTGAGCTTCTCAAAGCTCTCTTGCTGCGAATTAGTCCATACAAAAGGAACTCCCTTACGTAGAAGCTTAGTCAATAGAGCTGCGATCAAGGAAAACCCTTCTACAAAGCGCCGGTAGTAACCCATCAGTCCCAGAAAACTACGGATCTCAGACACATTCTTCGGCCGTTTCCAATCCAATATCACCTCAATATTACGAGGATCAACTCGTATCCCCTCAGCAAAAACCACATGTCCCAAAAATGTTACTTCCCGAAGCTAGAACTCACACTTGCTGAATTTCACATACAACTGTTTCTCACGAAGAATCTGCAGTACCACTCTCAGATACTCATCGTGCTCGTCTTCAGACTTAGAATACACCAAGATATCATCAATGAGCACCACCACAAATTGATCCAGATAGGGCTGGAACACTCGGTTCATCAAGTCCATAAATACCATTGGTGCATTCGTCAATCTAAAGGGCATCACTAAGAACTCGTAGTGACCATAACGAGTCCTAAATGTTGTCTTATACACATCAGCCTCCTTAACCCTCAGCTGATGATACCCTGATCGGAGATCAATCTTAGAGAAAACTGAAGCTCTTAAAAACTGGTTGAACAGATCATCTATCCTCGAAAGGTTGTACTTTTTCTTGATGGTCAGCTTCTTCAGTTACCGGTAGTCGATACACATACGCATGGATCCATTCTTCTTTTTCACAAATAGCACTGGTGCTCCCCATGGAGATACATTAGGGTGGACAAACCCACGATCCAATAATTCCTGAATCTGAGCCTTAAGCTCGATAAGCTCTTTTGGTGCCATTTAGTAGGGGACGATAAACACTAGAGTTGTACTCAGAATAAGCTCAATCCCAAATTCCATCTCTCGATTCAGAGGTAAACTCGGTAGTTCATCAGGAAAGACATCTGAAAAATCCCTTACCGTTCTAATGTCCTTTACAGTAGGATCCCCTGAAGTGAAAACACTTACGTAGGCCAGGTATGCCTTACAACCTTTTCGAACCAACTTTTTCGCCATCAACGCATAAATCACATTACTCAGAAAATCCTGATATTCCCCAATCACAACTACCTCGTCATCCCTCTCGGTTCTCAAAACAACCCTCTTAGATGCACAATCTAGACTTGCTCAGTGCTTGACCAACCAACCAATCCATCCCTAGGATGAAGTCGAACTCCCCAAACAGAAGCTCCATCAGATCAGCCAGAAATACTGTCCCTTGAATCTCTAACGAGATGTCTCTATATAACCTAATAACCCCTACAAATTGTCCCAATGGACTCAATATAGTCACCTCACTATCAGTATTCTCAACTAGAGTCCCTAAAGTTTCAGACACAGTGCTAGCAATGTAAGAGTGTGTAGAGCCTATGTCTATCAATGCAAGATAAGATACATTATGAATTAAAAAAAGTATTTGTAATGACATCTAGAGCATCTCGGTCCTCTGGCGACCAGCAGCATAGACAACAGCAGGCTGCCTCACCTCTATATGTCCAGCACCTCTGCCCGGTGCTCTCTGTCTATGGCCCATGACGTTCTCACCTCTAGCCTAACCACGGCCCCTAGGCGGCTGCTGAACTACCTTCGACAACTGTGTAGTACTAGAACTCAGAGTTTGCATCTGATCGGCCCTCAATGAACACTCTCGAACATGGTGCTCAGTAGACCCACATTTCAAACATGCCCTAGTCGTCCTCCAACATTCGCCCGGATGGCGTCTACCATGATGCCCATAAGGTAAGATCCTAGTAGGGGCAACAGGGGCCCTAACCCTAACTGGCCTATCGGGTCTAGCCTTTTTCTTAAGCTTCATCACCGAACTCGATGACTCCAAATCCCTCTTGTTCTTACCTCTCTCTATTGCAGTTTTGGTGCTCAGCGCGCTTAACCTCCTTGGCGATCTTCACCTTTTCCACCAGTGCAAAGAAATTACGCTCCCTCTGCGGAGCTATCAGGACTCTCAGGTTATCTCTGAGGACATCCTCAAAGTGAACACATTGCTCATACTCAGTCGCCACCATACCACGCGCATAGTGGCTCAACTATAGAAATTCAGCCTCATACTCAGCCACTGATGGGTCTCCCTACGTCAGATTAAGATACTCACGTCTCCTAGCATCAATATAACTGACTCCCACATACTTACTCTGAAATACTGTCTTAAAATACTCCCAAGTCAACCGTTCGAGCTGGGCGCCCTCCTTAACTATTAGCCACTATTGGTATGCTTCATCGTGAAGTAAGGAAACAGTGCCCTTCAGTTTCTGCTCGGTGGTAAAATCCAAATCATCCATGAATCTTTCAGTGGCCTCCATCCAGTACTCGGCCACGTTAGGGGCGACTCTAGTGACACCCTAAATAACTCAGCCCCATTGGACTAAAGTTGTTCCGTAACTGACCCTCGACCCCCAGATCCAGCATTGGGCCCAGCAACTCTCTCCAAAATCTTGAGCATAGCCTGGGACAAAGCATCATCCCCAGCCATGCGATCACTCGTGTCCAAATTCGGTATATTATCCATGGAAGAGGACTCAGCTTGGGCCCATCTACCGCCTTAACCTCGGCCTCCAGTACCATGTCCGCGGATACCTCATGCGCTCATTGTCTAATAAAATTTATTTGTATTACAAATCGTATGGATCTGTTACAGTTTCAGTGCTTATTAATAGATGTTTTATGCAAAATAGTATCAGAAGTTCAGAGTTTGTCTTCGTAAGTCGTAGTCTCACTACAGTTTTCAATATACACTAACTAGAGTGTTTTCAGTACATTTTACTACCTATGGTAGTTTTAGAATATACTATCTACAGTATTGCAAAATAAATAGTACAAATTTCATAGAACTTACAGGATCGGCGCCGGAGACTCTATGAACCACACACTTAACAAGAATATTTGAAAACATTTGGAAATAATTCCTTAAAAAACCAATTTTGGAACTCAAAATTCACAGCCGAGTTTGAACCTGGCTCTGATACTACTAAATATAACACTCCAAACTCGACTTAGATGTTATGGCTAAATTTGGTGATGTCACATGATATGGAGTTTGAAATCAGATTTGACGAGTTAAAACCATTCCAGTTACTTAACCTTTGTTTTACCCCAGAGTTAAAATACATGGTCTTTGTTGTGTTTAAAACGTATCTCTTTTTACGCAAAAGCTTTAGAAAATATTCTAATTTAGGAAAACCATTTGTTTTTAAAAGAAACTGAATTTTAATCGTGCTTATCTATAATAAAATCATCAATAGTTCAAAAGATGAAATTTAAAGCCAAAAATTCTAAAGTCCAAAAATTACAGCAAAATCCCAAAAAAATAAAAAATCAAAACAGGAAAAACCAATAGAAACAGTCTAGAATTATAACGTAAGGCCACCGTCGAGTCCTTCGCTACACCGATCCGCCTAGTGCTGGGGATTACCTAAATAGATTAAACAAAAAAGGGTGAGTTACGCAACTCAGTGTGTAATCCCCACAGATATCAAACATACAAAATAATCATCAGAAGTTAGAAACAAACAGTCTAGGGCCAGAGGCCATTATAGAATCAGTTTGGGCCTTAGCCCATTTAGATGCAGAATTAGATATAAATTAGGGCTTTAGCCCAATTAGATACAGATGTAGAACGAAATATCAGAGTCCTACCCACCAGCCTCTACACACCATCTCCATCTGACCCTACACATCATGTGGGGATAAAATCGACCCACCCATCCTTACACACCATGCTGTACCGAAATGCGGCACATAAACAGATATTTGCAGCTGAGCTACCAGATAATAGGCTTCAGAGCCTTTCAAACACTTCCTCCAATAAATTATCAACCCACCCCGATGCAATGCAACATACAATGAATGGCATGCTAATATGCAATAATCTTTTACACAATCAGTTCAGCATTATCAAACTCAGTATAGATATCATACAATAGATCACACGTTTAGGGGTCTAAATAATGCTTACTGACCTTACAGTAGGTCAAGTTTTCTTGGGCGACCCGTGCAACCTTACATAACTTTTTTAGAAAAATAGGTGCACACGGCTATATGGCCTGCCTGTGTGGGCCCATAAACTTGTGTGGCCCACGCGGCCTAAAACGTCCTTGGCTGTGTGGATCACACGGCCTAGCCCAGAATCCCACACGCCTGTGTGGTTCACCCATATGGGCACACACGCCCATGTGTCGCACACGGCCTAACTGGCTGTCACACGGACGTGTCACGTGCACACAGCCTGGCTCGTTGATCACACACCCGTGTACCATCACACGGCCTAGCACACGAGCGAACACATGCCCGCGTGGCATCGACAGATTGGTTTTTTGGCTTTTCACTGACTCTCTTTTTTTCATTTCGGGTACACACCTGTTACGGTTTGATGCTAAAACAAACTCCGAACACTCTAAAACCTCGAAGCCTCGAATGATTTAACTATTAAACGACACTAGGGCAACCTTTTACACTAAATTCTCTATTGTCAAAACATGTTACATAAACCTCCAATCAGAAACTTAAAAATCGAAGTACAAAACCCAACGATTGTTTACCAACTAGGGACAGAAAGAAGGAAACAGATTCCCGAAGAGAAAAATGAACGAATAGCAAGGGAAAAGTATCAATTTAGATCAAAAGCAAAGAATGAGAGGGAAAAAGAATAGTTGCTGTCAGAATTTTTGGAAAAAAGAGAGGGAACCAAAAATTTGAAAAAAAAACTCAGAATAGGCAATATTCTGATAACTTCCCCTATTATCTCCTCAAATCTCTCACCACTATGCCACTAGTCGTCCACTACTTAGAATCCCTTTTCAATACAACTCTAGTCGAAAATTAGAGCAAAGATACTACTCCTTGCCATCATTCTGATGTATATTTACAACCAATACTCCACTTAACCACCAGACTAGTAGGCCCATTCTGATGTATATTTACAACCAATTAATTAAAAGCCTACTAAACAAGGTTGAGGCTTTATTCATAAAAAATACCAAAATTTTCCCAAGTGAGGCTTGAACTTGGGACCTCTCACACACACCCAGAACACTTATCCACTAAAGTAGATGCATATTTGTTTCACAATTCACAAAACCAAAATATAACATTTTTGGGGTGTTACACTGAGTGGAATTTATGACATTTTATTGGTGTTATTTTTATTTGCATTAGGATCTTGGACTATGCTTATATGCTAGATATTTTTAATTGCGTGTGGAAGGGTTGTGTTTGGTGGTTTGGCAGGTGCAGGATATGGAGAAAGAAATAAAGGTGTGAAGGTTGTCCAGGGAAAAAGGTTGGACAGTTTTACCATCATCTATGCTGTGGCAATTTAGGAAGATGACCGAGTCAATATTCAGGGCATATCAGTTTCAGCCCAACTCTACTTGCACCAAAAAAATCTGCCTAAAAAAGAGAAGATATAGTGGGTTGTTGGAGCTATTTTAGGAAAAAAAGCCTATAAAAATTTGAAAGAGGAAGCCCTAAGTGTGGAGATCCGGAGGAAACAATTGAGGGTAGAGGTTGAGTAGAGACGAAAAGAGGAGATCGAAGGCAGTCCCTCTCAACCATCACAGGATGCTGTTTTGCTGGATTGAGGATTGATTTGGCGATAGCCATCTTCCTAAGTTCTTCCTTTTTTTCTTATCCTGTTCTTTGTGAATTAATTTAATCAAAACGATGTTGGATGTTAATTCAAACTGGAATTTTAATCACCAACCTATGAGCTAAATTTCATAGGGTTGGGATTACATGATGAAAACTTTTATTTTCTTTAATAGTTGAAGCATATATTTGACTTAATTTATTATTTCATTCAATTGTTTTATTTCCCAAGTGTATGCATACATTCTCTAGACATAGATGAAAGTGCAGTATGCCTATAAAACAGAATCTAATTATGAAAAGGTTGGATTAGTTGGATCGTAATTGAATTATATGAGCAAGTACTTGATAGATACTTGTAGTAGACTTTAAACATAGAGCAACGTTCATATGGAATACAGACAAAACAATATAGGGTACTGTGATAAGGCCTATAGACACAGGCCAGGTAACTTGAGACCTTGCTCTCAAAAGAAACAGGTCACTTTAGGTCTCTTTTGACCAGTATATTAAGTACAATTATGCTAAGGTATTACTAAAAGTAAGGCAAATTCTTAGTAGTCCCAACCTTCCAATCAACATTATGGACTTTTAACCCATTGCTGCAACATCTTTTCCATCACATTTTTAGTTATTTATTTGTTCGCTCGATTATTCTCATAATTTCCACTATATTTTTATTCTTGCTTTGGCTTAGCATTTTCCAATATTAGTCAGTATACATTTTACGCTCATTCCTATTATTTTAATTTATCACTGCATACTTAACTCGGTTTTGCCATAAAATTAATCATTATCATAACTTGACCATTTCTATACCTAATTCGATCCCTGTGGAGACAATCTCACTTATCACTTTATTACTTGTTTGAAGTGTATACTTGCACAATTCGCATATCATATTCACATGCGACAAGTTTTTGGCGCCATTGCCAGGGACCGAGAAGTTGGTGTAATTTGGTTTGGTTATTTTACTTAATTCAATTAGTTTTATTTAACTTATTTATATTCAATTTCTACAAGTTTGCCATCAGTACATGAGAAGAGACATTCCTACTAAAAAAGAATATCTTTTTGACCCATAGATCGAAAGAACTTTATAAAGAAGGTAGAACAAACTGCGAAAAATGGCCAGGAACGTGAATGTTCCTCATCTCAATGATAACCTGAATGGTCAAGATGCTAATCCCTCTATTTGTAGGGTGATACATAGTATAAATGATAATTTGAATGGTTAGGGCACTAATTCTCATGTTCGTAAGGTGATAGGTGGCTGAGATAGACCAGTCTGAGAGCATGTTGTGCCAATTTTAGATGACTTAAATCCAGGGATAGTCAAACTACAAATATAGGCACAACAGTTTGAGCTGAAACTAATAATGTTTCATATGCTAAAAATAGTAAGACAGTTTGGTGGACTACCCATTGAAGATCCAAGACTATATTTGTGACTTTTTCTAGAGGTTTGTGACTCGTTTAGGCCACAGGGTGTGCCTGAAGACGCTCTGCGACTTAAACTATTTCCATATTCTTTAAGAGATCGAGCAAGAGCATGGCTGAATGCTTTGTCGTTGGAAATAGTGGCATCATGGAATGATCTTCGCTAGAGTTTTTTGCGATAGTATAATCCCCCAAATATGAATGCTAAAAAAGGCATCACATCTTTTTGACAATTGGAGGATGAAACACTATATGAAGCTTGGGAACGATTCAAAGATTTAATTTTGGAATGTCGGATGCATGGATTCTAACACTAGACTCAGATGGAGATTTTTTTAATGGGCTGAATGCGCATATGAGGACGGTAGTTGATGCTTCGACCAACGATACTTTTTTGGATAAATCTTAAACGAAGCATCTGAGATTTTGGAAAAGATTGCCAATAATGATTATCAATATCCTACCACAAGAAAAGATTGCAAACAATGATTATCAATATCCTACCACAAGAGTTGGGACGGGTAAGAGAGTTGCTGGTACTATGGAGTTGAATATAGTCACTTCATTGATAGCCCAAGTGTCTTCTTTGGCTAATATGATTAAAACAATAAAAAAAGCCTAATGCAGACCATGAATTAATATTAACCAAACTATTGTGTGTTTGTTGTGGTGAAAACCTTGTGTTTGATGAATCCCCATGAAATCTAGCATCTATGTGCTACATGGGTAATTTCAATCGAAACAATAACTCCTATTCTAACATGTATGATCTGGGGTGGAAGAAACATTTGAACTTTAGTTGGAATAATCAAGGTGTGGGAAATTTCACCAATATGGTAAGACAAAACACCATCAATGCACTGCTTGGTTATACTAAACCTATGTTGAGGCAAAATGTCCAATAAGGTCAGGCATCGGTTTCATTATCATCATCATCATAATCATCAATTGAAGATTTTCTGAATGAATATATGGCCAAGAAGAATGCTATAATTCAGAGTCAGGCTACGTTTCTCTGAGCTCTTGAGAATCAATTGGGGCTAATAGTGAATGCTTTGAATTCGAGACCACAAGGGGCATTGTCGAGTGATGTTACGAATTAAAGATCATAAGGGAAGGAGCAGTGCAATCCCATCACTCTTAAAAGCGAAACTTAACTTGATGACATTGCTCAAGATACCATGGAAAAGGAGGAAAACTCGAATAGCAACCAGGTAAAGATCTCAAAGTCTTCTAGAGAATATACTAAATCTTAAAAGGGTAAGCAGCAAAATGTTGTGGCAGACCCAGATCATGTTGTCAACAAGAATGACATGACAAAACAATATCAGCAAATTGAAGGATGGCCACCTTTGACTGTTCCTTAGTGATTTCATAATTTTAAGTAAGATATTTAGTTCAAAAGCTTTTAAGAGGTTTTGAAACAACTCCATATCAACATACCACAGGTTGAAGCTGTGGTGCAGATGCCCAACTACGTGAAATTTATAAAAGATATATTGTTAAAGAAGTGTAGTTTGGGAGAATTTGAAACTGTTGCTCTCACTAAAGGTTGCACATCAATGTTGATGAATAAATTACCTCCAAAGTTGAAGGACCTATGGAATTACACTATCTCATGTTCTATTGGAAATCATTATGTTGGTAAGGCATTATGTGATCTAGGAGCGAGTATAAATCTAATGCCTATGTCTTTTTTCAAGAAGCTAGGACTTGGAAAAGCGAGACCTAATACGGTTACATTGCAACTAGCGAACCGATCCTACGCGCATCTGAAAGGTAAAATTGAAGATGTGTTGGTAAGAGTAGATAAATTTATCTTTTCTGCAAATTTTCTTATTTTAGAATGTGAAGCTGACCAAGATGTGCCAATTATTCTTGGAAGACCTTTTTTTGATACAAGCAAAACTTTAATTGATGTACAGAAAGGCAAGCTGACCATGAAGGTAAATGATAAGCAAGTTACCTTCAATGTATTTGATGGTTTGAGATGTGCTGATGTTAATGATGAATGCCATACCATTTGGTTAATAGAAACAGTAGTAGAGGAATTCACCAGATATTGCCATAGCAATTCTTACAGTGATGAAGACTCGTTTGAGCGATGTGATACAATAAGTTTTAAGGAGTTTGGTGAATTTATGGCCGCTAAATAGATGGTAGATAGACTAGGGAAGAAGTTTGAATAGTTGGATTTATCAAATCAACCTTTTGACCCACCTAAACCTTTTATAGAGGAACCTCTTTCATTAAAGTTAAAACCTTTGCCACTACATTTGAAGTATGCATATTTGGGCCATAATAGTACTTTGCCAGTAGTAATCTCCGTGGAGCTAACACCCACGCAAAAGGCAAGGTTATTAGAATTTCTTTGACAATTTAAAAGGGCATTAGGCTGGACTCTAGTGGATATAAAAGGAATTAGCCCTGCATTCTACATGCATAAGATTTTGTTAGAGGATTGCCTTATTAATTCCACTGAACAACAATGAATACTGAATCTGATCATGAAAGAAGTCGTTAAGAAAGAGATTATTAAGTGGCTTGACGCTGACATCATTTGCCCAATTTCAGACAGCTCATGGGTGAGTCTTGTGTAATATGTACCCAAGAAAGGAGGTCTCGTAGTAGTAAGTAATGATAACAATTAGCTCACACCAACTCACACTGTCACAGGATTGAGAATATGTATGGATTACCACAAGCTTAATAAAGCAACAATGAAGGACCGTTTTCCCCTAACATTCATTAATCATATGTTAGATAGGTTAGTTAGGAAAGCTTTCTTCTATTTTTTGGATGGTTATTTAGGATATCACTAGATTTCTATAGCCCCTAATGACCAAAAGAAGACAACTTTAACATGTTTATATGGTACTTTTGCATTCAAACGAATGATGTTCAAGTTATGTAGTACCCCGAAAACTTTTCAACGTTATATGATGGCTATATTCTCTGACATGGTGGAAATCTTTTTTAAAGTCTTTATGGATGACTTTTCTGTGTTCCGGAATAATTTTGAAGATTGCTTAAAAAATTTGAAATTAGTTTTGTGCAGCAGTGAAGAAACGTATCTTGTTTTAAATTAGGAAAATTGCCACTTCATGGTTCGTGAAGGAATTGTTTTAGGGCATAAGATATCACATAGATGAATTGAAGTGGATAAAGAGAAAATTGAAGTGATAGAAAAATTGCCACCTCACACCAGTGTCAAGGGTATTAGAAGTTTTTAGGTGATGTAGGTTTTTATAGAAGATTTATTAAAGATTTTTCGAAGGTATTTAAACCCTTGTGCACTTTGTTGGAGCAAAATAAACCTTCCAAATTTGATGAACAAGAGTTAAAGAAAAAAACACATAACAATATCAATTGTAGTAGCTCCAGATTGGACAGTCCCTTTTGAACTCATGTGTGACACCATCAATTACACTGTGGAAGTCATGTTGGGGCAAAGGAAAGAGAAAATACTACGGGAAATATACTATGGTGGCAGGACTTTATTGGAAGCTCAACTTAACTTCACCACCACGAAAAAGGAGTTATTAGCTGTAGTGTTCGTGTTCGGTAAGTTTTGTTCGTATGTAGTTGGTATAAAGGTCATAGTCTACACAGATCACTCTACTATTAAGTATCTTATGAGCAAGAAAGATACTAAGCTGAGGTTGTTTAGGTGGAGAATGTTGTTGTAGGAGTTTGACTTAGAAATTAGAGATCTGAAAGGGACTGAGAATCAAGTGGCTAATAACTTGTCGAGGATAAAATTTGGAAGTAAAGGTAGTCACGATACAATTATTAAGGAAGAATTCCCAGATGAACAATTGTTAGTTGCCACGACATTATCTTGGTATGCTGACATAGTGAACTATTTAGTAAGTGGTGTGTTGCCACCTGATCTCAACAGTTTGAAAAGACAAAAATATCTTTATGATACCAAGCACTACTATTGGGATGAACCTTTCTTGTTTAAACAATATGCTGATCAAATAATTAGGAAATGTGTCCTTGATGATGAAATACATAGCATTCTACAACATTGTCATTCAGCTCTATACGGAGGACATTTCGGAGGAATGAGGACTACTACCAAAGTACTTCAGTCAGGATTTTTTTGGCCAAGTTTGTTCAAGGATACTCATGAATTCTATCAGCCTTGTGACCAAAATGTCATTGTAAAGTATATTGGAGATTAAATTGTTTGATGTATGGGGAATAGAATTTATGGGTCCACTGTCAGTGTGCAAGGTGTACATACTGTAACACCTCAAACCCAACCTAAACGTTATGGCTGAATCTGGTAATGTCGCATTAAAGTGTTTTTCGAAAAACATGATTTCGTTGAAGGATTAGTTCTATTTGAAAACCTCTTTGTGCTCTTAACGAAGATTTAGGATGTCTCGTTCATTATTAAAACTCAAGTTATTTAGCAAATGATAATCATATTAAATTGTTATTACACTTTAAAACATTATTTGTTGCGGAAGCTTTTAAACTATGATGCGTAAACGTGGTGTTTTGAAAAACATTTATCTTTTTGAAACCCGTCTTTTTCCTATGTCTAGCAGTTTATGTCAACGCAAGTAAAAATCCCTAATTAAAAGTTAAAACTTAAAAGAGGCCTTATTACATAAAAATACCCAAATTTAAATTACTTATAAATTAAAAATCCAGTATAGAGGCATGAGCAAATGTGTGGCCACCTACAAGTCCCTAGGAGCACCGATCTGCCTAAGGATTACCTGCACATATAAGCAGAAGGGTGAGTTTATGAAACTCAGTGTGTAATCCCTAAATAAACAAACAGTCAAACATGCATTAGTCAGGTACAGTCTGGGCCTAAGCCCGTTTTAGTATCAGTCCAATCTCAGCTAGGGCCTTAGCCCATTCGATGAATGATATCGGTGTGAGCCATAGCCCAACTCAAGAATAATGCGATATAAGACAAAATACAAAGAGAAACCCTACCCAGCCAGCCTCTACACTCCACTCCGTCCAGCCCTACACTCCATGTGGGGATAAAATCAACCCACCCATCCCTACACTTCAGAATATAGCACCGGTTGCGGCACTAAACAGTAATTGCAGCAGAGCTGCCAGTACAGTACACTTCCTTCAATCATAATAAAGACATCCCCATGCAATATGACATGCGTCATGGCATAATATCGTACATGTATGCACTATACAAATGGCATGCTCGAATACAGTCATACATATCGTAGGGGCATATCAGTCATTTTACCTCATAGGTGCATATCAGTCATTTCATCAATTTGGGGTCTAGGTATACTTACCGACCCAACAGTAGGTCCACAGTCATCTCGAGTAACCCGTGCAACCTTAACAGACAAACAGTGAAATGGGCCCAAGGCCCATGATACGGGCCCATGTGGGCCCACAGACCCGTGTGGCCTACAAAGCCCAAAAATAGGCTTGGCCGTGTGAATTACACAGCTTCACCCAATAATCTCCAAACGTCCGTATGGTTTACTTGTATGGGCCTACGAGCCCGTAAGGCCCACACGACCCATTTTGGCCCATCATGGCCCAATTTGCCCTTAGACCATGAAACCTCTCATGGCCGGCCTTAACAATCTTACGCCCTCATTTTGGCGTTTAGATTACCACACGAGTGAGCACACGCTCGTGTAGTGTCGACGATCTTCTATTTCGACTTTTGCCGACTGACGAATATAGTAGTGTGGTTACACACCTGTTTACGAAAACGTGCTAATAGCCCACGAGCACCAAACCTACATTCAATCAAGGTATTTCGTTAGTCGCTTGATGATAGGGTTAATCACCCATTTTCTATCACTTAACTCAAAATGACATTTGATACTTGCCTTGATTGAAAGAGTGTGGTTTAGCTCGCTTAAGCCGTTGACGAAGGCTAATTACACCCTCCTTATCGAATAGTTGCATTATCAGCAAAATCTATTAACGATGATTGCATAAACACATGACCTGAATCAATATACTGGCTTATTGAAAATACAAAACCAGAGATAGGGGAAAATAGGGCAATTAGCCAACACTCTCTTATACAAGTCATGCCCCAGTTGAGCACAATAATTGCAAACAGAGTTACCTTTGATCGAGTGATAAGGGAAAGGTTTCGACTGCTTCATTATTTACTTTTAAACTCCTTCACTCCTTGAGAAGTTCTAGAAACTGAAAGAAGCACCACACATAAGAGAAGGAAGATAAGAATCGGCAATAAGAGAAAGGAGTATTCGGCTTAACATTGAGAGAGTACTTATCGATTTGTCAGAGAACAAAAGCCAAACCGCAAAATGATAAGGATGAAATATTCAGCCTGACTACCAAATAGAAAGAGATAGTAAGAGGAACGGTTTGGAAGGAGAAAAGAGAGGAGAAGTAAAGGTATTCGGTCATAATAGCAAGATGGATAGAAATGAACTTTGTTAACCACGAGAGTCGAAAGAGGGGGAGATGGTATAATCAGCCAAAGGAGAATTGATTGGGGAAGTAAGAGAAAGAATAGAAGAAAATACCCAAATGGTCAATTCGGCCTCAACCAAAATGCAAAAGAGGAAAAAGGTAAAAGCTACCAAAATTTGAGAGCAAAACGAGAACAAAATTTTGGCATTCAGAGTAAAAGGTCCTATGACCGATTTTTGCCAAAATGAATTTCCCCCAATCGACACCTCTAGCACTCTCCTCCTTTGGCTCCTCAAATCTCTTCAACTAATCACTATCCATATCCCTTAAATATCTCCTAATTTTTCTCCCCACACTACTCCTAAAATCACTCACCCAATCCGTCCATAACTCTCTCCAACATACTCTTCTCAACCACCCATTCAAACTTCAATCAAACACCTCAGTTTCAGTCAACCTTGGACACTTCCACATGACTTGTAGCAAAATAAAATGCTCCTTTTTACCTCACCAAGCCTCGAACCTCAGACCCCAAGGAACACTCCACACGCCATTATCCTCTAGACTAGTAGGCATTTTATGACATGTTTTACCCAAATTTATTTAAGAAGCCTACTGACTAGAGACAGGGTTTAATCAAGTAAAAAAAAAACTTTGTATAAGCCAAGGCTTGAACTCAGGACTTCTTCAACACTTCTCAGGATACTTAACCACTGAAGCAAGCATGCATTTATGCAACACAACAACAAAAATAAATGCTTAGATTTTGGGGCGTTACACATACTGTTAGTAGTGGACTATGTCTCTAAGCGAGTTGAGGTTGTTGCTCTTCCTACCAATGATGCAAGGTCAGTAATGAAGTTTTTGCACAAGAACATTTTTACAAGATTTAGTACACCTAGAGCCATTATTAGTGATGAGGGGTCTCATTTTAACTGCAAGTTGGTAGCTAATGCTTTGCATCGGTATGGGGTGAAACTTAAGGTTGCCACGACATATCACCTCCAAACAAATAGATAAGCTAAATTTTTGAGCAAATAAATTAATTTTTTTTAGAAAAAGTGGTGAATCCTATTCATAGGCATTGGTCTACTAGGTTGGATGAAGCTTTGTGGGTGTATCGTACCGCATACAAAACTCTGTTGGGGATGTCACCTTTTAAGCTTGTCTATGGCAAGCCATGTCACCTTCTTGTTGAACTTGAGCACAAAGCATTTTTGGGTTATTAAGAAACTGGACATAGATTGGGTCGGTGCTAGCCATAAAAGGTTGATAGAATTGAATGAAATGGAGGAGTTTCAAGCACAAGCATATGAGAATGCTAAGCTATACAAGGAACATACCAAGTGTTGGCATGATAAAAGAATCATGTCGTAACAATTTGAACCTGGACAACAAGTGCTGTTATTTAACTTTAAGCTCAAATTGTTTCTAGGTAAATTAAAGTCTCGCTGCTTAGATCCTTTTGAAATAACCCAAGGGTATCCTTAGGGAGCTACTAATATCAAAGACTTGAAAATAGGAGTCACATTTAAAGTTAATGGGCAATGCTTAAAACACTACTGGGGTACCCATGTGGATCGAGACAAGCACTCCATTGATCTCCAAGATGTTTGAGAAATAATTTCTTTCATATTTATTTTTTTAATTACTTTATCTTAAATTTATTTTTAGTACTTATTTAATATTTTTTTCATTTCTATTTTTATTCTTTTCTACAATTTTCAGAGACAGAATAAAATAAATGGGAATTGAGTAGTTGTGATATTAAGAGGAGTTTTCCGTAACATTGCGATGAACTGGGTAGTGGACAATGTGAGGTTGACCAGACAGATAAGTCCAAGCTGAAAGATGTTTTTTGGGCCAATTTTGTTATTAGGTGAGCCTAGAGAAGGGAAGTTAAACTTTTTGAGATTAGGGCACTTCATATTTTCCTCTCATAAAATCCTCTTAGTTTTCTTCTTTCCTCCTCCACGTCACACAACTTCCCTAGCATGTTTCAATTTTGTTGAACTGTCATCAGTATCCCCTAATTTTTCTCTCCTCAACTGCTCAAGTATCTTAAGTTTCTCTTAAAGTTTTCATTTTTAACATTTTTTCTCTTCAATCTTTCTTACCTTTTCTTCCATAACATTCTTCAAGGTTTCTTCTATATTTCTCCCACAGCTCATGTCAAAACTGCTTCTAAAACTGTCGAATCATCAAGGGCTGGTGATGCTTAGCCAAAGACATTCTTTAATACTGTCGAAGCCACAAAATATAATAGCAACATCGTGAAGCATCTTTTCTATTTTGAGCAAGGGTTCTTGTTTAAAGATGAACCATACATGGGATACGATGAATATGTTTCTTCAATAGTAGAAAAACATGGGTGGGATATTTTTATTTGCACTTCGAAGATGTTTTAGGACAAATTATTCAAGATTTTTATGCCCATGTTAACTCTCTAGATTCCCCTTTTATTTATGTAAGAGGTACTTCCATTCCTTTTGATGAAGACCATATTAATGCACAATTTGGTCTTACATGTATGCTGGATGAACACACACCATTTACTGAAAGTATTACTGCTGAGGGGTTAAACCAAATATTGGAGAATTTATGTATTGAGGGCACACGATGGACCGTTTCCAGCCAGGAATGTTATACTATTGAGAAGGCTTTATTGAAGCCCATTAGGAAGAATTGGTATCAGTTTTTGAGAAGTCAGTTTATGCCGTCTACGCACAATACCACTATTTCGAAAGAACGAATTTTTTTTCTATAATCCATTATAAAAGGGAGAAAGATTAATGTTGGGAAGATCATTTTTCAAGAAGTACATAGATATGCTGAGAAGAATGCGGGTAGCTTAAATTTCTCCTCACTTGTTACTGCCTTATGTGGAATTGCCTAAGTCTCCCTTAATGCAAATGAGGATATCACCCCTAATAAGGGTGGGCTAATAATGACCATCTTTGCTAAGATCCAAGGCACTGATGCTACCAAGGCAACTCAGTAGAGCCATGCCACCACTTCCCATGCCACGTACACTTCCACGACAACACCTCCAATTTCTTGTAGCTCTCTTGAACAACAAATAGTGCACTCTTTGAAGTAGTTAGAGTAGAGGATGTCCCTTTTTGAAATCCAGTAGTTTCACCTGACTGAAGAGATGGCACAAGCTCAGCAACAACAAGCTAAATATTGGGCTTATGTGAGGAGTAGGGCTTTAGCTATAAGGAAATCCTTGCAAACGAATTTTACGAAGCTAATTCCAGAATTTCCTATCTTCCCAGCCACCTTGCTCCCATTTGTTGGTGCTGTCGAGGCATCCACTCAAGCTACTGTTGATGCACCCAATCAACCTACTATCACGACACCTACTCAAGTTGTTGCTAAAGAGCTTGAAAAGATGGCATCCTTAAATGCTGAGAAAGAGGAAGAATGAGAAAAGGATGATCTGCTACCACCAAAGGTAAGGAACCTACTCCATCGTCGCCACCAACTCTTGTATCTGCACAAGACTATGACATTGATTTTTTGATTGATGAACACATAGAAACTGACAAAGAGGGGGAATAAATTACCCCTAAAAAGAGGAAATGGTAGTATAAGGTCAGTTCTCGAAAATCCATTTGTCACTTGTTGGGCAGATTGAAGTATCTACATGCTAGTTCAAGCTCACTAAGTTTTTTCTCTCTTTTATGCATCTTGCATCTTATTTTCTTGTGTCATGGCATTTGTTGCATACATTTCTCTTTTGGTTGTTCTTTTATATATTTGGTCATGCATTGAGGACAATCCATCCCTTAGGTTTTGGGGTGTGTTGTACATTTAGGCTATATTTTATATTTAGTATGTATGATCACTTTAGTATAATCATTTTTGTTTAGTTGAATCTATTTTTCCATGACAATGTTACTATTATGTACTATTTGTCTATGAGGAAGTACAGTTTGTACTTATGATGTTCGATGATGAGCTTAGATTTTTCAATATACTTAGAACATGTGACAATGGATTGGGTGAATTTAGCTTAGGATTGGTTGCTTGAAAAATTAATTCCTGAAAATTGGATGTTCTATACTCAGTTTTCCAGGTTGTAGTGAGTATCTTCTAATGAACTTAGGGACTTTTGAAGCCAAATTCAGCCGTTTTGCCTTGGCATTATTACTTAAAGGATAGTAGGCACTCCAATGCTTAGAATTACAAAGTAGGTCAACACCACTTTGTTTGCTCCATCTGTTGTTGATTAGAAAGGTGAGTTTAAGTAAGAGTGCATAATAGAAAGTAAATAAACTAGGGGCACTCCACTGTACTAACGGGCCGAGTAGCTAATGAGGTAATTGTTTGCTCCATCCATCTTCTAAGTGAAAATCCTTAGCTTCAAGAGTGATTTATATTTAAATTGTGACAGATTGAGTACTAGGTAATTCAGTTTATGTTCCATTTTGATTATCAAGTCAAAGAATTTTGTGACATGCTAAATCCCCTAGTATACATATATTTCATTTAACCTAAATGAAAATTAGTAAGCTTGTACAAGTATGCTTGGAGCAGGAGTAACCTGAGTTTGGGTAACAAATGAACTAAGCAAGCTAGAGGATATTTGTTATGGCTAGAACATATATGAAACTTAGAAAATCTTGTTTTTAGGGAGCAATTTTCTGTACTACTTTTGTTAAACCAAACCTTTGAAACTTGAGCATGGTTTTAATGAGAGAAGATGGTTGAGAATGATGTAGTCAATGGTCTTCAAATAGGTTGGTAGTACAAGATGGGTACATTCATTGGCAATACTGCTGCATACACGCATTCATGCACATTTTGCTTGAGGACAAGCAATAACTTAGGTTTGAGGGTGTGATAACTCCTGAAAAGAGTTATATTTCATGCCTTTAGGTCTAGCTAGATGTTTGTACTTAGGTACACTTAGTGGAATTTTAGGACATTTTATTAGTATTTCTATCATTCACATTAAGAGCTTTGACTATGTTTACATGCTAGATATTTTTAATTGTGCGTGGAAGGGTTGTGTTTGGTGGTTTGGCAGGTGCAGGATATGGAGAAAGAAATAAAGGAGTGAAGGTTTGTCGAGGCAAAAGGTTGGACAGTTTGCCATCTTATATGCCGTGGAAATTTAGGAAGATGACAGAGTCAACATTCAGTGCATGCCAGTTCCAACCCAACTCTAATTATACCAAAAAAATCTACCAAAAAATGAGGAGAAGATATCGCGGGCTGTTGGAGCTATTCTAGGAAAAAAAAGTCTATAAAAAGCCAAAGGAGGAAGCTCTAACTGTGGAGATCTAGAGGCAACAATTGAGGGTAGTGGTTGTATAATGCCCTAAATCCTGAAAACCCTGTTAGAATTGTTTTGTGTAATTGCGACATGGATGTATATCTGCCTCAGTGGTTTAATGCTCTAGGAGTGTATGTGGAGCTATGGGTTCAAGTCCTGGCTTGAGCAAAATTTTGGTTTTTATGTGAATAAACCCTTGTTGGTTGCTAGTGGACTTTTAAATTAATGTGTGTAGGACATGACAAAGTGAGCATGCTAGCCTAGTGGTAGGTGGCATGTAGTGTGTGCAAGGAGTCTGAGGTTCGAATCTCTGCTCATACATAAGGAAGATTATTCTTTTATTGAATCAGTCAAGTGAGGGAAAAGTGGAGAGAGTAGTGGAGAGATTTTAGGAGAGGATAGTCGAGGGTAAGGTGTAGAGGAGTTGTGGCCAAATAGGGCATTGACTCTTAGGAATTTGGCTATGGGTGAGAAGTGGTCATTTCATTTTGGGTTTTTGCATGTTTTCCTTATTTTCCTTTTTGTGCATGTTTCAGTAGTGTGTTTCGATTCTTTATTTTACCTTTCATGTTTGCCGAATAGGTCTCTTACCCTAGTCTCTGTTTTGGTTTTGAGTAAGTTCTTCATGACTTCTTTTTCATCTTTTCTTTTCCCTACCCTGACTTCAATGTTACCCATTAACAGAATACCTTCAGCATGGGAGGCCGTTTCATCTCTTCCTCTCCTCGTAATTATGCTAATAGCCGAATATCCTTTCTTTAGTAGATAGATCTCCTCCTGCTTTGACTAAGGTAATTGGGTTCTTTTGGGGTTGTCGAATTCTTTTCCATAGCCGAACCTTGTTATGGTCATCATCTATGTGTGGGTTCACATTACGCCGTCTCTCTTTCTCTTAGGAACTATAATGATCTTCCTTTCTAATCTCTTCTTTTCTCTGTCGGTTGTTGCCAGGAGGGTGTTCGATGCTTCGTAAGCCTCGATTGTAGGGTGTATTATGTTAGGCTGAACACTGTTATCTTCCATTCTTAGTCAACATTTCAGTAAGTCCTCCTTTGGTTCAAGTGGATTACATGTATGGTGGTAGTAACCAAAATGGATTATCACGCAGGTTTTGCTAAGGGTTTTGGAAATCAACTCTTGTTGGCAATTCAAGTGTGTTAGGCGACTCGTTCAAATCAAGGTAAGTGTTAATATTAGTTGAGTCATGTGTTAGGAGGAGGATGTTTTACCCTATTGATTAACGTCTAATGGATCGATCTTGAATGGATGAAGGTTTGGCGTTCGTGGGATTTTGGCACTCTTCGCAAACAGGAGTGTGAACACTACCGATTGACATGAAACTGTAAAGGCTGAAAAGCCAAAAGGCTGAAAAGCTGAAGAGTGGGCTGTCAACACCACACGAGCATGTGAGCGCCCGTGTGACAGGCCGTATTGCGAAACACGGCCGTGTGGTCAACGAGATGGTCATGAGCGTTCTCATGGGCTAGAACGAAACTGGGCCAAACTAGGCCGAACCGGGTCGTGTGGGCGCAATGGGTTTGTGGGCCCCACAAGGAGAAATCACACCAAGTGCGGTAATTATTGATCTAGACTATGCAAACTACATGGCTAAGGCTATTTCTGGGCTTTGTGGGCCAAATGAGCATGTGAGCCCACATGGGCCTGCATTAGGGGCTTGTAGGCCCATTATTATCGTTTGACTAATAAGGTTGCATGGGTCGCCTAGACATCTGTGGACATACTGTTGGGTCGGTAAGTATCTTTAGACCCTAATATGATGAAATGACAATTATACCCCTGTGGGGTAAATTGACTGAAATACCCCTATATTATGTATGATTATTTTGAGCATGTTATTTCTGAATACACATATGTTATTATGTTGCATTACATGTGATGGGTTATATGATTTTGGAGGAAGTGTACTGAAAGGCTTTAAACCTATTACTGGCAGCTCTGCTGCAATTACTGTTTTAGTACCGATATCAGTACGATTTGGTGTGTAGGGTTGGTTGGGTCGATTTTATCCCCACATGGTGTGTAGGGCTGGTACGGAGTTGGTGTGTAGCGGTTGGATTGGGTAGGACTCTTTGTTTCATACTGTACTAAAATGGGCTAAGGCCCATACTGCTTCTGTTACTGAAACAGGCTAAGGCCCAGACTACTACCGTTACTAAAAAAAAGGACTAAGGCCATAATTGGTATAAAAAGGGATTAGGCCCAGATTGCGTTTTCTCTGATTATCTGCTATCTTGGGGTTTCACACACTGATTTTTTGAAAACTCACTCATCTGTTATCAGTGTAGGAAACCCCCAGGCTTAGATGGATCGAGGCGACGAAGGACTCAGAGGTGGCCACTCGACGTAGTACTGTTTATTGAATATGACTAAGATTTTACTTTTGGGTTTTTCTTTGTAATAAGGCCTTTTAAAGTTTATTTTATTTTGGGGATTTAGTTATTTTATTTTACCTGCTAATGATAGGAACCGGGTTCTCAAGAAAAAGATACAAACAAATGTTTTCTAAAATCATCACGCTCATGCAAACACGTTTTAAAAGCTTTCACAACAAGCAAGGTTTTCTTTAAAGTTTAATAATAAACTAGTATAACCAATGCATTACTTAAACAATGTGAGCTTTCAAAACCAACTAGGCCTCATAGCCTTTTGTTAAAAACCAATGGAGTTTTACATAGAACGGATTTTTCGACGACATGTGTTTTGGAAAAACACTCTAATGTAACATCACAGATTCAGCTATAACGTCTAGGCCGAGTTTGGGGTGTTATAGGTTGAGTGGAGACGAAAAGGGGAGACCGAAGGTAATCCCTCTCAGCCATCATAGGACATTCTGCTACTAGATTAAGGATTGATTTGGCAGCAGCCATCTTCCTAAGTTCTTCTTTTATTTTTTATTCTATTTTTTTTGTGAATTATTTTGATCAAAATGATTTTGGATGTTAATTCTAACTTGAATTCTAATCGCCGACCCATGAGCTAAATCTCATGGGGTTGGGATTACATGATGAAAACTTTTATTTTCTTTAATAGTTGAAGCATATATTTGACTTAATTCACTATTTCTTTCAATTTTTTATTTCCCAAGTGTATGCATACATTCTCTAAACATAGATGAATGTGTAGTATGCCTATAAAATAGATTCTAGTTCTGAAAAGGTTGGATTAGTTGGATCGTAATTGAATGATATGAGCAAGTACTCAATACATACTTGTAATAGACTATAGACATAGAGCAAAGTTCATATGGAATGAAGACAAATTAGTGTAGCGTATCGTGATAAGGCCTATAGACACAAGCCAGGTAACTTGAGACCTTGCTCTTGAAAGAAGCAGGTCACTTTAAGTCTCTTCTAAGCAGTGGATTAAGTACAACTATGCTGAGGCATTACTAAAAGTAAAGGCAGATTCTTAGTAGTCCCAATCTTCCAATCAACATCGTAGACCTTCAATTCGTTATTGTAGCATCTTTGCCGTAACATTCTTAGTTATTTATTTGTTCACTCAATTATTCTCGTAATTTCCATTGCAAATTTATTCTTGCTTTGCCTTAGCATTTTCCAATATTAGTCAATATACATTTTGCATTCATTTTTGTAACACCCCAAAACCCAGCTTGGACGTTATGGCCGAATATGATGATGTCACATTGAAGTATTTTACGTAAAATATGATATTATTGAAAAACCCGTTCTATATGTAACCTCTTCGTGATCTTAACAAAGATTTTAGAATGTCACATTCATTTTAAAAATTTAAGTTGTTTGGTGAAAAGTTAATCATATTAAACTATTATTAATTCTAAAACATTAATTCTTGCTGAAGCTTTTAAAACATGTTGCGTAAACATGGTGTTTTGGAAAAAAAATTATCTTTTTGAAAACCCGCATCCTACTACTAGCAGATATAAATCAAAATAAAACCCGAAATTAAAGATTAAAAATTTAAAGAGGCCTTATTACATAAAAATACCCAAAATTAAATAACTTATAAATTAAATCAAATAAACACAATACGTGCGGTTATGTGGCCACCTTTGAGTCCCTCGCAGCACCGACTCGCTTAAGACTGGGGATTACCTGCGCAGATAAACAGAAGGGTGAGTTTAAAAAAACTTAGTGTGTAATCCCTTATCAAGCAATCAGCCAATCATACAGTGAGCAATTACAGTCTAGGCCTAAGCCCATTTTAGTAACAGTTCAATTTCAGTTCGGGCTTAGCCCATTATGGTAATAAAGATGTCGATGCGGGCTCAGGCCCATTACAGTGATAGTAACAGATATGCAAACAATAGATCTTACCCAACCAGCCTCTACACTCCATCTCTGTCCAACCCTACACTCCATGTGGGGATAAAATCAACCCACCCATCGCTTCACTCCAAATAGCACCGGTTGCGACACTAAACAGTATTTGCAGCAGAGCTACCAGTACAGTACACTTCCTCCAATCATAATAAACCCAACCCTATGCAACACATCATGCATCATGTCATAATGTCATACATGTACTCAATATGCTTAAAATGACATGCTCAAATAGACTCATACATATCATAGGGGCATAACAGTCATTTAATCACCTAGGGGCATAATAGTTATTTTATTAATTAAGGGGGTTTAGGTACACTTACTGACCCAACAGTAGGTCCACAGTCATCTCGGGTGACCCTGTAAGGCCCCAAAAATCCCAAAACTCAAAAATCCTGAAATCTTAATTTTTTTTCTTTTTGTGCTTAGCAATTCCGGTTAAGTGTTAATTACGCGATGGTAGGTCTTGGTCAAGGTTTGAGTTCGAATCTAGGGGTAAAAGAAATTATAGTTTAATTATTAAAAGAACCCTGATGGCAAGTGGTTGGGCTTTAAAATAAATATAGGGGAAAATAGCATCAAAAAGCCTTGTGGAGGAGTGGCTAAGTGACGCCACTTAGGGTGTAAGGAGGTGGTGTTAGTGGGTAGCAAGGAGATCCAAGGTTCGAATCTTAGCTTAGTATTTTTAGAAGTTTAATTTTGGCCTTCTAGAAGGTTGCAAGTATTCTCTAACAAATCAGTAAGCATTCGACTCCTTCTTGTTCTCTCTCAACTTTTATCAAGTCTCCCCTCTCTTACACTATTTAAGCCAAATATTCTTCTTTTCTTGTTGCTGAATCTCATCTCTCTTCTCTTGTGTGGTTTTTCATTTGGTTCCTTGTTTCTCGGGGAGTGAAGGAGTTGTAAGCAATACTGAAGTAGTCGAAACCTTTCCATCATCACTCGATCAAAGGTAACCTTGTTTACGGTTATTGTGTTCAACTAGGGTATGTTGGCTTGCATCTTTTGGTGTTGGTCGAATGCTACTTCCCCTGTTCTGGGGTTTTATGTTTTCTATAATTAGTATAGTTTGATCCAACTCATGGGTTTAAGCAATCATAACTAATGAGTTTCACTGGTAACGCAAATATTCGACAAGGAGCATGTGGTCAATCTTAGTCAACGGTCTAAGGGAACTAAGCCACGTTTGTTCAATCAAAGGCAGGTATTATGATAAGTTAAGATTGTATTAAGGGAGGTGGTTAACCCTATTGTCAATTGACTAATAGAATACCTTGATTGGATATAGGTTTGGTGCTCGTGGGCTGTTTGCACGTTATCATAAATAGGTGTGTAAACACTGCCCAAATCGTAAATCGACAAAAGTCGAAAAATGTGACTGTTAACGCTACATAAGCATGCGATCACTCGTATGGTAAATCAAGTGCATAAACGTGGGCATTTGGTCGTAGAGGCCACTATGAGCGATTGCATCGACTTAGGCCGTTTTGGGCCAAGTTGGGCTGAAATGGGTAGTGTGGGCCGCATGGGTTTGTACGCCCCACATGGGTAAACTACACAAAAGTGTGGAGAATATTGGGCCAGGCTGTGTAGTTCACATGGCCAAGGCCATTTCTAAGCTATGTCGGCCACATGAGCGTGCAGGCCCACAAGGGCCCGCACTATGGGCCTTGGGCCCATTTTCACAGTTTGATTAATAATGTAACATCCCAAAATAGGGCCTAAACGGAACAGTGGTTGCAAAACTATGAATTTGAGATACAAAAGTTTATTCTGATTAATTTTTATAATTTACCGAGTGATTAGATGCATGTGTTAGAGTATCGATGGAAAATTTTATAGATATCATGTTTAATTTGCCTACTAGGGCTTAATTGCAAAAGTTGATAAATATGAGTTTTAGATGCTAAAGGATTAAATTGAATAGCATAATTGAAGTAGAGGTACCTAAATGGTAATTAGACCATTAGGTTTTCATGGACAAAAATGGACATACATAGGTAAAAATAACTAAAGTTTTAATGAAGGGTATTTTAGTCATTTGGTAATTAAAAGATTAAGAAAGGGAAAAAGATGGCAAAATGTGCCCATCTTCTTCATTAGGCCGAAATTTCAAGGGTTTTTCATAGCTAAGGTTTTGTCAAGCTTCCAAGCTCCATAGTAAGTGATTACAATCCCTATTTTTATTGTTCTTTACGTTTTTGGTCCCGGTAACTTGATTTAGCTTATTCTAGCAATAATTTAACCTAGGGTTCATATTTGAAAAAATACCCATAGGTGAAATGTGTTTATTTTGATGTTTTATGGTAGAATATAAAGCTTGAAATTATGTTAAATGATTTGAGCTAAGCGATTTTAAGTTAAAACAAGTAAAACGACATAATCGGTAAAAATACCTAATGGTCATAAGTACATGTTAGAGTGGGAATTTGATGTTTCCGTAGGTAAATAAATGATCACATGTCATAAAATATAAGAATTAGGGATAAATTTTCATTTCTGAGCTTTGGGGAAAAAGTGTAAATATGCAAAAGTTTAGGGGCAAAATTATAATTTTTCCAAAGTTAGAGTTAAGGTCTATTTTGATAAATGTGAATATTAAATAAGTTAAATTTTCTATTATAGATCAAGAAGAATGAAATTTGAGGTTAGACTGAGGAAAGAAAAAGGTTGAGGACTAAATCAAAATATTTGATCGTATTTTGTATCGAGGTAAGTTTGCGGTAAATAAATGCAATGTTTTATTATTTATAACTAATGATGTTATTTTTAAGCATCTATATATTTATTTTTTAAATTTACTCCTTGATGATTCAAGCAAGAATTGACAGAGAAATGGTACTTAAAAATCCTGGTTGACCTTAGGAATGTGTAGGATACAAATGTCATGACATTAGGGTTTAAGGATATCAAGTAAGACCATGCCAAGGCATGACATTGGTAAGTTTCACAAGGCAAGGAAATCATGTAAGACCATGTCAAGACATGGCATTGATAAACTACTATAAGGCAAAGATCCCATGTAAGACCATGCCAAGGCATGGCAATGGTGAGTTCATAAGGCAAAGATACCACGTAAGACCATGTCAAGACATGGCAATGGTAAGTTTAAAAAGGAAAGGTACCCGTGTATCCTTAGTATTCCAAGTGGTTCAAAGGGAAATTCAAAGTGTGTACCAAAGGAAAGGTAAGATAAGTACATGTTTGAGAGGTTCAGGTAAGAATTCAAGACTTATGCGTATTGAGTTTAAAGGTTATAGTGGTTTTGATAAGATAAGAAAGAGATAATTCATTTAGAATGTTGTTATTTATTTACATGCAAACTTATTAAGCTTTATGCTTACTCTCTTTCTTTTCTCTCTTTTTTTTATAGTATCACAAAGCCAACTCGGAAAATCATAAGGACGTCGAAGATCGCCTCACACTATCAACGAGTTATCTCGGTATTTTGTAACTAGAAATACTTTAAGTTATGGCATGTATAGGGACTTGGCTATTTTGTGTGTATGTTCTTATGATATGATTAAGGAATGGCATGTGAATACATAGTAATTATTATCTTATGATAAAGCTAAATAAGAACATGTTTTGGTATTATGTATGCCTAAATGAGGTTTGATGCAAAGAAATTATGAAAGAGTAAGAGTTGGCCATGGAACAGTTAGGAGACAACAGTAGTGACGTGACTTTGAAAGAATCACTAACAATTATAAAAATGGAATTAAATGGTTAATAAGATATAGAATTAAATCTTATTGAGTATATTTTCATCGGAAAGAAACGGAGCAAGCAAAAGAAGTCTATATTATGAGATATTTAAATTTTTGTAAGAATGGTTCAGAGTGACTTCGTGATCCCCTGTTCCAACTTTGGAAAATCACTAGAAATTGTGCAAAAAAAATTATAAGTCATCGTTTATATTTCTAGATTCCTTAGTGAGTTTGTTTTCATTAGGAACAACAAAAAATGTTATCCAAATTCTGTATAATGCGATAATTGATTTTTAGTGAAGAGAGGTTAGGTCCATTGAACTGCAAAACAGGGGAAACTTTAATGAATAAACTGTACTAATTGGCCAAACCAAAAATTCTAGAAAAATTATGGTAAGAGGATATGTGAGTCTAGTTTTTGGGAAAATTTACGTATTTAAATTTTGAGTTTTGTAACTCGATTTATAATTAATTTAATGATTGTTACGCATGTGGACAGTTTTATTATGAATAGTGAAATAAATTGTTTTTATTTGTGTAAGAAATCGAAAAAAATTTTATGCCCCGAATAAGTAAGATAAGTTTGGTAAAGCCTCGTCCTTGACTCAGGTGATGGTCTCGGGTAAGGGGTGTTTCTTTATTGGTATCAGAGCAAGAGTTTAATTGGTTCTCGGAATATTCAGTATGAGTAAGAGTCTAGCTATACATGCCATAGTTATATTTTGATAGTGTGACGACTCCTGACGATTTTAAAATGTTTTTCTTTTATAGTTATGGATCCCGAAAGAGCTGGTGCAGATGATGTAGAAAGTAATGCGCCTGCTCCTCCAGAAGGGACAGTGCCACCAGATAGTAGTGAAAGGCCAGTTATAGTTAGTTAGGGAGGATGGGCTTGAAAAGCCTTCTTCCAAGCTATGAATGAATAGTTTGTCGAGTTCGTTCATAAGAATCCGACCGTTAGACCTCCACCCCCTCATGATCCTCAGACTACCCATGTAGCCTCCCCAATCACAAATACAGTCAAAAGAGAGAAGCCACCAGTTGATAAAATTAGAAAACAATAGGCCGAAGAGTTTCGGGCTATTAAAGATGACGATACAGAGAAGGCTGAATTTTGGCTCGAGAATACTATCAAGGTCTTTAATGAGTTATCCTGGATGCCTAAAGAGTGCATGGAGTGTGTTGTATCACTTTTATGAGACTCGGCCTACCATTGGTAGAAGACACTTGTGTCAGTAGTACTGAAAGAGAGGGTAACTTGGGTTTTCTTTCAGGAGGAGTTCCGTAAAAAATACATTAGTCAGATGTTCATCGACTAGAAAAGAAAAGAATTCCTTGAACTAAAGCAGGATAAGATGACAAAGACTGAATATGAATGTGAATTTGTCAGACTTAACAATTATGCTCGAGAGTGTGTGTCTACTGAAGCTTATGTGCAAGAGATTTGAAGATGGGCTCAATGATGATATTCGACTGTCAGTCGGCGTTTTAGAAATAAAAGAGTTTGTCATTTTAGTTGAAAGAGCTTGTAAGGTAGAGGAGTTGCTGAAAGAAAATGGTAAAGTTGAAATTGAGTTGCAAGACACAAAGAAAAGACAAATGAGCAAGTCATTTCAGTTTACATCCAAGAGGTCTACAGAGTTCTCTACGAGATCTAATTTTTCAGTAGGGTATTCTAGCCAAAATAGAGGTAGAAGATTTATGGGTCAGAAAGCTCAGACCACTTCAATTGTGAGTGTTGGCAGTATTCAGCCTGATAGACCCGAGTGTCCTCAATGTGGTCGACATCACCTAGGTCAATGTCGAGCAATTGAGACTGGTTGTTTCTAATGTGGTGCATCGGATCATTTCATTCAGGAGTGTCCTGAGATGGTTAAAAGAGAAGTAATACTGAGTGTAAGATCAGGAAATATCCCCGTTAGAGGCAAACCTCAGAGAAGTTCGAGAATAGGGGCAGGTAGAGGTGCATCTAGAGATTCAGCAGGGAGACCAGATGTTAGAGTAGCTGCAAGGACCTATGCTATCCGTGCTCGTGAAGAGGCATCCTCCCCCAATGTAATTATGGGTACATTTTCTCTTCATGATGTTAATGTTATTGCTTTGATTGATACGGGTTCGACCCATTCCTATGTTTGCATGAAATTGATGCCTAGTATGAACAAGCCCATAGAGTCTACGGGATTTGTGATTAAAGTATCGAATCCATTGGGTCAGTATGTATTAGTAGACAAAGTATGTAAAAATTTCCCTTTAATGATTAGCGGTTACTATTTTCCGGCCGATCTCATGCTATTGCCATTTGATGAGTTTGATGTGATTCTTGGTATAGATTGGTTGACTGCGCATGTAACACCCTGATTTTGGGCCCAGGCGGAACAGTGGTTTTGGGACCACAAATCTGACGATGAAAATTTTATTTTTATTATATTTTTATGGTCTACAAGTTTACGGAATAATTTTTTGAAAATTTCGTTCGAAAATTTTGACATTCAGGCACTTAATTTAGTCAAAAGGACTAAATCGTAAAAAGTGCAAAAGTTGAGTTCTACATGTTAGAAGTGTCAAATTGTTATGAGTTTTTAAATTAAAGGTTCTTAAATGGTAATTAGACCATTGGTTAATTGTTGGACAAAAATGGACATGAAATGGGTGTAATAAAATATTTTTAAGTTAGGGGTATTTTGGTAAACTAATAATTAAAAGAATTAAAAAGGGAAATAAGTCAAATTAGCTATCATCTTCTTCATTCAACCATTTCTACCAGCAGCAACCATGTTTAGGGTTTGTTCAAACTCCCAAGCTCGATTGTAAGTGCTCCCTAACCCCGTTTTAGAAGTTCTTTACATTTTTGAAATCTTAGTAACTTGTTCTACTTATTTCTACCATTAATTTGAGCTAAGGTTCATGTCTAAAAATTTGCCCATGAATAGTATGCATGTATTTTGATGTCTAATGATAGAAAATGAAGGTTGGGTGTTAGATAAATGACTTTTGCTAAGCGATTTTACGTGAAAACGAGTAAAATGACATAATCGGTAAAAATACCTAATGTTCATAAGTACATGTTAGAGTGAGAATTGGATGTTGCTATAGAAGGGAAAAATAATCAGTGTGTCATAAAACATAAGAAAATAGGATGAAGTTTAATTTATGAGATTTGGGGCAAAAGTGTAAATATGTGAAAATTTAGGGGCAAAATTGTAATTTTTCCAAAATATGATTTTGGGTTGATTTGAATAATATGAGTCCTAATTAGGTTATATTTGAAATGATAGAGCAAGGAAAATCGAAATTCGGGCTAAAATCGGCAAAATACCAAGTTGTGGACAAAATGGTAAAAATGACCATTTTCGCATACGAGGTAAGTTCATATGATTTTAATAATGCAATGTGTATTTTAATGTTAATGTTATGATATTATATGAATTGTAAGTATACATATATGTGAATAATTTGATATTATGTAAATGATGTAACATTACTATATGTTGTTGATGTCTTTATAATGGTATGATGATTATTGTTTACGAATTGTTGCATTCTATGATTATTGTTGAATTATTATACAAATTATGTGGAACACTTGAAAAGTATGAGTTGCCACCGGAGTATCGATATTTACATCAAGAGAAAGATGGCAAAGGCGTATGATCGAGGAAAATCCCGTTTGAACATTAGGAATAGATTAGGATACAAGTGACATGTCACTAGGAAATTGATATCCGAACTCGCTGAGTTGCGTTCCGAGTTCATGAGAATTATGAGGCATCTGAGCTCGTTGATTTGCGTTCCGAATTCACTTATGGATGCAAGCATCCGAACTCGTTGAGTTGTGTTCCGAGTTCATTATGGATGTGAACACCCGAACTCATTGAGTTGCGTTCCGAGTTTATTATAGGTGAAATTATGGTAGCTTGATTTCGTGTATCTGAATTATATTCCAATGTGTTCAACAGGTAAATCTCAAGTGAACGAAGTGAAATACTCCAGATGAAGGCGACATGTTGGTAAGTGTTGTGAAATGAGTACGATGAACAGGTATGTGTGTAAACTCTCGAGTAGAGAACTCGATATGTTGTAATTGTGTGGTAAGAATGTTCATGAGAATGCTTTTGTGATGACCTTGTGATTGTGATTCCATGCTTATGAAGAATAATTATGTGTTCTTACCATGATGGATGAAATGATATTGTATGGATTTGGTGAATAATAGTGGTGAATGAGTAAATTCAGCCTTGATAGTTTTGGGTTACTACAGTGGTGCAACTTTGGAAATTCACCATAAATTTTGGAAATTGAGTTAGGGGCTGAATAAAATATGATATTAAAGCTTAATGAGTCTAGTTTTACATAGAGGAAATGGTACATGCAATTGAACTTTATGTTATGAGATATTTAATTTTTGTGAGATAGAGTCTGAATGACTTCGAGATCCCCTGTTCCTATTTGAGAAATTCACTAAAAATTGTAAAAAATAATTAGGAGTTATACTTTACATGTATAGATTCCTTATTGAGTTTATTTTTAATAGAAATAAATGACATATCCCTTTGAATTCTATACAGAGAGAAAATTGATTCGTAGTGAACAGGGGTCAGAGTAGCTAAAAACTGAAACAGGGGAAACTTTAATGAATAAATTGTACCAATTGGCTAAACCAAAAATTTTAGAAATTTTGTGGAAGAAAGGTATATGAGTCTAATTTCAAAGAAAATTAACAGAACTTAATTTGGAGTTTCGTAGCTCCAGATATAAATTATTTAGTAACTATAATTTGGTAAAACAACTTAACCTAAACATGTGTAAATTGTACAATTTTGGTGTTTTATCTTACAAAAGCATGATGGTAATTGCTTATTAATTTCATATGGACTTACTAAGTGTAAATCTTACCCCTTCTTCTCCACTTCTTCAGTTTTGGCAAGTTGGCTTGGGGTTAGAGATCGTCGGAGGCAGAATCACACTATCAAGCTATCACTTTTAGGAGAATTAATTCAATATTTGAAATATCAAGTGAGTGGCATGTATAGAAAGTTTAATTTGTGATATGTATTATTATTATGACTTTGGCCAACCGTATTGCTCTGCATTGAGCTATCATATATGGTCATGAGATATGACCTTTATTCATTATGGGTTGTAAATTTCATTAAACATGTTATGTCTTATGTTTGTGATGTGATGATATAGTTAGGTTTGTTTGTTATGCATGATTAGTAATATATCCTGTAAGTTGAATGCATGCCTATGGATTATGAATTAAATGTGTAATACGGAGATGAGTGATGTTGCCTTGGACATGGATGTTTAATGGAAGATATGCATGTGTTTGAGAAGTTTTGAATTAAATGAACATTTATGGCCCGATTTTCATCTTTGTGTATGGTTAAATCAGGTAATGCCTTGTACCCTGTTCAAGCCTTGGATACCGGTAAGGGGTGTTACAGCGCATGACATGATAGTGAATTGTGGAAAGAAATTCATTAAGTTGAAATGCGAAAATGGTTTTGGGTTAATTTAGATGAGTCAGATAGTTCAATTGCCATGATTTCTATTATGTCTTCTAAAAAATGCTTGAGAAAAGGATATGAAGCTTATCTTGCTTTTGTATTGAATACTAAAGATCTAGAGTTGAAAACTGAATCAGTGCCTGTGGTATGTGAGTTTCCTAATGTGTTTCCAGAAGAACTACCAAGTTTACCTCCTATCAGAGAAGTTGAGTTTGGTATTGAATTTGTTCCGGGTACAACACCCATTTCTATTGCTCCTTATAGAATGGCTCCAATGGAATTGAAAGAATTGAAAGTTCAGTTACAGGAATTAATAGAAAACGGCTTTCCAAGACCTAGTTATTCACCCTGGGGTGTACCAGCACTCTTTGTGAAAAAGAAAGATGGTTCGATGAGATTGTACATAGATTATCGGCAGCTTAACAAAGTGACTATTAAGAACAGGTATCCACTGCCTAGAATTGACAATTTGTTTGATCAATTGAAGGGAGCTACTGTGTTATCCAAGATAGATCTGAGATTCGGATATTATCAGTTGCGAGTTAAAGAGTCAGATGTTTCAAAGACTGCTTTCTGGACTAGGTATGGCCATTATGAGTTCCTTCTGATGCCATTTGGCTTGACGAAATCTCCTGCCATTTTCATGGACTTAATGAATCAAATTTTTAGACCTTACTTGGATAAATTTGTAGCTGTGTTCATTGATGATATCTTGATTTATTCTCATGATAAGACTGAGCATTTAGAGCATTTGAAGATAGTTTTACAGACTTTGAGAGATAATCAGCTTTAAGCCAAGTTTAGCAAAAGTGAGTTTTGGTTACGGGAAGTTGGTTTTCTTGGACATATAGTCTCAGGTGAAGGTATTAAAGTTGATCCGAGCAAGATTTCAGCCATTGTTGATTGGAAGCCTCCCAGGAATGTATCAGAGGTCAGATGTTTTGACAATTTTTCTTGGTCTCGCCGGTTATTATAAACGATTTGTAGAGGGCTTTTCCATGATAGCTACTCCATTGACAAGATTGCTATAGAAAGATGTCAAGTTTGAATGGACTGAAAAGTGTTAGCAGAGTTTTGACAATTTAAAGGCATTGTTAACTGAAGCTCCTGTCTTAGTACAACCAAAACCGGGTAAAGAGTTTGTGATTTATAGTGATGCGTCCTTGAATGGACTAGGCTGTGTACTTATGCAGGAAGGAAAGGTAATTTCTTATGCCTCTAGACAGCTAAAGCCACATAAGAAAAATTATCTGACACATGATTTAGAACTAGCTATCATTGTATTTGCGTTGAAAATCTAGAGACATCACTTGTATGGTGAGAAGTGCAGAATATTTACTGATCATAAAAGTTTGAAATACTTGATGACTCAAAAAGATTTGAACTTAAGGCAAAGAAGATGGCTAGAGTTGGTTAAAGATTATGAACTAGTGATCGATTATCACCCGGGTAAGGCAATCGTAGTTGCTGATGCTTTGAATAGAAAATATTTATTTGCATTAAGAATTTGAACACTAGTTTAACCTTATCAGATGATGGTTCTATCTTAGCCGAATTAAGAGCTAAGCCAATGTTTCTTGAAGAAATTTGTAAAGTTCAAAAAGATGACAGTGAGTTGCAAGCCAAAAGAGCTCAGTGTGAGTCGAGTATAGAGTCAGATTTTTAGATCGGTTCTGACGGTTGTTTAATGTTCAGAAATTAGATATGTGTACCAAAGAATGATGAGCTTATTCGAAAGATTTTAGAGGAAGCACATAATAGTTCCTTGTCTATTCATCCAGGTATACAAAGATGTATAATGATTTGAAGAAAATGTATTGGTGGGTAGGAATGAAGAGAGATATCTCAGAGTTTGTTTCTAGATGCTTGATCTGTCAGCAGGTAAAAGCCGAACATCAGGTACTTTCAGGTTTATTGCAGCCTTGTTAGTTCTTGAGTGGAAATAAGACCGAGTTACCATGGATTTTGTGATAGGATTGCCATTGACACCGAGAAAGAAAGATGCAGTATGGGTTGTGATTGATAAGCTAACAAAGTTGGCTCATTTTATTCCAGTTCGTATGGATTATTCACTTGACAAGTTGGCCGAGTTGTATATTTCAGAGATAGTCAAACTACATGGAGTATCGTTATCGATTATTTTAGATAGAGACTTGAGATTCACTTTGTGGTTTTGGAAAAAGTTACAGGAAGCTTTGGGCACAAAGTTAAGTTTTAGTACAACTTTCCACCCTCAGACCGATGGTTAGTCAAAGAGAGTTATTCAAATACTTGAGTATATGCTCAGATGTTGTGTCTTAGAATTTCAAGGTAGTTGGGAGAAATATTTGTTGTTGGTAGAGTTTGCTTATAATAATAGTTACCAGTCGAGTTTGAAGATGGCACCTTATGAAGCTTTGTATGGACGTAAATGCCGTACACCTTTGTATTGGATAGAGCTTAAAGAAAATCAGATTTACGGGGTTGATTTAGTTAAAGAAACTGAAGAGAAAGTGAAAGTTATCAAAAATTGCTTGAAGCAGCTTCAGATAGACAGAAGTCTTATGCAGGCTTGAAAAGAAAAGAGATTGAGTATCAAGTTGGTGACAAAGTGTTCTTGAAAGTATCCCCACGGAAGAAAGTCCTTAGATTTGGCAAGTAAGGAAAACTAGGTCCACATTTTATTGGACCGTTTGAGGTGACTGAAAGAGTTGGACCATTAGCATATCGGTTAGCTTTGCCGCCAGAGTTAGAGAAGATTAATGATGTGTTCCATGTGTCCATGTTACGTCGTTACTGTTCTGATCCTTTTCATGTGATTTCATAGATAAAGGTTGAGATTCAGCAAGATATGACTTATGGTGAAGAACAGGTAAAGGTTTTAGCTCAAGAGGTCAAGCAACTAAGGAACAAAAGTATCACACTTGTGAAAGTATTATGGAGTAGACATAGGGTAGACGAGGCTACATGGGAGCTTGAAGAGGTTATGTGAAAACAATATCCAAATCTTTTCACAGGTAAGATTTTCGAGGACGAATGTAACATCCCAAAATAGGGCCTAAATGGAACAGTGGTTGCGAAACCACGAATTCGAGATAGAAAAGTTTATTCTGATTAATTTTTATAATTTACTGAGTGATTAGATGCATGTGTTAGAGTATCGATGGAAAATTTTAAAGATAGCATGTTTAATTTGCCTACTAGGGCTTAATTGCAAAAGTTGATAAATATGAGTTTTAGATGCTAAAGGATTAAATTGAAGAGCATAATTAAAGTAGAGGTCCTTAAATGGTAATTAGACCATTAGGTTTTCATGGACAAAAATGGACATACATAGGTAAAAATAACTAAAGTTTTAATGAAGGGTATTTTAGTCATTTGGTAATTAAAAGATTATAAAAGGGAAAAAGATGGAAAAATGTGCCCATCTTCTTCATTAGGCTGAAATTTCAAGGGTTCTCCATAGGTAGGGTTTTGTCAAGCTTCCAAGCTCCATAGTAAGTGATTCCAAGCCCTATTTTTAATGTTCTTTATGTTTTTGGAGTCCCGGTAACTTGATTTAGCTTATTATAGCAATAATTTAACCTAGGGTTCATATTTGGAAAAGTACTTATAGGTTAAATGTGTTTATTTTGATGTTTTATGGTAGAATATGAAGCTTGAAATTATGTTAAATAATTTGAACTACGCGATTTTAAGTGAAAACGAGTAAAACGACATAATCGGTAAAAATACCTAATGGTCATAAGTACATGTTAGATTGGGATTTTATGTTGTCATAGGTAAATAAATGATCAGCATGTCATAAAACATAAGAATTAGGGATAAAGTTTTATTTCTGAGCTTTGGGGCAAAAGTGTAAATATGTAAAAGTTTAGGGACAAAATCGTAATTTTTACAAAGTTAGAGTTAAGGACTGTTTTGATAAATGTGAATATTAAATAAGTTAAATTTGCTATTATAGATCAAGAAGAATGAAATTCGGGGTTAGACCGAGAAAGAAAAAAGTTTAGGACTAAATCAAAATATTTGATCGTATTTTGTATCGAAGTAAGTTTGAGGTAAATAAATGCAATGTTTTATTATTTATAATTAATTATGTTATTTTACAGCATCTATATATTTATTTTGTAAATTTAATCCTTGATGATTCAAGCAAAAATTGATGAAGAAATGGTACTTAAAAGTCCCGGTTGAACCTTAGGAATGTGTTGGATACAAATGTCATGACATTAGGGTTTAAGGATATCAAGTAAGACCATGCCAAGGCACGGCATTGGTAAGTTTTACAAGTCAAGGAAATCATGTAAGACCGTGTCAAGACATGGCATTGATAAAATACTATAAGGAAAATATCCCATGTAAGACCATGTCAAGGCATGGCAATGGTGAGTTCATAAGGCAAGGATACCACATAAGACCATGTCAAGACATGGAAATGGTAAGTTTAAAAAGGAAAGGTACCCGTGTATCATTAGTATTCCAAGTGGTTCAACGAGAAATTCAAAGAATGTACCAAAGGAAAGGTAAGATAAGTACATGTTTGAGAGGTTCAGGTAAGAATTCAAGACTTTTGCATATTAAGTTTAAAGGTTATAGTGGTTTTGATAAGATAAGGGAGAGATAATTCATTTAGAATGTTGTTATTTATTTACATGCAAACTTACTAAGCTTTATGCTTACTCCCTTTATTTTCTCTCTTTTTCTTTATAGTATTGTAAAGCCAACTCGAAAAATCGTAAGGACGTCGAAGATCGCCTCACACTATCAACGAGCTATCTCGGTATTTTGTGACTAGAAATACTTTAAGTTATGGCATGTATAGGGACTTGGCTATTTTGTGTGTACGTCCTTATGATTAAAGAATGGCATGTGAATACTTGGTAATGATTATCTTATGATATAGGTAAATAAGAACATGTTTTGGTATTATGTATCCCTAAATGAGGTTTGATGCAAAGAAATTATGAAAGAGTAAGAGTTGGCCATGGAACAGTTAGGAAATAGCAGCAGTGACGTGACTTTGAAAAATCACTAAAAATTGTAGAAATGGAATTAAATGGTGAATGAGATATAGAATTAAATCTTATTGAGTTTATTTTTATAGGAAAGAAATAGAGCAAGCAAAGGAAGTCTATATTATGAGATATTTAAATTTTTGTATGACTAGTTCAGAGTGACTTTGTGATCCCTTGTTCAAATTTTGGAAAATGAATAAAAAGAATTATAAGTCATAGTTTATATTTATAGATTCCTTAGTGAGTCTGTTTTGAATAGGAACAAACTAAAACACTATCCGAATTTTGTATAATGAGATAATCAAATTTTATTGAAGAGAGGTCAGGTCCGCTAGACTATGAAATAGGGGAACATTTAATGAATAAACTATACTAATTGGCCAAACCAAAAATTTTGAAAAAATTAAAATAAGAAGATATATGAGTCTAGTTTCAGGAAAAATTTACGGATTTAAATTTTGAGTTTTGTAACTTGAGTTATAATTAATTTAATGACTGTTACGCATGTGGATAGTTTTATTATGAATAATGAAATAAATTGTTTTAATTTGTGTAAGTAATCGAAAAAATTTTTATGCCCCGAATAAGTAAGATAAGTCTAGTAACGCCTTGTGCTCGACTCTAGTGACGGTATCGGGTAAGGGGTGTTACAGATAAGGTTGTACGGGTCACCCGAGACAACTGTGGACCTACTGTTGGGCCAGTAACTACACCATGACCCCAATATGATGAAATGACTGCTATGCCCTATGAGGTAAAATGATTGATATGCCGCTATGATATATATGACTTTGTTCGAGCATGCCATTAAATTATATATTGCATACACGTATTATATTATGCCATGATGCATGACATATTGCATAGGGGTGGGTTTATTATGATTGGAGGAAGTGTACTGTACTGGCAGCTCTGCTGTAAATACTACTTAGTGCTGCAACCGGTGTTATATTTTGGAGTGTAGGGATGGGTAGGTTGATTTTATCCCCGCATGGAGTGTAGGGTTGGACGGAGTGGAGTGTAGAGGCTGGTTGGATGGGATTTCTGTTTGCATTTTGTACTATTACTGTCACTGAAATGGGCTAAGGCCCACACTGATACTGATACTGATATTGATACTTTAATGGGCTAAGGCCCTAATTAATACTGGACTGTTACTGAAGCGGGCTTAGGCCCAGACTATAATTGTTTAATACATGATTGACTGATTATTTATTAAGAGATTACACGCTGAGTTTTTGTAAAGTCACCCTTCTGTTATCTGCACAGGTAATCCCCAGTCATAGGCGAGTCGGTGCTGCGAGGGACTCGAAGGTGGCCACTCAACTGCATGGAATTTTTATTAGATTTTAATTTATGAGTAATTTAATTTGGTTATGTAATAAGGCCTCTTTAATTTTTAACTTTTAATTTGGGATTTGATTAATTTGATTCATACATGTTACTAGTAGGAAGCGAGTTTTCAAAAAGATAAATGCTTTTCAAAACACCACGTTTACATAACATATTTCAAAAGCTTCCGCAAAAAAACAACGTTTTAAAAAGTAACTTCAATTTAATATGATTAACATTTTGCTAAACAACTTGAGTTTTAATAGTGAACAAGACAACCTAAATATTTGTTAAGATCACAAAGGGGTTTAATATAGATTGGGTTTTCAACAAAATTATATTTTGAAAAACACTTTCATGTGACATCGCCAGATTCGGCCATAACTTCTAGGCTGGGTTTGAGATGTTACATTTAGTGGTATCAGAGCCAGGTTGTAAAACTCGACTGTGGATTTGGGTTTTTCTAAAAACTTGAAATTTCCAAAAAGAACTATTTTCAAATGGTTGGAAAGTATTTTGAAATGTTATTTCTGAATGTGTGGTTTACCGAGTCTCCGGCACTGATTCTGTAAGTCCTCTGAAACTACTGTCAGTTTAAACTAAAATACTAAGACTACTATAGGCAATAGACTGTACTGAAATACTCTATTTAGGGTAACCTAAAACTGTAGTAAGACTGCGTTCTGCGAAAATAAAACTCTAAATTACTGATAATATTTTCCATAAAATATTTGTTAATAAACACTGGAACTGTAAAACTTATGCATAAAATTGTTAAAACAGATAAAAGCATAAATCGATATGAGCACCAGAGGTACCCATGGAAAGGGTACAAGAGGCTGTGGCGGAGGCCGAGGAGGTGCTTGGGCTAGGTCTTCATCAAGTAACAGCCCAATTTAGACCCTATTCAGAATGGTGGTTTTGAGACCACGAATCTGAGTCAAAAAACTATTTTAAAATTATTTTCTATGTTTATTATGTGTGAATTTATATGTGTGAAATTTTCGTGCTTTGATTTTGTTGTTTGAGTGCCTAATTAAATAAAAAGACTTCATCGCGTAAAATGAAAATTTGGTGGTTAATTGTGAAAGGCCGAATAGTTGTTGTCTTTTAAAATTGAGGCATTTATGTTGCAATTAACCCATGATATAATGATATGGACAGTCCTGACCTTATTATATAATGGTTTTGTATTAATTAATAAAGGTTAATTTGGTAAAATGTATAATAACATATATTAAATGAAACATAAAATATAACATCAGTGTTCATACTTTGTTCTTGCCAAAACTAAAGAAAAGAAAAAGAAAATAAAGAGTTTAAGGGTTCGACATTATTGAAGCATGATTCAAGGTGAGTTCTAGCTCGATTTTTGATAACTTTTACGTTTTTGATATCGTTGCTATGTTATCTACAAAGCCCATGCTTGAATTTTTTTCATTTTGATGAATATTTTGAGTTATTCCATTGATGAATATTTGAGTTTTGTGATGTTAGCTTATGAAATATGAAAGATATGTCTAGGATTAATACGTTTTGTATTGCAATTTTTGATGATTTTGAGTAATTAGGACTAAATTGCAAAAATAATAAAATGAGGGACTAAAATGTGAACTAAATGAAATATATGGACTTTTATGAACATGGGTAATATTTGGCCTAAGCATGGTATGTGCAAATTTTACATGTTTTGTGTTTTGTGCAATTTGGACTAAATTGTAAAAAGTGTAAAATGTCAGGGGTAAAATAGTAATTTTCCCATTTATGTGTTTTTGGACTAAATTGAGTGAAATTTTTTTTGAATGAGTTTAATTCTAATATATTTAGATCAAGAACCAAAGAAATCAGATTTGGATCGAGGGAAAATTAAAGTTGTCGACTAGTCGTCCCGTTTCGATTTTCATCGTCCGAGGTAAGTTTATAAGCAAATAGGTGTTGTTAATTTTGAATAAATATGAGATTTATATGCTGAAATGAAATATGTGAATTTATATATATATGTTGGCCGAATGCAAATAAGCCTGGGAATTATGTTTACGAATTTTTTTGACCGAGCTACGAAGTTCGAAAGCCTCGTACGAACCTTAGGAATAGCTAGGATACATATGTCATGACATAGGATTTATGATATGTGTTCTCGAGTAAGACCACGTCTGGGACATTGGCATCGATATGTGGTTACAAGTAAGACCATGACTGAGACATCGGCATCGTATTTGATTCGTGTAAGACCCTGTCTGAGACAGTGGCATCGATATGAGATAGCATGTAAGACCACATCAGGGACGTTGGCGTTATTCTATATATGTGATTATCCAAGTATTCTATTCAATTCTAAATGGTTCAATGGGCAATGATAAGCTGTGATCAAAGGTGTAAAACTAGCTAAAATGAACATGTATGAGTTAGTTGATTACCTATTTGAAAATAAGGTAAGTTGGTCATTTGATATGTGATGCAAATTATATAAGTTACTAATGTTAACATATGTGTAATGGTGAAATATATTCGGCCATATGGTATGTATATGTATATGATGTTATATTTTGATTTATGAGTATGTGTGTAAATATATTCGGTTATAAAATGATATTTTGTTTTTGATATTGAATGATACTTTGAATATATATAAATATGTACATTCGGTTAAGATGAGATTTATTTAAGAAAGCATATGTTATATATGGAATACTAAGCTAGAGATTAAGTGTAATTATGATTGTATAATTTGGTTTGGTATAAAGGAGTTGATTATGTCATTTAATTGTTTATTTGCTTATGACTTACTAAGTTTAAATAGCTTACTATGTGTTATGTTTGCCTCTGTTTTATAGATTTCGAGATCTAGTTACGAGCCTAGGGATCGTCAGCAAAGTCTATCACACTATCGACTGTTTTTCGATATTTTATAAGTTGAATTTTCGAACCTATGTCATATATAGGCTGGATTATATTTTGAAATGTTGGACTTTGGTTTATGTATATATATATATATATATATTAAGCCATGCAAAAATTGCTAATATGCTATGAAAGTATGTGAAACTTTAGTTAAGTTTATATGTGTTATATGTATTGATAATGTTTGATGAATTTGGATATGGTTGATGAATCAGCCATGGTATATATTCATAAGTATGTTTGGTTGATTTGAGTATAATTCATGCTAAGATAAAATATACATATGAACCTGGTTGATATGTTTGGTTAAAATGTTACATGTGATTTAGCATCAATGGATATTTGGTTATGTCCAAACATGGTAAGAGTTTATTTTGATATATTTATTACATGGTATGTAAGTTTTGTGTTTGGATAAATATATTTGTATTTGGTTAGGTGATAAAATATAAATGATGGTTATGAACTAGTTGTGATTCGGTAATTACAATCACGAAACTTGATAAATGGTTTAATATTTAATTCAATTTAGTATGGTAAAGAAACTTCATACTGTAAATGTTATGTAAGTAAGTTAATCATGATTCGGCATTTGTATATGTATAAGTATATAATGCATTGATATGATATTTATATATATGATAAGATATATTTGTAATGTATTTGATTTGAAGTGTAAATTATGGTTGGTATATATATTAATTCATTTCTATGGAAGGATATACGCATATGAAATGATAGGGTAAAATGAAGAAAATGTAACCTTGAACATAGCATGATTATTAGGTAAGTTTATATTCGAGTAATGCATTGAAATAAATGACCAAATGAATAGTGAATTTTGTATTGGTAAAACAGAAAAGGTAATATGAGTTTTATATGATGCATATATGTTCGGTTTGGTCAAAATGATATGATCATGTGTAATTGGTTTTGTGAGTAACTTATTGGTTTGGTTATATGAAATCTTTTATGCATGTAAAGTAATAGGTAAGATTGAAAGTAGACATTAAATAAAACAATTGTATTTAGCATGTTTTATCTTTCGGTTATTACATTAGAAATTGACTATATGAAAAGTAGTTCATCCTATAAGATAACCAAATGGTTATATGTGAATCTAATAAATTGTTTTATGCTTTGTGTATTAATGATTCAAGATTTGTTAAACTAAAGTTATAAATGTATGTCTTTGAATTTAATAAGAATGATTGTGTGAATGTATGAGAGTTGTATCTTTTCTGGTAATGCCCCGTAACCCTATTTTGGCAACGGATATGGGTTAGAGGTGTTACATTTCATTGGTATCAGAGCTACAGTTTAGTCGATTCTAGGACTAACGTAGCGTGTGTGAGTCTAGTTATACATGCCATATTATATACTGTGATAGTGTGATGACTTCTGACATTTGAAAATGTGTTTTCGTATAGTAAATGGATCCCGATAGAGTCGTAACTGATGATGTCGAGAGTATAGTGCCTACTCTCGCTCAAGAGATAGCACTGGTTGATTCTCGACCGACCTCAAATAATCAAGAAGGAGAGGCTAAGCAAGTCTTTTATCAAATGATGAATGATTGGTTTACTCAGTATATTCAGAAGAATCTAGCTGTACAACAACCTCTACCCCCGATTAATCCTTCTTTGATACCTGCTATGCCCCAAGTGAGTGATCCGTTGAGATTACATAAGCCTCATGTTGATAAAATCAGAAAACACGAGGCTAAAGAATTAAGAGCTACTGATGATGATGATACTGAGCGAGCTAAATTCTGGCTTGATAATACTATCCGCATGTTTGATGAGTTATCTTGTACCCCCGATGAATGTCTAAAATGTGTTATATCTTTGTTACGAGACATCGCATATCACTGGTGGAATACACTAGTATCGGTGGTTTCGAAAGAACGGGTGACTTGGGACTTCTTTCAGGCTGAGTTTCGTAAGGATTATATTAGCCAGAGATTTATCGACCAAAATCGCAAAGAATTTTTGGAGTTGAAACAGGGTAGGACGATAGTGACAGAATATGAGCGAAAATTCGTAAGACTCAGTCGGTATGCCCGAGAGTGTGTTTCGATCGAAGCCATAATGTGTAAAAGATTTAAAGATGGGCTGAACGAAGACATTAAACTATTAGTTGGCATACTTGAAATAAAAGATTTTGTAGTACTAGTTGAGCGAGCCTGCAAGGCCGAAGAGCTTAGAAAAGAGAAAAAAACTGACTTTGAAACTAGGGATTGCATAAAAGATCGACAGGTAAAACTTTTCAGTCGGCATCAAAGAGAATCTGGGATGATTCTAGCCGTTCAAAGGCTAATTTGGGTTATTCTAGACGGGATCAGGATAGACCACTGTGAACTTGAGAGCTACCTCAGTAGCTAGTGTTGGTAATGTTAGATCTAATCAACTTGAGTGTAAACATTATGGTAAATGACATCCTGGAAACTGCAGATTGCATGATCGAGCTTGTTTTAAATGTGGATTGACAGATAATTTTTTTTGTGAATGCCCTGAGTTAGCTAAACAAAATCTAGTACAAAATACGAGATCGGGTAACACTGCAGCACGAGGTAGACCACCCAGAAATACGGGTAATGTGAGTAGCAGTCAGAAAGGGACTAAAGATACGATAGTTAGATCTGAGGCCCATGCACCTACCAGAGCCTATGCTATTCGCGCACGCGAGGAGGCCTCATCCCCAAATGTTATTACCGGTACATTCACTCTTTATGATACTAGTGTAATTGCATTGATTGATCCCTGTTCAACTCATTCTTATGCGTGTGAGACTTTAGTATTCAGTAAGACTTTGCCTATTGAGTCTACTGAGTTTATGATTAGAGTATCAAACCCTTTGGGCCGGTGTGTTATGGTTGAAAAAGTGTATAAGAATTTTCCTTTGATGATTCGAGATTTATGTTTCCCGACTGATTTGATGTTGTTGCCATTTGATGAGTTTGACATAATTCTGGGTGTGGACTGGTTGACTTTGCATGATGCTGTCGTAAATTGTAAAAGAAAGACTATTGATTTACGGTGCCAGAATGATGAGATTATTCGGATTGAATCTAATGATCTGAATGGTTTACATGTAACATCCTGAAATAGGAAGTAGTTAGAATAGTGGTTTTAGGACCACAAATCCGACATTAAAATATTTATTTTATGATTATTATGAGGTCTAGAATGTGAGAATATGCATGTGTTAAGATTTCATGAAGAAATTCTTTGAGTAATGTGACCAATTGGAAATTAGGGACTAAATTGAATAAATTGCAAAACTTAGATTCTAGAAGCAATTTGTATGAAATTGCTTCAGATTATAAATTAGAAGGCCTTAGATAGAAATTTTCCCAATTTCTATGTTTTTGGACAAAAATGGGTTTGCATGGATGAAATTTTAAAGAAAGGGCTTAATGGCATTTTGGTCATTTGGCATTTTAATGAAATAATGGGAAAAATGAACCAAAATCAGTTCATTTTCTTCTCCATGATGCCGAAACTTCAAGGGACTCCATAGCTAGGGTTTTCAACATTTTCAAGCTCAATAGTAAGTCCACCCAATCCTCGTTTTTAATGTTCTTTGTATTTTTGAAATCCTAGTAGCTTACTCTCTCCATTTCGACCCATATTTCATGCTAGGGTTCATGTTAAAAAATCTACCCATGTATAAGTTACTTGTATTTTGATGGTTTATGGAGAAATATGAAAGTTGAAGTTGTGTTAAACATCTTTTCCTAGGAGATTTTCATGAAAAACCTCTAAAGGGACCTTTTTGCAAAAGTTGTTAAATATGTGGTAGAAATGTGAAAGTAATGGAAAATGTGGGCTGCCATAAGAGGGAAAAGTGTTTGACTAGGCTTGGGTAAGATAGAAATTGCATGTGTTTCATTATACGAGCCTAGGGACTAAATCGTAATAATGTGAAAGGTTAGGGGCAAAATAGTCATTCGGGCCGGGAGAGAAATTTAGACTTGAAAAATACAATGTGGAGTGTTAATGATTTAATTTTATTATTATAGACCCCGAGGAACAAATTTCAGAGGTCGACCGAGGAAAGCGAAATGTTTCGGAATAACCGAAACATAACACCGAAACGAGTACCAGGTAAATTCGGATAACTTAAAGTAAACTCTAACTGTGTCTAATTATATGATTTATAAATACATGATGATTGCATTTATTTATGGCATAAAATCATATGAAATGCATCTTTGACAATGATTTGTTGGAAAATGTCTCGGTTGAGGTTAAAAAGGGAATTCGATGGATAAACCATGATTCACATGTGAATTGAGATCCTGCATGTGTTACAGAAAATATTTAGCCCGGACGGGTAATCCGATGATCTCAAGTATGAAAAGGATCTAGCCCGGATGGGTGTTCCTTGAATGATCGAGCTTCCCGAAGAATATGTGTGCGTTATGGATTTAGCCCGGACGGGTAATCCGATTAGGGTCTGAATTTAGCCTGGACTGGTAATTCAGATCCGAGCTCACTAAGGGTGTTTGTCGTTATAATGGATTTAGCCTGAACTGGTAATCCCGCTGTAAGATGTGAGGTTCGTAGGAGTGTATACTTGAAATGATCATTCGTATGAATTGACAGTGATTGGATAATCCATCGAGATTTCCTAAAAACTCAACGGGACTAACACTAGTTATATGTAAAAATGATATGTTGAATGATGAGCTCATCTAAGATAAATTACATGGTGTTTTGTTATGTGACTAACTCATTGATTGAGTGCATGTGATAGGGAAACCATTTTCATATTCGTTGGTTTAATTATCTAATAAGGATGTATGCTAAATAATCGGTAAGTTTACTTTCCAATTATTCGAGCTTACTAAGCATGTAAATGCTTACCCCTCTCTTTTTCCCTATTTTCAGAGCTCGAGGACTTGTAAAGATTGGAAGACGGTTAGAGAGTCTACACACTATCAACTAATTCAGCTTTGGAATATAGACACTTATGTTCGTTCAATGGCATGTATAGAACTTTTAAGTATTTTGTTATATGTGTCATTTGATTTGCCAAAATGAAGGCATGTAAAGTTATACTTATCTTTTTGCATATGGCCATGAAAATTGGCTTATTTTGAAGTATGCTATGACCTACAAATCTATGTATTTTTATGTTCAGTTCATATGTGATGGCTTGGTTATAATTGGCAATGAGTTATAAAAATGAGCCAATATTGAATGTGTCAATAAGACATGGATTCCTCTTAAATACAAGATGGGAATTAACCTAGCATGTATAAACCAATAATATGAGGTTGTCATGCAATAAGGTTTATCATGGTCTTATACAAGTGTATAATTTGGCCTTATCATGTGTAAAAGTAACCTATAAGTGTGATTGGTTGGTAGAGAGTGACCAAAGGCTTGGAAAATAGCCTAATAAGGTCCACACGGGTAAACGTGTGTCTAGGCCATGTGTGACACATGGCTCACCCTCATGGGTGTGTGGTATGGCCATGCGTCCCCTTCACATAAATTTTTAAGTCAGTGTTGTGCACGGGCTAGGCACATGGGCGTGTGTCTTGGCCGTGTGCCCCTAATTGTATGATGAGGTTAAAGTCAGTGTTGCACACGAGCTGAGGGCACGGGCGTGTCCCAAGCCACACTGGCGTGTGTGACCACACGGTCCCACCACACGGGCATGTCATAGTTCAAGGTAAGGGAAAGTTTTCTAAAGAGCCTAAAGTGTATCGAATGTTTTTAGTTTTTTCCCGTACTGCCCCTAAGTGTGTTTTAGGCCTCGAAGGCCTGTATAAGGGATGAGAGGTACATGTTTGAAAAGTTTTAAATTTTGAGGCAAAATTTGGTGACCGATTTAGTAAGTTTGTAAAGGTGTAACACCAATAATACCTCGAACCTTATCCCGGCGTCGGATATGGGTGAGGGGTGTTACATTTAGTGATATCAGAGCACGGTTTAGTCAGTACTAGGACAACCATAGAGAGCATTGAGGTTCGCTATACCTGCCATTATATGAACGTTGATAGTGTAATATCTCCTAACTGTTTAATTTTTTTTTAATATAGTAAATGTCTTCCATTCAAGCACAAGATGAGTCCGAGGGAGCTGAGAGCCATGCTCCAGCTTCTGTACAACGAGCTGTATCTAGTAGTAGTAAAAGGGTGATGTTTGAAGGCCGGGAAGAGGCCTCAGCTACCTTCCTTAACATGATGGATGAATAGTTTGGGGATTATCTGAGGAATCGCCCCAACATACCACGACGTCCCCTGCCCCCTAACCAACCCGATGAGGATTTGCCACGACGTATGGCACCGGTAAGAACTGGTAAGGTCCCTGTAGAAAAGCTTAGAAAGTATGGGAACGAGGAATTTAGAGCTAAAATTAAGGATGATGCTGAGAAAGCTGAGTTCTGGCTCTAGAATACTACACGGGTATTAAAAAAGTTGTGCACACTTGAAGAGTGCTTAAAGTGTGTCGTGTCCCTCCTAAAGGATACTGCATACCACTGGTGGAAGACCGTATCTTCGGTGGTGCCAAAGGAAAATATCACTTGGGAATTCTTCCAAGCAGAGTTTAGGAAGAAGTATATCAGTCAAAGATTCTTAGACTCGAAGCGAAAGGAGTTCTTAGAACTCAAACAAGGGAATAAGACTGTGGCAGAATATGAAAGGGAGTTTGTAAGGTTAAGTCAGTATGCAACTGAGTGGGTTCAAACCAAAACAGAAATGTGTAAACACTTCGAGGAAGGTTTGAATGAGGAAATCAAGTTGTTGATTGGGATCCTTGAAATACGGGAGTTCGCCACATTAGCTGATCAGGCCAAGAAGGCCGAGGAACTCAATAATGAAAGAAAGCAAGCAAAGAGATAGGCTCGGGTTATGAGAAAGAGATCCAGCGGTAAGATGCTCCTATTCTCCACAAGAAAATGGAGGAGCCAACATGAACACTCCACTTCATCTGTAGGATATTCTGGTAGAACGAGAAGCTCTAAACGACAAAATCAGAAGTCTTCCTCCCCGATGATGACTAATGTGGGGAGTGTAGATGACCAAAAGCCGAAGTGTAAGAGTTGTAACAAATTTCACTTCGGAGAGTGCCGAATAAAGAGCAGTGCATGTTTCAGATGTGGTTCTCTTGACCACTTTCTCAGGGACTGCCCAGAACGAATCAAAAAAGAAGTGGAAGTAACCCCAAAGTCGAGTGCTCTCGTGGTATGAGGTAGACCTCTGAGATACCCTGGAAGTGCTAGTGGCAGTCGAGTTGCAGCCAACGACACTTCAAAATTAGAGGCTTGAACCCCGGTAAGAACGTATGCAATACATGCTCGAGAAGAAGCCTCTACTCCTGACGTTATTACGGGTACTTTTTCTCTTTTCAATACATGTGTTATTGCCTTAATTGATCCGGGATTGACACATTCATACATTTGCATGAGATTGGTGTCTAGTATGAACATACTCGTTGAACCTACAAAATTTGTTGTTAGGGTGTCAAACCCACTAGGCAAATTAGTTTTGGTTGATAAAGTCTGTAAGAATTGCCCTTTGACGATTCATGGTCAATGTTTTTCGGCTAACCTTATGTTGTTACCTTTTGATGAGTTTGATGTCATATTAGGTATGGATTGGTTATCCTTGCACAATGTAATTGTAAATTGCGGTAACAAGTATATTAAATTGAAATGCCCAAATGGTAAGATTCTACAGATTGATTCATGAGATTCGGGCATGTCGCCAGCTATAATCACGGCAATGGTTGCTCAGAGATATATAAGAAAAGGGTACAAAGCCAACCTTGCTTTTGTGTTGAACATGAAGGAAATGGAGTTGAAGATTGAGACTGTTCCTATAGTATGTGTGTAATGGCTTAAATTCAAGGTTATCGGAACAGTGGTTTCGTAACCACAAATCCGATTTAAAGAGAAATTTATTTCAATATTTTTGCTTGAAAATTGATATGATAGGAAAATCGTATGAAAATATTGATAGAAAAATTTTACCGATTTAGTGGTTAGTTAAAAAAAGAAATTATTGAAGAAATTGGGTAAAAACAAGGTATCGGGACCTTTATCTCGTAAAACCGAGTCAAAAATAATTTTATAAATATTTATGAAATGTTAGTAATGTGGTATTAAAATTTCGTTAGGAAATTTTAATGTTTAGGTAGTAAATTAAATGAAAATGACTAAATTGTAATGGATGTAAAAGTTGCTAGAATGATTAAATAGCTTAAGAGTCTAATGAGAAAGGATTTAAAAGGAAATTAGACCCAAAATTTATTTGGGCTGGACGGCAAGGGCATGAAATCAGCAGGGAATTTGATAAATTAAGGGCAAAATTGGAATATTGCAAAATTAACTAAATAAAGCTAGGACTAAATAGGAAATATCTAGATATCTCTTCATTTCTCTTCAATTCCAGCAGCTAAAAAAGCCATAGGAGGGTTCTCTAAGCTGGTATTTCATAATTGTTGCACCAAGTGAGTTAATCCTTGCCTTTTTCTTATAATTTTTGTGTTTCTAAGACTTTTACAACTAGGTCCTACTATTAATTTCATTAGTTTTTGATTTCATGGATGAAATTGAAAGTCACCATGATTGATTGCTGTAAGTTTATGATGAAATAGAATGAAATTAAAGTTTTAATTTGTTTATGAGATGATTTTATTAGGTAATTTCAATGGAAATTGATTTTTAGGACCTAATTGTGAAAATGTTTGGAATTACAGTCTACTTTTGAAACTCTGATTCCTAAAGGTTGTAAAATAGTTTAAGGTGATATAATAAAGTGTTAATTGAGAAAAATAAGCTCAATTGACAGGCTAATTGAGTAGGGACGAAATTCTCATTTATTAAAAGCTTAGGGGAAAAATGGTAATAAACAGCTTGCACTAAAACAATTTAGACAGCAGCAGTAGACTAAATTTAAAAAATCACCATAAATTTTAGGAATCGAATTAGAAGATGAAAAAAAATATGGAATTAAAGCTTATTGAGTCTATTTTCTCATAGAAGAAATAGTGTAAGCAATTTGAGATATAATGAATTTTGTGAGACAAGATCAGAATAAATTCGGGTTCCCCTGTTCTGACTTTGAAAAATCATAAAAAATTAAAGAAAAATAATTAGGAGCTTAAATTTATATGTATAGAATCTTTAATGAGTCTATTTTTAATATAAATAAACTAGAACATAATTTGAATCTTGTATGAAGAGATAATTAATTTTTAGTGAAGAAGGGTCAGAACTATTAGACAGCAGAACAAGGGTGACTTTAAAGAATAAACTGTACTTATTGGCCAAACCAAAAATTCTGAAAATTTTATGGTAAGAATATATATGAGTATAGTTTCATGGAAAATTAACGGATCTTAATTTGGAGTTTCGTAGCTCGAGTTATAAATAATTTAGTGACTATGACTCAAATAGACAGCTTTGAATAAACTATAAATAATAATAATGAAATTATAGAAATTATTGGATATGAACATGAATGTATTAAATTGATAATTAAATTTATTTATTTAGATCCAGAAGATTCAAATACGAAGCTAGATCGAGGAAAGGAAAAAGTTCAGGATTAGTAGATTTTTGTACACGAACAAGTATCAAGGTAAGTTCGTGTAACTTGAGTTATATTCTTAAATGCTTGAAACATATGTTTTTGATATGAATATGATTTGAATGTTCATTGTATAAAAATTGATAAAACATTGATATATTTGATAAAAAGGGGAAGAAATCCCAGTTGAATGAAAGGAAAATTCGATGGATCTTTGAAAAAGGAATTGACGGTAAAAAGGATCAAGCCCGGACGGGTGATCCTATCCTGATATAGCCCTCCCGAAGAATATGTGGAAAATGGATTTAGCCCGGATGGGTAATCCAAATTAGGGTCTGAATTTAGCCTGGACTGGTAATTCAGATCCAAGCTCATTAGAGTAATTGTCGTTGCAGGGGATTTAGCCTAGACTGGTAATCCCGACAATACTCTATGAGTTTATATTACAGGGGATTTAGCCTTGACCGTAATCCCATTTGTAAGAATGAGGTTCATGAGTGTGCTCTCTGAAATGGAAATGTGTGCACATGAATTTGAATTGACGGAACCGAAATTGTACACTAAAAGTGTACCTCTGAAAATCCATCGAAATTTCGAGAAATTCAACGGGATAAATATGGAAAAATAACAAGGAAATAGAAATCATGGTATTGATGAGCTAATCAATCATGGTATATATTATTGGTACATGCAAATTATTGTACTAACTTGAATGTTGAGTTTGTGCATATTAGGGTAATAATGCATTGAATGGATATATAAATGTTTATTGTATTGTATTGAAAATATTAGGTAAGTATAATTCTTGTTACATGAGCTTACTAAGCACAAAGTGCTTACCCTGTTTCATTTTCCCCTATTTTGTAGTGTTAAGAGCTCGGAGGTCGGATTTGGTCGGAGACACATCACACTATCAACCTCAAGATTTCGGTACAGAAAGAAACTTTATTTTGGAAATCAAGGGCATATATAAGCTAATAAAGTAAATGATTTTGTGAAATGAATGTAGAGTTAGCCATTGGTATGATTAACAAACCTGGTTTTGGGTATGTGATGACGTTATTTTATAAATATGCATGAATTTATCTTGAAAATATGGTGAATTGGATTGGTTGATGTGGATTGTTTTTGGTTTAAAATTTCAGGGAAGGGTAGATATCTATAAAGGGGTTATATTGAGTTAAAAAAAATTTTAATTTGTAAACTCCTAATAATACTGCACTTATTCCGGCAATGAATACGGGTAGGGGTATTACATTTATTTGGTATCAGAGCTACGGTTTAGTCAGTTCTAGGATCGATGTAGCAAATACGGAATTAGCTATACATGCCATTTAAATTATTATTGATAGTGTGATATCTCCTGACCATTTAAATGTTTTTTCTTATAGTAATGTCATCCGACCGAGCTCAATCCGAGGAAGCTGGGAGTCATGCTCCGGCTTCAGTACAAAGAGAAGAAACTAGCAGTAGAAGGCCCGAGACAGAGGGTCGAGGGGAGGAGGCAAAAACAGTCTTCTTTCAAATGATGAATGAATGGTTTAATCAATACTTAAGAACTAACCCTGTAGTGCAGCAAGTTTAAGCTCCCACTCCTGCTCCTCCACCGGTTCCCGAGATCCCACAGTCACAGTGTGCATCAATCTGTCAGAAAAGGAAAAGCTCCAGTAGATAAAATTTGAAAATATGGGGCCAAAGAATTTCGAGCAGCAGTTGATGATGATTCCGAACGGGCTGAATTCTGGTTAGAAAACACTACTCGAGTTTTGGAGGAATTATCTTGTACACCAGAAGAATGTCTGAAATGTGCCGTCTCACTACTAAAAGACACAGCTTACCGTTGGTGGAATACTAAAGCTTGAGTTGTTTGAAAGAAGAAATTACATGGGAGTTCTTTCAGATCGAGTTCGAAAAAAATATATCAGCCAGAGGTTCCTTGACCAGAAAAGAAAAGAATTTCTTGAGCTGAAACAGGGCAATAGATCGGTATCTGAGTATGAAAGAGAATTTGTTCGATTGAGTAAATATGCTCGGGAATGGGTATAGTCAGAAGTCAAAATGTGCAAACGATTCGAAGAAGGGTTGAATGAAGACATTAAGCTACTGATCAGAATTCTTGAAATTCGAGAGTTTGCTACATTAACAGAGAGAGCTTATAAAGCAGAAGAATTGAACAAAGAGAAGAAACAGGCTGAGAGGGAAGCTCGAATTTTTAGTAAAAGACCAATGAGAAAATTCCAGTTTTCTGCTCCAAAGAAACTGAAGAAATACCAGGATCGTTCTACTTCAGCCACTGGGTATTCGGGCAGAGAGCGAGGTTCTCAACACATTAATCTAAGACCTTCCACCCCATCAGTTACCAGTGTTGGTACCCCTAAGCCGAGATGTCAGTACTGTAATAAAATCCATTTTGGTGAATGCCGATTTAAGAGTGGAGCTTGTTACCGATGTGGTTCTTTCGACCATTTCCTTAGAGATTGTCCAAAAAGAGGTGAAAAAGAAGCTGAGCAGATATCGAAGCTAAGTAATCCAGTTTCGAGGGGCAAACCACCTCGACCATCTGGTAATGTCAGTGGTAGCCGAAGAACTACGAAAGATATTGCAGGCAGGTCTGAAGCACGAGCACCTGCTAGGACATATGTCATCCGTGCCAGAGAAAATGCCTCAGCACCTGATGTTATTACTGGTACATTTTCTTTACTTGATACTGATATTACTGCATTGATTGATCCTGGTTCTACGCATTCATATATATGTGTTAAACTTGCAATTGTTAAAAATTTATCTGTTGAACCTACTGAATTTGTGGTTAAAGTCTCGAACCCCCTGGGTCAATCTGTTTTGGTGGATAAAATTTGTAAAAATTATCCACTGATGGTAAGAGGTTATTGTTTCCCGACTGATTTGATGTTACTGCCATTTGATGAATTTGACGTGATATTGGGCATGGATTGGTTAACCCAGCATGATGCAGTAGTAAATTGTAGACAAAAATATATTGTACTAAAATGTCAGAATGGTGAGTTGCTTCGGGTTAAATCTGATCAGACAGAGGGTTATCTGATATGATTTCGATAATGGCGCATTGCAGGTATGTCAAAAAGGGTATGATGCTTACTTGGCTTATGTACTTGACACCAAGGTATCTGAGTCAAAAATACAGGCAGTTCTAGTAGTATGTGAATTTTTCGATGTGTTTCCAGAGGAATTACAAGGATTGCCACTAGAAAGAGAAGTGGAATTTTCTATAGATTTGATTCCAGGAACTACTCTGATTTCCATAGCTCGCGTCGGATGGCTCCTACTGAAATAAAAGAGTTAAAGACACAATTGCAAGAGCTTGTTGATAGGGTTTTATTCGACCGAGTCATTCACCTTGGGGTGCTCGGTTACATTTGTGAAAAGAAAGACGGGTCTTTGAAATTGTGCATCGACTACCGGTAGCTTAATAAAGTAACCATAAAGAATAAGTACCACTACCCCGATTGATGATTTATTTGATCACCTGAAAGGTGCTATCAGTGTTTTCAAAAATTGATCTTCGATCGGGTTATTATCACTTCACGGGTAAAGGAGTCGACATGTGCCAAAACACCTTCGTAACCAGTGCACGGGCATTATGAGTTTTTGGTCATGCCATTTGGGTTAACTAATGCACTGCGCAGTACTCATGGATTTGATGAACCGGATATTCAAACAAAGATTTAGACAGATTTGTGGTAGTATTCATTGATGATATTTTGGTTTATTCTCGGGATGAAGAAGAACATGCGAACATTTGAGAATTGTGTTGCAAATTCTGCGAGAGAAGCGATTATATGCTAAATTCGAGAAATGTGAATTTTGGCTTCGAGAAGTGGGTTTTATAGGACATATTGTATCTCGCCGAAGGTATCGGGGTAGACCCAAGTAAAATCTCAAATATTGTCAATTGGAGTCCATCAAAAATGTATCCGGTTAGAAGTTTCTTGGGTTTAGCTGGTTATTATCGAGATTTGTACATGGATTCTCTATGATAGCTTATCCGATGACTCGATTATTGCGAGAAAGATGTAAAGTTCGAGTGGATGATGAATGTCGTGAGTTTCAACCGATTGAAAGATCTACTAACGAAAAGCACTGTATTAGTGCAAAATGAACCGGGTAAGGAATTTGTTATTTATAGTGATGCCTCATTAAATGGTTTAGGTTGTGTCTTAATGCAAGAAGGTAAAGTAATAGCCTATGCTTCAAGGCAACTTAAACCACATGAAAGAAATTACCCAAAGACATGATCTTGAATTAGTCGCTATTGTATTTATATTTGAAGATATGGCGGCATTACTTGTATGGTGAGAAATATCATATTTATACTGATCATAAAAGCTTGAAATATTTGATGACACAGAAAGATTTGAATTTGAGACAGCGCAGGTGGCTTGAACTGATAAAGAACTATGATTTGGTTATTGATTACCATCTGGGTAAAGCTAATAAGAGGGAAAGAAAAGGGAGTAAGCATAAAGCTTAGTAAGTTGCATATAAATAACTATACAACAATCTCACCATTTACCATCATGCTTATAGCTCAAAGGTAAACATAACTTAACTTACTCATTATCATCTACTCGAGTCTTATTTTCTAAATTTATGTTCGTTTCTCATGCTTATCATATAGGTACCTGTAACACTCACAACATGATTATCCTTTCTTTATCAAAATTGAACTATAACTTTCACCATTGAACCGTTGGAATACTACTAGATATTCCATGAACCTTCAACATGGGATATATTACCGATGCCATATCCCAGACATCGTCTTACACTGGCTCTCATATATGCGTGTTGATGCATGTCCCAGACATGTCTTTCACTAGCACAACTCTTAGCCGATGCGTGTCCCAAACACGTCTTACACTGGCTATCTCTATCGAGGCCGATGCATGTCCCAGACATGTCTTACTCTAGCGCTCATCTCTGTCCTGATGCCATGTCCCAGACATGGTCTTACTCTGGCTCTCATATTGTGGCCGAAGCATGTCCAAGAAATGTCTTACACTGGCGCACAAATCACCCAATGTCTTGGCACAAATATCCAATTCATATCCTGAGGTTTCAACGAGATATTTCTACTATCACAATATTACAAATCATTCCCAATTTATTATTTAACAACTCGTACAATATCAATTCAATGACAATATGAATACAAGTATTAACAGTGTAGTTGTATTATTTACATACAACTTACCTCGGTTTACAAAAAGTACTTGACTAGTCGGCTTATTCGGATTGCTTGGCTTTTCCCCGGTCTAGGCACGATTTTGGCAAATCTTGATCTATAATAATATACATCCATTTAGTCACTAAACACAATTAGGCATTAATAAATTCACAACTTTGGTAAAATGACCATTTTGCCCCTAGGCATTGGCAAAATGACCATTTTACCCCTATGCCCAAAAACTAATTTTTATCGAATTTCCTCGTATTTCAAGCCTAGCTAAACTCTTTTTACTACTAGATCAATCCCAAATTCTCACTATTTCACTCACTTACCACCTATTTTGCAACTTATGCAAAATATCCCCTTTAGGTGTTTTCATGCAAACACCTTTCACAAAAGTTGTTTATAACACAACTAGGAGTCATATTATTCCATAAAAACTCAACATATATCACAAATACATCAATGACAAAATTCTAAACTCTCGACCATTTTGTAAAATATCACCCTCATTTAAAAGTTCATGCTTCAAGGGTCTCAAAAATGTGAAAATCTTGAAGAAAACTCATTAAAATCACTTACTTATGAGTGCTTTAAGTTGATGCAGATTTTTGAGCTTTCAAACCTCTCCTATGGCTGGTAAAAATTAGTAGAGAAGAAGAAAATAAAGAAGGAATAGCCTTTGTTTTGTTTAATATAAAACTAGTCAAAATTGATGACCTAATCCTCACCTAATTTTGACCTTCTCTCCAATTTGTCTCCCCATGGCCGTCCAAGCCATTTCAATAGGGTCTATTTGCCCTTTAAAGATCCCAAATTTTAATTCTCTAGCTATTTAACACATTTGGGTACTAAAATGCAACTTTTGCCTTTTATGCGATTTAGTCCTTTTATCGCAATCGGGCTTGAAAACATTAAAATTAACTCACCAAATTTTTCATGCACTAATATAACCATACCATAACTTCATAAAAATAATAAAAATAATTTTTTTATCTTCAGATTTGTGGTCCTAAGACCACTGTTTCGACTAGGACCTAAATCGGGTTATTACAATACTTATCTTTTTACATATGGCCATGAAAATTGGCTTATTTTGAAGTAGGCTATGTCCTACAAATCTATGCATGTTTATGTTCTGTTCATATGTGATGGTTTGGTTATAATTGGCAATAAGTTATAAAAATGGGCAAATATTGAATGTGTAAATGAGACATGGAATCCCCTTAAATACAATATGGGAATTAACCTAGCAAGTATAAACCGATGATATGAGGTTGTCATGCAATAAGGTTTATCAAGGTCTTATACAAGTATATAATTTGGCCTTATCATGTGTAAAAGTAACCTATAAGTGTGATTGGTTGGTAGAGAGTGACCAAAGGCTTGGAAAATAGCCTAATAAGGTCCACACGGGTAGACACACGGGCGTGTGTCTAGGCCGTGTGTGACACATGGCTCACTCCAATGGGTGTGTGGTATGGCCGTGCGTCCCCTACACATAAATTTTTAAGTCAGTGTTGTGCACGGGCTAGGCACACGAGCGTATGTCTTGGTCGTATGCCTCTAATTGTATGATGAGGTTGAATTCAGTGTTGTAGACGGGATGAGGGCACGAGCGTGTCCCAACCTACACAGGCATGTGTGACCACACGGCCCCACCACACGGGCATGTTACAATTCAAGGTAAGGGAAAATTTTCTAAGGGGCCTAAAGTGTATCGAATGTTTTCGATTTTGTCCCATATAGCCCCTAAGTGTGTTTTAGGCCTCGAAGGCCTGTATAAGGGACGAGAGGTACATGTTTGAAAAGTTTTAAATTTTAAGGTGAAATTCGGTGGCCCAATTTAGTAAGTTTGTAAAGGTGTAACACCGGTAATGCCTTGAACCCTATCCCGACATTGAATACGAGTGAGGGGTGTTACATTACCAGCAGTGATATCTTCGACGTTAGCTCAGAAATATGTGAGAAAAGGTTATGAAGCTTATTTTTCCTATGTGCTTGATAGTAAAGTGGCTGAAAGAAAGATTGAATCAGTACCTATTGTGTGCGAGTATCCGGATGTGTTTCCTAAAGAATTGCCGAGTTTGCCACCTATTCGAGAAGTAGAGTTTGGTATTGAATTAGTGTCGGGGACGACTTCGATATCGATAGATCTATACAGAATGGCACCTACTAAATTAAAAGAATTGAAAGCTCAGTTGCAAAAGTTGACAGATAGAGGTTTCGCGCGACTGAGTTTCTCTCCCTAGGGTGCACCCGTTTTATTTATAAAAAAGAAAGACAAAACCATGAGAATGTGCATCGACTATAGACAGGTCAATAAGGTGACTATAAAGAATAAATATTCGTTGCTTCTGATTGATGACCTATTTGATCAACTAAAAGGGGCTACAATGTTTTTGAAGATAGATTTGAGATCAGGCTACTATTAGTTGTGAGATAAAGACTCAGATGTGCCAAAGATTGCTTTCTGAATGAGGTACAGACATTATGAGTTTCTGGTTATGTCTTTCGGACTTACTAATGCACCTGTTGTTTTCATGGATTTGATGAATCGGATCTTTAGACAGAATTTGGATCGGTTTGGGGTTGTGTTCATAGATGACATTTTGATCTGTTCCCATGATGAAACCGAGCATGCCGAACATTTGAAACTTGTGTTATAGACTTTACGAGATAAACAGTTGTATGTGAAGTTCAGTAAATGTGAGTTCTAGTTACGCAAAGTTAGTTTTCTGGGACATGTTGTATCAGCATCAGGTATTCGGGTTGATCCGGGTAAAATTTTGGCCATACTTGATTGGAAACCTTCGAGAAATGTTTCTAAAGTCTGAAGTTTTCTGGGACTTGCTGGTTACTAAAGACGGTTCGTGAAAGGTTTCTCTATGATTGCAACCCTGATGACAAAGCTATTATAGAAAGTTGTTAAGTTCGAGTGGTCAGAAAAGTGCCAGAAAAGTTTTGATCAGTTGAAAGCCGTGTTGACCGAAGCTCCAATGCTAGTTCAGCTAGAATCGAGTAAACAATTTGTTATCTATAGTGATGCATCTTTAAATGGTTTAGGTTGTGTTTTGATGCAAGAAGGTAAAGTCATAGCTTATGCCTCGAGACAGTTAAAGCCGCATAAAAAGAACTATCCGACACACAACCTAGAATTGGCAGCTATTGTGTTTGCATTGAAGATATGGTGTCACTATCTGTTCGGTAAGAAATGTCATGTTTATTCTGATCACAAAAGCCTGAAATACTTGATGACTCAGAAAGATCTGAATTTGAGACAATGCTGATGGTTAGAGTTGCTAAAAGACTACGAGCTTGTGATTGACTACCATCCGGAAAAGGCTAATGTTGTTGCTGATGCTCTAAGCCAAAAATCACTATTTACTTTGTGTGCAATGAATGTGCATATGGCTATTTTTGATGATGATTCAATAATAGTTGAATTAAAAGCAAGACTGTTATTTGTTCAACAAATTTGTGATGCTAAGAAATTTGATGATGGTTTGTTAGAAAAGCGAGCACAATGTGATTCAAATGTTAAATCCGAGTTTCGAGTTGATACTGAGGGTTGTTTGAGGTTCAAAAATTGAATATGTGTCCTGAGAAATTTAGAGTTGATTCAGATGATTTTAAACGAAGCTCACAGCAGTCGGTTATCTGTTCACCTGGGTAGTACGAAGATGTATAATAATCTGAAATAGCTTTGCTGGTAGCATGGTATGAAACGAGGCATTTCTAACCTTGTTTCAAAATGTTTAGTCTGTCAGCAAGTAAAAGCCGAGCATCAGGTACCTTCTAGATTGCTTCAGCCAATCATGATACCTGAGTGGAAATGGGATAGAGTCACGATGGATTTTGTATCCAGTTTACCTTGACACCAAGCAAGAAAGATGCATTCTGGGTTATTGTAGATAGATTGACTAAATCGACTCATTTTGTTTCGGTTCGTACAGATTATTCGCTTGACAAGCTTGCTGAGTTATATGTTTCTTAGATTGTGAAAATACATGGTGTGCCTATTTCTATTGTTTCAGATAGAGATCTGAGGTTTACATCGTGGTTTTGGAAGAAACTACAAGATGCACTAGATACGAAATTACATTTTAGTACTACTTTCCATCCACAAATAGATGGTTAGTCCGAACGAATCATTCAGATACTAGAGGATATGTTGAAATGTTTCATTCTCGAGTTTGAAGGTACGTGGAAACGATACTTACCTCTGATTTAATTTACGTATAATAATAGCTTTTAATTGAGTATTAAAATGGCACCTTACGAGGCTTTGTACGGTCGTAAATGTAGCACACCATTGTATTGGACTGAGCTCAGTGAAAACAAGATACACGGGATCGATTTGATCAGAGAGACTGAACAAAAAGTGAATGTAATTTATGAAAGTCTGAAAACAGCATCAGATCGTCAGAAATCATATACAGACTTGAAATGAAAAGATATAGAGTTTCAGATCGGGGATAAAGTCTTTTTGAAAGTCTCACCGTGGAAGAAAATACTCAGATTCGGTAGTAAAGGCAAATTGAGTGCGAGATTTATTGGGCCGTATGAGATTATATAGTGTGTCGGGCAAGTTGCTTATAGACTATTTTTGCCACCTGAGTTAGAAAAGATCCACAATGTATTCTATGTTTCGATGCTTCGTAGATATCAATATGATTCCTCACATGTGATTAGTCCGTCAGAGATTGAGATTAAGTCCGATATGACGTATGAGGAAGAACCGATTCGCATTCTAGCTCTCGAGGTTAAAGAATTGTGAAATAAGAAAATTTTGTTAGTTAAAGTACTATGGCATAGACACGGAGTTGAGGAAGCAACGTGGGAGCCAGAGGATACAATGAAAGAGCGTTACCCGAACCTATTCACTGGTAAGATTTTCGGGGATGAAAATCCCTAAGGGGGAGAGTTGTAATAGCCCAATTTAAACCCTATTCGGAACGATGGTTTCAAGACCATGAATCTGAGTTAGAAAAAATATTTTAAAATTATTTTCTATGTTTATTATGTGTGAATTTATATGTGTGAAATTTTCGTGCTTTGATTTTGTCGTTTGAGTGCCCGATTAAATAAAAGGACTTAATCGCGTAAAATAAAAATTTGGTGGTTAATTGTGAAAGGGCCGAATAGTTGTTGTCTTTTAAAATTTATGAATTTATGTTGTAATTAGCCCATGATATAATGATATGGACGGTCATGACCTTATTATATAATGATTTTGTATTATTTAATAAAGGTTAATTTGGTAAAATGTATCATAAAATATATTAAATAAAACATAAAATATAACATAAGTGTGCATACTTTGCTCTTGTCGAAACTAAAGAAAAGAAAAAGAAAATAAAGAGTTTAAGGGTTCGGCATTGTTGAAGCTTGATTCAAGGTGAGTTCTAGCTTGGTTTTTGATAATTTTTACGTTTTTGAAATCGCTGTTATGTTAACTACAAAGCCCATGCTTCAATTTTTTATTTTGATGAATATTTTGAGTTATTTCATTGATGAATATTTCAGTTTTGTGATGTTAGTTGATGAAATATGAAAGATATGTTTTGGATTAATATGTTTTGTATTGGAATTTTTGATGATTTTGAGTAATTAGGACTAAATTGCAAAAATAATAAATTGAAGGACTAAAATGTGAAATAAATGAAATATATGGACTTGTATGAACATGGGTAATATTCGGCCTAAGCATAGTATGTGCAAATTTTGCATGTTTTGTGTTTTGTGCATTTTGGACTAAATTATAAAAAGTGTAAAATGTAAGGGGTAAAATAGTAATTTTCCCATTCATGTGTTTTTGGACTAAATTGAGTGAAAATATGTTTGAATGAGTTAAATTTTAATATGTTTAGATCATGAACCAAAGAAATCGGATTTGGATCGGGGGAAAACTAAAGTTGTCGACTAGTCATCCCGTTCCGATTTTCATCATCCAAGGTAAGTTTATAAGCAAATAGGTGTTGTTTATTTTGAATAAGTATAGGATTTATATGCTAAAATGAAATATGTGAAATTATATATATATATATATATATATTGGCCGAAGGTAAATAAGCCTGGGAATTTTGTTTACGAATTTGTTTCGACCGAGCTACAAAGTCTGAAAGCCCCGTACGAACCTTAGGAATAGCTAGGATACATATGTCATGACATAGGATTTCTGATATGTGTTCTTGAGTAAGACCACGTCTGGGACATTGGAATCAATATGTGGTTACGAGTAAGACCATGTCTGGGACATCGACATCGTATTTGATTCGTGTAAGACCCTGTCTGGGACAGTGGCATCGATATGAGATAGCATGTAAGACCACGTCTGGGACGTTGGCATTGTTCTATATATGTGATTATCTGAGTATCCTATTTAATTTTGAATGGTTCAACAATCAATGATAAGCTGTGATCAAAGGTGTAAAACTAGCTAAAACAAACAGGTATGAGTTAGTTGATTACCTATTTGAAAATAAGGTAAGTTGGCCATTTGATATGTGATGCAAATTATATAAGTTACTAATGTGAACATATGTGTAATGGTGAAATATATTCTGCCATATGTTATGTATATGTACATGATGTTATATTTTGATTTATGAGTATATGAGTATGTGGGTAAATATAGTTGGTTATAAAATGATATTTTGTCTTTGATATTGAATGATACTTTGAATATATATAATTATGTACATTCGGTTAAGATGAGATTTATTTAAGAAAACATATGTTATATATGAAATACTAAGCTTGAGATTAAATGTAATTATGATTGTATAATTTAGTTTGGTATAAATGAGTTGATTATGTCATTAATTGTTTATTTGCCTATGACTTACTAAGCATAAATAGCTTACTGTGTGTTATGTTTGCATCTGTTTTATAGATTTCGAGATCTAGTTACGAGCTCGGGGATCATCAGCAAAGTCTATCACACTATCAACTATTTTTCGGTATTTTATAAGTTGAATTTTTGAACTTATGGCATGTATAGGCTGGATTATATTTTTAAATGTTGGATTTTGGTTTATGTATATATATATTAAGCCATGTGAAAATGGATAATATGCTATGAAAGTATGTGAAACTTTAGTTAAGGTTATATTTGTTATATGTATTGATAATGGTTGGTGAATTTTGATGTGGTTGATGAATGGGCCATGGTATGTATTCATAAGTATGTTTGGTTGATTCGACTATGATTCATCCTAAGATAAAATATAAATGTGAACTTGGTTGATATGTTTGGTTAAGGTATTACATGTGATTTAGCATCAATGGATATTTAGTTATGTCCGAACATGGTAAGAGTTTATTTTGATATATTTATTACATGGTATGTAAGTTTTGTGTTTGGATAAATATATTTGTATTTGGTTAGGTGATAAAATATAAATGATGGTTATGAACTCGTTATGATTCGGTAATTATATTCATGAAACCTGATGAATGGTTTAATATTTAATTCGATTTAGTATGGTAAAGAAACTTCATACTGTAAATGTTATGTAAGTAAGTTAATCATGATTCAACATTTGTATATGTATAAATATATAATGTATTGATATGATATTTATATATATGATAAGATATATTTGTAATATATTTGATTTAAAGTGTAAATTATGGTTGGTATATATGTATATTAATTCATTTCCATGGAAGGTTATACGCATATCAAATGATAGGGTAAAATGAAGAAAATGTACCTTAAACATAGCATGATTATTAGGTATGCTTATATTCGAGTAATGCATTGAAATAAATGACCAAATGAATAGTGAATTTTGTATTGGTAAAACAAAAAGGTAATATGAGTTTTATATGATGCATATATGTTCAGTTTGGTCAAAATGATATGATCACGTGTAATTGGTCTTGTGAGTAACTTATTGGTTTGGTTATATGAAATCTTTCATGCATGTAAAGTAATAGGTAAAATGAAAGTAGACATTGAATAAAGCAATTGTATTTAGCATGTTTTATCTTTCGGTTATTACGTTGGAAATTGAATATGTAAAAAGTAGTTCATGCCATAAGATAACCAAATGTTTATATGTGAATCTAATAAATTGTTTTGTGCTTTGTGTATTAATGATTCAAAAATTTGTTAAACTAAAGTTATAAATGTATGTCTTTGAATTTAATCTAAATGATTGTGTGAATGCATGAAAGTTGTATCTTTTTTAGTAATGCCCCGTAACCCTATTTGGCGACGGATACAGGTTAGGGGTGTTACACGTCATCTGGTGACATGGCTAATGTTGAGGCTAGGGAGGCATCAGCTTCACCTAGGACTGAGACTGGGTCTCACAATCGTGCGACTAGGGACGACGCACTGTCCCAAGCTATGTTGCGAATTCTGGAGAGGGTCGTTAGGCCCAATACTGGTACTGTGGGCCGTAGGTCGGTTAAAAAATGACTCTGGTCGAATGGAGATGAGATTTTTAAGGGTATCACTGGAGTTGCCCCTAATGTGGTTGAATATTATATTGAGGCCATAGAGAGGATCATGGATGACCTCGACTGCACCCCCGAGCAAAATAGTTAAGAACTTTTTGAATTTTTTCCCGATGAGCTACCTGGATTACCTCCAAAGCGTGAAGTTGAGTTTGGGATTGAGCTCTTGCCTGGTACAGCTCCAGTGTCTATCGCCCCTTATAGAATGGCACCGAAGGAGCTTGTGGAGCTTAAAGTACAAATTCAAGAATTACTGGATCGAGGGTTCATCTGACCTAGTGTGTCTCTGTGGGGAGCACCAATTTTTTTTTTGAAAAAGAAGGATGGATCCATGCGAATGTGCGTCGATTACCAACAACTAAATAAATTGATTGTTAAGAATAAGTACCCTCTACCGAGGATTGATGATCTATTCGATCAGTTTCGTGGAGCCTCAATTTTCTCTAAGATTGATCTCCGATCTAGGTATCATCAATTGAGAGTCAAAGAGACTGATGTTTACAAGACAGCATTTAGGATTCGTTATGGTCATTACGAGTTCCTAGTGATGCCGTTTGGACTGACGAATGCACCAACGGCTTTTATGGATTTGATGAACTGAGTGTTCCAGGCCTATCTGGATCGGTTAGTGGTGGTCTTTATAGATGACATTCTGGTGTATTCAAAAACTGTGGATGAACATGATGCACATCTCTGAGTTTTTCTGCAGATTCTGAGGGAGAAACAACTGTACGCCAAGTTCTGCAAGTGTGAGTTCTGACTAAGAGAGGTAACATTTTTGGGTTATGTGTTATCCACTGAAGGGATTAGGGTTGATCCTCAGAAAATTGAAGCTGTACTGGATTGGAAGCCGCCTAAGATGGTATTTGAGATTTGAAGTTTTCTGGGTCTAGTAGGGTACTGTCGATGATTTGTTGAAGGGTTTTCATTGATTGTTGCACCTCTAACTAAGCTGTTATGTAAGTGTGTATCTTTTAATTGGACCGATGCACAGCAAGAAAGTTTCGAGAAGCTTAAAAAGGTTCTGACTAAGGCCTCTGTCTTAATACAGCCAGAGTCTGGGAAAGAATTCATTGTCTACAGGATGCATCACATGTTGGTTTGGGATATGTGTTGATACAAGAGGGAAATGTGGTGTCTTATGTGTCTGTCAGCTTAAGACTCATGAGGTGAATTATCCAATTCATGACTTGGAGTCGGCTGCAGTGGTATTCGTAGTAAAAATTTAGAGGCATTACCTGTATGGTGAGAAATGTATCATTTACACGGATCACAAAAGCCTCAAGTACCTCCACACTCAGAAGGAGCTAAATCTTAGGCAGCCTAGATGGATTTAGCTACTTAAAGATTATGACTGTTTGATTGAATACCATCCTCGTAAGGCCAATATGGTGGCCGACGCACTGAGCCGTAGGGCTACGACTGATCTGAGGGTGATGTTTGCTCGCCTTAGTTTATTTGATGATAGTAGCTTGTTGGCTGAGCTCTAAGTTAAACCGATGTGGATTGAGCAGATTAAGCGTAAGCAGTTGGAGGATGAGTCATTGGGTCCTTGATTCTAATAGATAGAGAGGGGCGAAACATTAGATTTTGAACTGAATAGTGAAGGGGTACTGTGTTTCTGTGGGAGAGTATGTGTACCGAAGGATACTCATTTGAGGTAGTCTATACTGCGAGAGGCGCATAGCAGCCCTTATGCTATGCATCCCGACGAGAATAAGATGTACCGAGACCTTCGTGAGTTATATTGGCGGCCAGTTCTTAAACATAAAGTTACCGACTTCGTGGGTCAATGTCTTACTTGTCAGCAGGTTAAGGTCGAACATCAGTTGCCTTCAAGGTTGCTTCAGCTAGTTAAGATTCCACTTTGGAAGTCAGAGAAAGTGACTATGGACTTCGTCAGTGGGCTACCCCTAATGCCTACTAAGAAGGATTCAGTATGGGTCATCGTGGATTGATTGACCAAATCTGCCCATTTCATACCAGTCCGTACTGATTACTCATTGTAGAAGTTGGCTAAGCTATATGTGGCTAAGATAGTAAGACTGCATAGGGTATTGGTTTCCATAATATCTGATAGAGATCCTCGCTTCACGTCTCGATTCTTGAAGAAGTTACACGAGGCTTTGGGTACAAGGTTGGACTTCAGTACTGCGTTCCATCCTCAGACAGATGGTCAGTTAGAGAGGGTGATTCAGATACTGGAGGACAGGTTGAGGAGTTGTGTAATAGATTTTCGGGGCAGTTGGGAGGACTACCTGTCATTAGCTGAGTTTGATATAACAATAGCTACCAGTCTAGCATACAGATGGCACCTTACGCGGTATTATATGGTCGTAGGTGTCGTACTTTTTCGTGTTGTACTGAGTTGGGAGAGCGACGTGTTCTGGGCCTTGAGTTAGTTTCTGATACTGAGGATAAAGTTAGATTAATTTGGGATAGACTGAAGGCAGCATCAGACAGACAGAAGTCGTATTCGGATCTAAAACGTAAAGAGATTGAGTATTTTGTGGGGGACTTAATATTTCTCAAGGTCTCGCCATGGAAGAAGGTACTGAGATTTGGACGGAAGGATAAGTTGAGCCCTAGGTTCATTGAGCCTTATCGCATACTGAAACGTGTGGGACCGGTTGCCTATCAGTTAGAGTTGCCTCCAGAATTGGACCGGATCCATGATGTATTTCATGTCTCTATGTTGAGGCGCTAGCGCTCTGATCCTACGCATGTTATCTCGACAGAGGAGATTGAAGTTAGGTCGGATCTAACTTTCAAGGAGGAGTCGGTTTAGATTTTAGATCGGGATTTGAAAGTTCTGAGGAAAAAGTCTATTCCACTGGTTAAAGTACTTTGGCGTAATCACAGTTCTGAGGAGGCCACGTGGGAACCCGTGGAAGTGATGCGACAATAATACCCTCATCTATTTTGACCAGGTAAATTTTGAGGCCGAAACTTTCTTTTACAGGGGTAGAGTTGTAACGCCCCAAATTTTTACTATTTATTTTTGTATGTTGTGCTACATAAATGCATGCTTGCTTAAGTGGTTAAGTGTCCTGAGAAGTGTTGGAGAAGTCCTAGGTTCAAGCCTTGGCTTGTACAAAATTTTATTTTTACTTGAATAAACCCTGTCTAGCCAATAGACTTCTTATATAAATGTGGATAAAACATGACATAAAGGGCCTGTTGGTCTAGGGGTAAGTGGCCCAGAATGCTAGGTCAGGTGCCAGTCGTGGACCGAGGTGGTGTACAACCACCGAAGGGTGGTCAACAACCGCCGAGAGGCCGTGATCAAGGAAGGGGTGGAAATGGTTTGGGTCGTAGAGCACCAGGCAGGGTTGCTAGTCATGCTGAGGCGAGGCAGCCAGCTTTGGTCTATGCAGGACGTCGTCAAGAGGATGGAGACGCTCTAGAGGCGAATACAGGTACGTACTTACCATAGCGTGCTATTTATTTAGTTTGGAATTAGAGTGCGCAGCGAGAGCGTGGTGTGGTAGTCTGTGTTATGTAGCTGTACTGATAGTTAGAAATTTTGAGGATGAAATTTCTTTTAGGGGGTAGAGTTGTAACGCCCTAAAAATCCTGAAACCCAAAAATCCTAAAATTTCAAATTTTTCTTTTTGTGCTTAGCAATTCCGGTTAAGTGTTAATTACGTGATGGTAGGTCTTGGTCAAGGTTTGAGTTCGAATTAAGGGGTAGAAGAAATTATAGTTTAATTATTAAAAGAATCAGGGTTAGCAAGTAGTTGGGCTTTTAAATAAAAATAGGGGAAAAATGGCATCAAAAAGCCTTGTAGAGGAGTGGCTAAGTGACGCCACTTAGGGAGTAGGGAGGTGGCGTTAGTAGCTAGCAAGGAGATCCAAGGTTTGAATCCTAGCTTACTATTTTTAGAAGTTTAATTTTGGCCTTCTAGAAGGATGGAAGTGGCATGAAGATGGACTCCAAGGGGAGTGTTCAGAAGAGAAAATTAAGGAAAAGATCAAGGGGTTATCAGGGAGAAAAATGAGGAGATGAGAAGTGAGAAGTGGAGCTGAATTGGGAACCTGGGCTTGAAGAATTCAGCTATAGAGCTATAAATAGGTGCCGAATGGGAGGGTTGAAAAGCTAATGACGAATTTCCCTTCACTTTGTGCCAGAAACCCTTTTCTCTAAAAAGCCGAAAACCATTTTTTTTCTTTTCTTTCTTTGTGCCGAATTCTTATCCCTCCTCTACTCAATATTTTCTTTGCTTTAGCTGATTCTTCTTCCTCTCTTCTTTGGTTCTGAATAATCAATTGTTTCCATTCAAATCTCTAAGAGCCGAATACCCTTAGTGCTGCCACTACTCTTTCCACCTAGTCGATTCTAGTGTAAGTGTTCGCTCTCCCAATCGGTTTTTGATAAATATCGAGTATTCGATCCCTCACTTCTTTCTAATCGACTTTGGTAGGGAATTAGTGACAGATCTCGGTTTTGGATTCCTGCCGATTTGCTCTTCAGATCTGAGAAATACGCGTGTTTAGTGATCAAAGTAAAAGCTAGTAAAGGCTTGGTGTTCAGGTAAGGTTAAGGTGAGATTTCAGCTTTTGGTAAAGTAATCGATAAGTACGTGTGATTAATCTTTGAGTGATATCGATTGTAGGTTTGGGCTAAAGAGATCGCGTCACGCCTGCTTACCAGGTGTGTACATACACTACACACACAAGTAGATCGGCAAAAGCCGAAAAGCCAAAATGCTGAAATGCCGAAAAGCTGAAAGTTTAGCTGCGGTAGTCTTGCGAGCGCGTGAACACTCGTGAGGAGGAAACCGATAGGCTGCCTGAGGCCCACGGACGATTCCGTGGACTTGGTTTGTGATTTGGCCATATGGGTCGGAATGGGCTAAATGGGTCCGATGGGCTGTTGGGCCAATAATAGGCAAAAACTGAATATTGATGCTATATGATAGGAATTTGTATGTGAGCATGAATATGAATGTGACTGGGCCTAACAGGCCATATAAATGTGATTTGGGCCTAATGGGCAATATACAGGTAATTTGGGCCTAATGGGCCATATGAATATGATTGGGCTTAATGGGCCAGATACAGGTATGTGAATTTGATTGGGCTCTGTAAGGGGTTTTTGGCCTAGTATATGATAACTACATAAAACTTAACTAATATATTGCAACTGTGGACAAGTCAAAGGGTTAAGGTGTGGCAACGGGTATATGCATGTTTAGGATTGGATCTAGGGAGAGCTTGGTATTTAAGCGGTCTTAATGACTCACCTCCTCTTCCTTGGAATCCTACCTGGTGTATAGTATTCGTTCATCTTAGCTCACGGGACTTGTTAACGGGCCAAGGTAAGTGAAACCCGTAATTAAGGGAAAATTACCGAAATGCCCCTAAGGGCGAAAATGACCAAAATACCCCTAGGTGTTGAATGTAAGTGACATGCATACATATGATATTCTGCTTAGGCTGCATATGGGTTGAGAATCATGGAACGGAGGAAGTATATGAGGATTGCATGGCTGCTTGACAATTGTGGATCCAACGGCGATTTTTAAAGCCCAATATGTAAATGAAGGTAGTTCCGCAACCGGGCTACCCTTGGTGTGTCAGTTGGGTGGGTCGATATTTATATCCCCACATGGTGTGACGAGGGACGGAGCTGGTGTGTAGCAGATGGATAATTTGGATGGGATTGCATTGCATGTTTGATGTATGATGGTTTTTGGAATGCTTGTTTTTTTCGTTGAGGTTGTACACACTGAGTTTGCGAAAACTAACCCCCTCTGTTATTTTATTTCTAGGTGATACTCAGTAGATGGTTCGATGTTTGGAGGGACTCTAGGTGGCCAGCTAGCAAGATAGTTTGGACTTGTTTTTTTTAAGCATATTTTATTAAGTATGTTTCAGACCAGATTGTAATAAGGTTTTCATTATGTTATTATTACTTGAATTATTATTTTTATTTTTATTGTAATTACGAGAAGTTTAACATGGGTTTCTTAAACTATAGTATGTTTTTCTATGCTTCCGCAAAATGATAAGTTTTCTTTTAATCAAATTTTTTAAACAAGGCTTCCCCAACTGAAAGGTGTGCTTTTTTTTAGTTAATTAAGGTATCTTTTAAGAAGGTTTTTCAATGAAAATACGGTTTTCGCTAAAACACTTCAATGTAACATGCCAGATCCGGCCATAATGTCTGGGTCGGGTTTGGGGTGTTACAGAACAAGACAACCTAAATATTCGTTAAGATCACAAAGGGGTTTAATATAGAATGGGGTTTTCAACGAAATTATATTTTGAAAAAAACTTTCATGTGACATCGCCAGATTCGACCATAACATCTAGGGCGGGTTTGGGATGTTACATAAATATGAAAAAATGAGCATCATTTTTAACTTTTTTTATTAAGAATATTGAAATCTCAAAATCTTCCAAGCGCGCATAGAAAATCACATACCTTAGGGTTGTTGCTTCAACAAGGACGTTGTACGTCTAGATTACTTATTCTTCAATGAAATATTGAATACTATCAAGTAAGATCTTAGTGATAACATATTATACAATAATGAAAGGAAAGAACAAACTAAAGAGAAAATATAAATACAAAGAGGTAATACAATAGAAATATAAATAAGAGAAGTTTTTTTCATTCCTATTGTATATCTACAAGCCTTGTACATACCTTTATTTATAGACCTTCTAACATAAAACAATCCTTAACTTACAAAGAATAAATAGAGATATAATTACAATATAAAACTTTTATAATTCCATTGAGGGTTACTACAATAGAGGTTACAACTTTGAGAGTTATGGACATCCATAATAAAACAATATTTATAACAATTTATTATTTTTAAAAATTTTCTATTCTTTCTCTCATTTTTTTCCTAAAAAATTTTCCATTAATTCTTATTTAATTTTGGACATTCAATAATTTATTATAATTTAATTTAAATATGAAAATTAGTAATATAATGAATTAGTACTAGTAATGAGTACTTATATCAATATAAAGTTTCTCACTTTCATGTTTATGTATGGTATAGTTTTTTATGGATTAACTATATATATAAGTTTCTGTATTTGATCTGCTTAATTATTAAATAATTAAGATAATTATTAAATTGTTAATGAGGCACAGATGGTAAAATCAGGGTCTTAGGTTATTATTTAGGTTTGAGACTTATTATATACAATTATGTGAATGTGTTTTTAAGTCTCATCATAAGCTATTGTCTTATGTTGATTTTAGTCTAATTAGATTAGTTTATTAAGTCTAATCTGTTGGAAAATATGAACATCACATATATAACAAGGGTAATTACATGTTATTATTTATTATCATAATAGGTTAGCCCAAATTAAAAGTGATATAATTTGGTTATGGTTTATTGGGCTTTAATTATTAAATAAAGTATGGGTCAAATATGTATAGATACTCTAGTAACTAATTTCTAATTGATGATTGGTTGATCAGAAATTAGGGGTAATGCACCAAAGTTATATATATTACGGTTACTGTCCCAAAATTACACACAAGGTAACTTTTCTAATATTTCATCTTTAGAAAAAGAGAGAGTCACCTTCTCCAGATTACTTGTGTGCTAATTTGGAAGATCAAAACCCCAAGATCTGTAGATTCCAAGGAATCGATGAATTCAGGTACGTTTTCGCATCTAGTTTTGTTCTTTATTTATTCTTGATAATTTGACAGGACAGATCCTGGTTTACAATTCTAATTTTATATTAGATATTATTTACACTTCAAACAAGTGGCATCCAAGCCTTGTCATGTTAAATTATTGAGAACGAATTGATTCTCTATTATTTTTGGGTTTATTCATTTTTTAAATTTTATGAATTTGAGATTTGGATTCATTGTTTTTTTATCATACATGCCAAATCTTTTAGATTTATGTCAAAATTTTTAGGGTTTCGATTTGTTTTAGAATTTTAAGGATTTAAAATATTGATTTGGTGTATTAATTAATAAATATTTTGGTTCTTTATATTCATTAAATATTCCATCAATTTTACGTGTTGAAAATATTGATAGAAACCCTTTAAGTTTATGTTATAAATATAGGTAAGATTAATATTTAAATATGCGATTCAGTGAAAGATTGATGTTGCAAAGGTTATTATTCAGTGAACTATAATTTATTTAGTTCTTGATTTATGCATGTATTTGGCTATTGTATTCTTCTTCTTCTTTCATTGATGTTGCAAAGGTTATTATTTAAAAAAAAAAAACCAGAAAGAATGTATAACGCGCATAAAGGCTGATTCAGCTATTGATTTTTATGCTATTAAGGAATATATAATGGCATGTTTAAGTTTTTATTTGTTTTTAGTTTGGTTGTGGGAATAGTATTAGTAGTTCATATGCTTATTCTTTTCATACTATTTAGTTTAAGCATATATTTTTTATTTGGATTTGGATTTATTTGGGATATGCAAGGTAAGTCAATCAGGGTTATATTTTTATGGTTTAATTATGATGAAATTAGGTTTTGATGCAAATTGATGTTAATCATGATATATGTTTAAAGTATTTTGTTTTAAGTTTGGTTCTACAATATTTGGTTAGATTATGATAATATGATCTATAGTTTGAATTGTGGGATATATCAATTATTATGATTTTATTTTTGAGATTTATTTGCTTGAAAATATTTTTCAAATATTCATGCGAATCTCTGTTTAATCAAAAAGACAACTTTGGATTTACATGGTATATTCTAGGTAAGTTTTTCTATTTAATTATGAATATATGTATATGCGTGAATTGCTTTGGTGTTTTTGCCTATGTCAACATTATAAAAACACGTCCTGGTTAATTATTTGGCTTTGAACCAGTATATTATTTCTGTTTGGTTTTGATATATATGATTTAAAAAAAAAGGGTCAAAGATTAAGGTTTTCAGTTTTTTATTGCATTATTAAGACAACCTTATTTTTGGTTATTTTGGAGTCTATAAAGAAATAAAAAAATAGTTTTGACATTTGACTATTGGAGAAATTTTAATTTTGAATATTGGTATATTTATATATATTTTAAAATAACTTAATTGAAGTAATAAGTCACCAAAGTGATTTTTTTTGTATAAATTATTTTGTTTTAAAATATAAAATGTATTGTGCATGTAACTTAAGTTATGTTAATATTGATCGGGCTAAATGAAGGTTAATAATATTACATGTGAAACTATGATAATAAACATGTGACAATTATTCGATTTTACATGTGAGCAATAAATTGGCCCAAAAGAAGATTTATGGTTCGACATGTTCTTATTGTCAATGTTTGATTATTACACCAATATATCACTTACAAATTAATATTTTGTCCAAAGATGAAATATTAATGGAGTGTCTGATATCTTGAGATGGGGTTTACCTTTATTCAAATTATTTTGGTTTAAATTTGATGTCTTATGTGAAGTTGTTTATGGTTTATGATTTATTCAACTATTATTATATTTGCCAACATCATTGTATGTTGTTTTGGGATAAATATATATATACATATATATACTATTATGTTTTAATTTGATTGAAAAATGAAATTAAGAGAAATATTTTGAAACAAATAAATTTAGATTTTGCCTTTAGGTTTTAATTAAGGATGTTTAATATTTTAAATAGATTAGTTGAAAGAAAATGCCGCCAAAGTGACCTCTTTTGTGTAGATTAGTTTATTTTGTAACACCTCAAACCCGACCTAAACGTTATGGCCGAATTCGGGAGTGCTACGAAGGGTTTTGAAACCAATGATATTTCGATAAAATGTCCAAGTTTAAAATGTATTAATTTATATAATTATTACTGAAACCGTTACATGTTATCCTTTAAGGTTAACCAAATCATTTAGCAGTGAAAGTTTGAAAAAATTTGTTTAAAACAAAACCATTCTTGTATTTTCAAATTTTAAAATTTGTTCATTTGAAATCGGTGTTTTGTCGAGTCATTGCAATTTTAGAAATCATAACACAACCAAACCAAAAATTTAGACCAAATAGTCCAAAAAGTCGGGAGAGTCCAAAAATTACATAACTTGTAACATCCCGAATTAGGATTTAGTCGGAACAGTGGTTTTGAGACCACAAATCCGAAGAAGAAATCATTATTTTATGATTATTACGATGTATATGATATGATTCCATGCTTGTGTGAAAATTTCATGAAGAAATTTTATGAGTAAAGTGTCCAATTTGACTTTAGGGACTAAATTGAATAAGTTGCAAAGTATGTGTTTTTAGAAGCTTTTAGTATGAAATAGCTTTGGATTATTAATTAGAGGTCTAAATAGCAATTTGCCCAATTTCTATTTTTATGGCCAAAAATGGGCATGCATTGATAAAATTTGAAAGTTTAGTGAAAAGGGCATTTTGGTCATTTGGTTAATAAATTAATAAAAAGGGAAAAATCAAGCGAAATTTACTCATATTCTCCATGCCATAGCTGAAATTCTCAAGATCTCCATAGCTAGGGTTTTTCAACTTTTCAAGCTTGAAAGTAAGTCAATCCTAGCCTCGTTTTTAATTTTTTTGCATTTTTTAGATCCTTGAAGCATGATTTAGTTATTTCTAGCCTTTATTTGAACTAGGGTTTATGTTAAAAAGTTTACCCATGTGTTTCATGCATGTATTTTGATGATTAATGGAGGAATATGGAAGTTTGTGTTAAATGAACATCTTTTTCTAAGTGATTTTTCATAAAAACACCAAAAAGGACTTGTTTGTAAAACATGTAAAAATAGGTGTTAAAAATGTGATTTGATGAAAAATGTGGGCTGTTATAAGAGGGAATATGAATCGGCTAGGCTTGGGTAACAAAAAAAATGGACACATTTCACTTTACGAGCTTAAGGGATAAAGTGTAAATATGTGAAAGTTTAGGGGCAAATTTGTAATTTTTCCAAAGTATGATTTATGAACTGATTTGGATAATGTGATAATTAGATAAGTGAAATTTTCTATTATATATCAAGAAAAATAGAGTCCGGGCCTAGACCGGGGAAAGAGCAAGATCTTGGACTAAATCGAACTAATTGTCCATATTTTGTACCGAGGTAAGTTTGCGTGTAATTGATATAGCATTTTATATATGTTTAACACTTAATGTTGCATGAATTGTATATTTTTTTGTGAGTATTATTGATGTTGTCTGATGAAGATTTGAGGAGATGAAAGCCGGTTAAACCTTAGGAATACTTAGGGCATACATATTATGATATTAGGTTGATGAGATCCCGTATACGACCATATATGGGATATGGCATTGGCATCAATATATGATCCCATGTAAGACCATGTCTGGGACATGGCATTGGCATCGTTACGTGATCCCATATAAGACCATGTCCGGGACATGGCATTGGCATCTATATGAGTACATCATGCAATGTAACATCCCAAAATAGGGCCTAGTCGAAATAGTGGTTTCAGAACCGCAAACCCGACATCAAAATATTTATTTTATGATTATTATGAGGTCTAGAATATGAGAATATGCATGTGTTAAGATTTCATGAAGAAATTCTTTGAGCAAGGTGTCCAATTGGAAATTAGGGACTAAAATGAATAAATTACAAAACTTGGATTCTAGAAGCAATTTGTATGAAATTGCTTTAGATTATAAATTAGAAGGTCTTAGAGAGCAAATTTCCCAATTTCCAAGTTTTTGGACAAAAATGGGCTTGCATGGATGAAATTTTAAAGAAAGGGCTTAAGGGCATTTTGGTCATTTGGAATTTTAATGGAATAAAATAGGAAAAATGAACCAAAATCAGCTCATTTTCTTCTCCATGCTATTGAAACTTTAAGGGAGTCCATAGTTAGGGTTTTCAACATTTTCAAGCTCAATAGTAAGTGCACCCTAGCCCCATTTTTAATGTTCTTTGTATTTTTGAAATCCCAGTAGCTTACTCTCTCCATTTCTACCCATATTTCATGCTAGGGTTCATGTTTAAAAATCTACCCATGCATGAGTTACTTGTATTTTGATGGTTTATGGAGGAATATGAAAGTTGAAGGTGTGTTAAACATATTTTCCTAAGTGATTTTCATGAAAAACCCCTAAAGGGACCTTTTTGTAAAAGTTGTTAAATATGTGGTAGAAATGTGAACATAATGGGAAATGTGGGCTGCCATAAGAGGGAAAAGTGTTCGGCTAGGCTTGGGTAAGATAGAAATTTCATGTGTTTTATTATACGAGCCTAGGGACTAAATCATAAAAATGTGAAAGGTTAGGGGAAAAATGGTCATTTGGACCGGGGGTGAAATTTAGGCTCAAAAACGTACAATGTGAGTTATTAATGATTCAATTTTATTGTTATAGACCTCGAGGAACAAATTTCAGAGGTCGATCGAGGAAAACGAAAGGTTTCAGAGTAACCGAAACACAACACCGAAACGAGTACCAAGTAAGTTCGGATAACTTAAAGTAAACTCAAAATGTGTCTAATTATATGATCTATAAATACATGATGATTGTGTTCATTAATGGCATAAAATCATATGAAATGCATCTTTATTAATGATTTGTTGGAAAATGTCTCGGTTGAGGTTAAAAAGGGAATTCGATGGATAAACCATGATTGACATGTGAACTGAGATCCTGCATGTGTTGCAGAAAAGGATTTAGCCCGGACGGGTAATCCAACGATCTCAAGTATAAAAAGGATCTAGCCCAGACTGGTGTTCCTTGAATGATCGAGCCTCCCGAGGAATATGTGTGCATTATGGATTTAGCCCGGACGGGTAATCCGATTAGGGTCTGAATTTAGCCTGGACTAGTAATTCAAATCCGAGCTCACTGAGGGTGTTTGTCGTTAGAAGGGATTTAGCCTGGACTGGTAATCTCGCCGTAAGATGTGAGGTTCGCAGGAGTGCATACCTAGAATGATCATTCGTATGAATTGACGGTGATTGGATAATTCATCGAGATTTCTTAGAAACTCAATGGGACTAATACGAGGTATATGTACAAATGGCATGTCAAATGATGAGCTCATCTAATATATATATATATATATTACATGACGTTTTGTTATATGACTAACTCATTGATTGAGTGCATGTGATAGGGAAACCATTTTCATATTTGTTGGTTTCATTATCTAATAAGAATGTATGTTAAATAATCGATAAGTTCACTTTCCAGTTATTCGAGCTTACTAAGCATGTAAATGCTTACCCCTCTCTTTTTCTCCGTTTTCAGAGCTCGAAGACTCGTAAAGATTGGAAGACGGTTGGAGAGTCTACACACTATCAACTAATTCAGCTTTGGTATATAGACACTTATGTTTTGTTCAATGGCATGTATAGAACTTTTAAGTATTGTGTTATATGTGTCATTTGATTTGCCAAAATGAAGGCATGTAAAGTTATACTATTCTTTTTGTACATGGCCATGGAAATTGGCTTATTTTGAAGTAGGCTATGACCTAAAAATCTATACAAGTTTATGTTCATATAAAATGGTTTGGTCTTCAATTGGCAATGAGTTATAAAAACGAGTCAAGCCTTAAATATGTCAAGTAGACATGGAAATCCTAAAGTGCAAGATGAGAATTAACTCAGCATGTATGAAACCAATGACATGAGGTTTACATGCAATGAGGTTAACAAAAGTTTCATATTTATAAGTGTATAATTTGGCCTTAACATGTACTAAAGTAACCTATAAGTGTAATTGGTTGGTATAGAGTGACCAAGGGCTTGGAAAATAGCCTAACAAGGTCCACACGGGTAGACACACGGGCATGTGTCTAGGCCGTGTGTGACACACGGCTCACCCCAATGGGTGTATGGTATGGTCGTGTGTCCCCTGCACCGAAATTTTAAAGTCAGTTTTGCACACGGGCTAAGGGCACGGGCGTGTCCTAAGCCACACGGGCGTGTGTAACCACATGGCCCCACCATACGAGCGTGTTACACTTTAAAGTAAGGGAAAACTTTCTAAAGTGCCCAAAGTTTATCGAATGTTTGGAAAATTTTCTAAAGTGCCCAAAGTTTATCGAATGTTTTCGGTTTTGTCCCGCACTGCCCCTAGGTGTGTTTTAGGCCTCAAAGGCCTGTGTAAGGGACGAGAGGTACATGTTTGAAAGGTTTTAAATTTTGGACAAAATTCGGTGACCCGATTTAGTAAGTTTGTAAAGGTGAAATACCAGTAATGCCTCGAACCCCATCCCGGCGTCAGATACGGGTGAGGGGTGTTACATATAAGACCATAGCTGGGCTATCGACTTCAATATGTGTGATTCCACGTAAGACCATGTCTGGGACATATATTCAGGATATGGCATTGGCACCCTACTATGTGAATATAGTTCCCTAAGTATCCCTTAGTATTCCAAGCGGTTCAACGGGTAGTCTAAGGATTTGTCAAAGAAATGACAAGGTATGAACATGTTGAGAGAGTACAAGTATGTATGCCAAGTTCATAGTTATTGTGATTACGAAATGATAAAACTTTGATAAGATGAGAATGAAGGAATTATGATCTTGAATTCTATTGAATATTATGTAAATCGAATGAGATAGGATATGAATACAATGAATATTGAGAATGAGAGGAATCCAATTATGTTATACATGTGCATGAAAATGAATATTTTTATTGCTTATTATTTACATGCAAGCTTACTAAACTTTATGCTTACTCCCTCTCTTTTCCATTTTCTTAGAGTATTGCCAAGCTAGCTTAGGGATCAAAGGACGTCAGAGGCTTGCTCACACTATCAATTGGATCTTTTGGGTATAGTTAGTCTCATTACTTTGAGTATGGCATGTATAGGAACTTGGTTATTTTGTTATATGTCATATATGTTTAGCCAATGTGATGGCTTTTGTTGGTGTTATGATTCATTTTGTATAAGGTCATGAGATATGGCTCACAATGATTATTGGGTTGTAAACCTATTCATCTATGCATGTATGTGCCAATTCTATTATGATATGGCTATTGGTTGTTGATGGTTGAATCATGATGACTACTATGTGTGTGTTGGTAAAATGGGGTTTGACATGATATGAAGTCCTAATTTAGTATAATGTGATGAGAAGTTATCAGGCATGAGCTAGGTTCATAAATGTTTAAGTACCTTTAGAACCATTAATGGGTTATACAAATAAGGGTGGCAATTGGCTTGGAATATAGCCTTAAATATGTCCACACAGGTAGACACACATGCGTGTGTCTAGACTGTGAATGACACACAGCTTTCCTCAAGGGTGTGTGTTCTAGCTGTGTGTCCCCTGCACCCTAATTAATGTTAAACAGAATGACTAGTAGTAAACACACAGGCAGGGACACGGTCGTGTATCTCAGCAGTGTGAAGGACACGACCCTAAAACATGGGTGTGTGCCTAGGCCGTGTGAAGTCTGCACTTAATTTCGAGAATTTAATTCGCCACACAGCCTAAGCACACGGGCATATGACTTGGTCGTGTGACTCTAATTGTATGATGACATCATATTCAGAAAGTTACACGGGCTAAGGACACGGGCGTGTCCCAAGCCACACATGCGTGTGTGACCACACGGCCTACCCACACGGGCGTGTGACTCTCCAAAACAAGGAAATTTTTTAAGTGTCGAAAATATTCTGAAAGTTCTCGGATTAGTCCCGAACCGCTTCTGATGTATGTTTTGGGCCTGGTAGGCCTTTATAAGGGACAATTTGCATGCAATTGAAAAGTTTTAGATTTGAATGAAATTTTATGGCCGGCTTTGCGTAATTGTTTATGTTTTAGTCCGATAACGCCTCGTACCCTGTCCCAACGTCGCATACGAGTAAAGGGTGTTACATAACTCTCATGATAGCCAAAAATTACAGTAAAAACCATTAAATAATAATGAAAATAGTTTCTCATCGAGTGGTCACCACTGAGCCTTCGTCGCACCAACCTGCCTATGCCTTTGGATTACCTGAACAAACAGACAAACATATGTGAGTTTATGTAAACTCAGTGTGTAACCCATCAGAGATAGACATGCAACATATACAGAGTTTCATATACAGTCAGGTACAGATCTGGACCTAAGTCCATCATAGAAATAGATATTAGAATCAGATATAAAGAACAGATAATAGAATCTGACCCCCATCCTCTACACACCATTTCCTTCCATCCCATCACACTATGTGGGGTTAAGAACTCCCACCTATCCCTCTACACCATATAGTGTCAATGCGACACATAACAGATAATATGTAAACAAGCTGCCAGAATATAGGCGAAGAGTCACCAAATAGATCACTTCCTCCACATATGCAATTCCCACCCCAAACACAGATACAAAATATAAATGCAGAAATATCATAATTAACATGCTTCACATGCTCGTATACAAATAAATACATACTTAAACAACATAGTCAAACATACATACTAGTATCCTACTCAAATCAGTCTATCAGAATATCATATCAAATGAAATAAGGTTTGGTCAGCCTTTGCCGACCCTACAGTAGGCCCACAGCTGATCGGGTCAACTAGTATTTTTAGAATTTTGGGCCCACATGCCCGTGTGGGCCCACATGCTTGTGTGTCCCATACACTCAGATTGGCTTTCCCCGTGTGGCCCACACAGCCTAGCCTAAACCTACACATCTGTATGGCCTATACGGCCACACTCACACCATCTCACAGTCGTGTCTCACACACAACCAACCACACGGCCAGCCACACACTCGTGTGGCGTCGACAGACTCCATTTTTAGCTTTCACCGAAACTCGATTCTTTGTGTTAAAAGTACACACCTGGTACAGTTTTGATGCGAACACACTCCCAAGAGCACCAGAACATAAAATCAACATAACAAACTCCGAAAATCAGTCTAAAATCTTAATCAAGCCAAACTAACAAAACAGACAACGGTGAGATTCAAGTGCTTATGTAACACCCCAAACCCGGCCTAGACGCTACGGCTGAATCTGGTGCGTCACATCTAATTGTTTTGTGAAACCTTGTACTTGATGGTGAAAACTGTTTTTAAGTTAAACCAATCTAATCTTGTTTGCCGGAGAAAACTCGGTAAATTTCGTTTTACATCTGTTTTTAACTTATCCAAACGGTTGCTATTTTAGTTTTCCCCAATCCGATTAAAAACCGCGGAAGCTTCTTTAGTTGAACATCTTAAGGTTAGAAATGCAGGTTTTTATTTGAAAACGTTATTATTTTTAAAATTCGATGTTCCTACTCTAGCAGTTTAGAATATGAAATCAAAAGCCCATTAAAAGTTAAAAACCCCCAAATGGCTTTATTACATAATTAAAACCCAAATATAAAAGGTTAAATAAATTCAGTCATTAACAACCAATCTGTGGACGTGTGGCCACCACTGAGTCCCTCGCAGCTCCAAATCGTCTAAGGCTGGGGATTACCTGCATAGTTAAAAGAAGGGTGAGTTTACGAAAACTCAATGTGTAATCCCCTATCAGTCAACAGTAACAGTGTATACAGTAACGGTCTAGGCCTGAGCCCTATTCAATAACAATACAGTCTAGGCCTAAGCCCTATGCAGTAACAGTGTGGCCTATGCCCAAAATAGTATAATCACAATACAGGTATGCAACCCAACCCAATCCATCCTGCTCACCACCCGTACCAACCAACTCACCATGTAGGGATTAAATCAACTGACCCAGCCAACTCACCAATATCACAGCGTAGCTATAAATAGTAACGCAGCAAAGCTACTAATAGTAACGCAGCAAAGCTGCTAATAAAGGTAAATGTGGCGTAGCCACTAAATATCAAAATACGTGGCAAAGCCACTAGAATAGTACTTCCTCCAAATCAGAATCCCAACCCCAATGCAGTATGTCATGTCATAATATTTCGTGGATGCAAGGTTTCATACTCAGATACAGTCATGCATATATCATACACTCATCAATTAACCTACCTCTAAGGTATGACAGTCATTTCCACCCATTAGGTGTAGAATAGTAACTTTCAACCCTCAAGGGTATTTTGGTCATTTTACCTCTGGGGTCTCGGTACAAATAATTGACTTCTTAGAAGGTCCACAATCGCCTCGAGCGACTTAAGTAACCTAAACAGACCTAATAGTGTAAATGGACCTAAGGCCCATTATGCGGCCTAAGTGAGCCCACACACTCGTATGGCCCATTTAGCCCAAATTTAGTTATAGGTATGTGACCTACATAGCCCAGTCCAATATTTATCACTTACCGTAGATTTAATCTTTTTGGGGCCCACGAGCCCATTCGCCCCTCACAGCCCCTTTCGGCTCAACGAAGCCCTTAACGGCCTATGCCATGCACACGACATGACAAGCCCAACTACTTCCCACCTAATAGTTAGATTTACACAAGGGGGCCCACGGGCCCATTGAGGCCCATCGATGTCCAGTACACGAGAACACTCGTGGCGGCCTCTACAGTCTATCGCCCATGGTTAGTGGGCTCGATTTACCCCATGAGCGATAGCACACTGTTTATGAGAACGCGTCGAAGTCCACGATCACTAGCCTTGGCACATCCTGCATTGAGTCTTAATCACTTTCCCCCTCACCAACTCATCTGGTTCGCTCTATTTAAAGCCAGCTTCTCACCAATTCTCATGTTAGCTTCCCGATGTGGGATTACTTTCAACCATTAGGAAACTTCCTCATTCTTATGACCACTTCAACCACAGAGTTCCAGTCAACTCCACCTCCTACACAGCTCAAATAGCAAAATAAATACTCCGCTGCCCATCCCAAGACTTGAACCTCAGACCTCACAGTTACACAACATGCCACCTTGCCGCTCCACCACAGGCTCTTCCTGTGTCATATTTTATCCTCAATTAATTATAAGGCCTATAGGCCAAAGTCCAAGTTCCTTTAAAAGAAAAACCAAAATAAATTGCAAGATCCAAGAGTTAAACCCAGGTTCCCTTGCAACCTTAATGACGCCACAACCACTAAACCACATGCTTCCTTGTGTCATTTACTTAACACAATAATTTAAAAGGTCATTATCCAAGCATCTAGGGTTTTATTCACTTCAAACCAAAATTTTTGCTAAAGCCCAGGTTCGAACCCAAGACTTTTCCAACTCCTCCCAAGACCCCTAACCACTTGAGTAGACATTTAATTGTGTCATTTCCTTGCACAATTAAATACTTATACACAAACCCCTTACGGACCCATACTCAAGGCCCAATACTTCTAGGCCCAAATTTGGGGTGTTACAATTCTACCCCCTTTAAGAAATTGCAGCCTCGAAATTTACCTGTTCAGAATAAGTGAAGGTATTACTACCGCATCGCCTCCTCAAGCTCCCACGTGGCTTCCTCTGAACCGTGATTACGCCAAAGCACTTTGACCAGTGGAACAGATTTCTTTCTTAATACCTTAACATCACGATCCAATATCTGCACTGATTTCTCCTCGATAGTCAAATCAGTCTAACCTCGATTTCCTCAACTGATACAATATGCGAGGGATCATAATGGTACCGCCTTAGCATTGAAACATGAAACATGTCATGAATCCTATCCAACTCTGGAGGCAACTCAAGTTGATAAGCGACCGGTCCCATCCGCCTAAGTATTCGGTAAGGTCCAATAAACCTAGGGCTAAGCTTGCCTTTCCGCCCAAACCTCAAAATTTTCTTCCATGGTGAGACCTTGAGAAAGACATAATCCCCCACAGAGTACTCAATCTCTTTACGCTTTAAGTGTGCATAAGACTTATGCCTATCAGATGCTTCCTTTAACCGGTCTCGAATCAGTTTCACCTTATCTTCTGTATCAGAAATTAATTTTAGCCCAGAACTCACCGCTCACCCAACCCAGTCCAACAGGTAGGAGTACGACACCTAAGACCATACAACGCCTCAAACGGTGCCATTCGAACACTGGACTGGTAGTTGTTGTTATAAGCAAACTCTGTCAATAGCAAATAATCCTCCTAGCTGCCTCTAAAATCAATTACACAACCTCTTAACATGTCTTCTAGTATCTGAATCACCCTCTCTAACTACCCATCCGTCTGAGGGTGGAACGCAGTACTGAAATCTAGCCTTGTACCCAAAGCCTCGTGTGACTTTTTCCAGAACTGAGATGTGAATCTAAGATCTCTATCAGATATGATAGAAATTGGTACACCATGCAGTCTCATAATTTCGGCCACATACAACTTGGCCAACTTCTGTAACGAATAATCCATGCGGACTGGTATAAAATGGGTAGATTTAGTCAACCGGTCCATAATCACCCATATCGAATCCTTCTTAGTCGGCATCAAGGGTAGCCCACTCACAAAATCCATGGTTACTCTCTCCCACTTCCAAAGTGGAATTTTAACTGGTTGTAGTAACCTAGAAGGTAACTGATGCTCAGCCTTAACTTGCTGGCATGTCAGGCACTTACTCACATACTCAATAACTTCACGTTTCAACCCTGGCCACCAGTACAGCTCACGAAGATCTCGGTATAACTTGTTTCCGCCAGGATGCATAGCATATGGACTATTATGCGCCTCTTGCAGTATAGACTGCCTTAGATCAGAATCCCTCGGTATACATACTCTTTCACGGAAGCATAATACTCATTTCTCATTTAGCCCAAAATCCATGGTCTCACCATTCTCAACTTGTCGAAAATGAGAAACTAGCAACTCATCTAGCAACTGTTTCTCCTTAATTTGATTGATCCAAGTCAGTCTCACTTGTAGTTCAGCTAACAAGTTACCATAATCGAACAGGCTAAGACGAGCAAACATTGCTCTCAAATAAGATACAACCCTACAACTCAATGCGTCAGCTACCACATTAGCTTTACTAGGGTGATACTCAATTCAACAATCGTAGTCCTTAAGCAACTCTATCCACCTTCGTTGCCTAAGATTCAACTCCTTTAGTAAGAAGATATTTGAGGGTTTTCTGATATGTGTAAATAATCGTCTTTTCAGTAATGTCTCCGAATCTTCAGTGCGAAAACCTCCATAGCTAATTCCAAGTCATGAGTGGGGTAATTTGTCTCGTGAGGCTTGAACTGACGAGACGCATAAGCAACCACCTTACCCTCTTGCATCAACACACAACTCAATCCAATGTGTGACGCATTACTGTAAACAGTAAATTCCTTCCCAGACTCTGGCTGTATCAAAATAGGGGCCTTAGTCAAAACATCCTTCAGTTTCTCAAAACTCTCTTACTACTTATCAGTCCAACTAAACAGTACTCCTCTATGCAGTAACTTAGTCAGAGGTGCAACAATCAATGAAAATCTTTCAACAAAACGTCTGTAATACCCAGCCAGACCTAGAAAGCTTCGAATCTCAAATACCATCTTCAGTGGTTTCCAATCCACTACAGATTCAATTTTTCAAGGATCCACCTTAATTCCCTTTGCTGACACTACATGTCCCAGAAATGTCACTTCTCGCAGCCAGAATTCACACTTGCTAGACTTTGTATAAAGCTGTTTTTCCCTCAAAACTTGTAAAACAATACGAAGATGTGCATCATGCTCCTCCTCGGCTCTTGAATACACCAAGATGTCGTCTATAAACACAACTATGAACTGATCCAAATAAGACTGGAATACTCAGTTCATTAGATCCATGAAAGCCACTGGTGCATTCGTCAACCCAAACGGCATCACTAGAAACTCGTAATGACCATAACGAGTTTTAAACACAGTCTTATACATGTCAGCCTCCATAACCTTTAGCTGATGATATCCAGATCGAAGATCTATCTTAGAGAAAATCGTAGCTCCTCGCAGCTGATCAAACAGATCATCTATCCTCGGTAAAGGGTACTTATTCTTGATAGTCAGCTTGTTCAATTGACGATAATCAATGCACATGTGCATGGATCCATTCTTCTTCTTCACAAACGACACCAGTGCTCCCCACGGAGACATACTCGGTTGAATGAATCCTCGATCCAATAGCTCTTGGATTTGAGCCTTTAGCTCCACCAGCTCTTTCGGTGCCATCTTATAAGGGGCAATGGACAGCGGAGCTATTCCAGGGAGGAGTTCAATACCGAATTCAACCTCATGATCTAGAGGGAACCCCGGAAGCTCTTCAGGAAATACATCCAAAAATCCTTTGACAGTTCTAACATCTCCTACAGAAGGACCTTTAGAATCGGAAATACTAATATATGCTAGGAACGCCTCGCAACCTTTGCGAACCAGCTTCTCGGCCCATATCACAGAAATCACATTAGACAAATAATCTTTTTGATCCCCTATTATAGTCACCTCCTCATCCTCCGTAGACTTCAACACCATACGCTTAGCAGCACAATCCAATTTCGCACGGTGTTTCACTAGCCAATCTATGCCCAATATAATATCAAATTCCCCAAACGACAGTTCCATCAAATCTGCCAAAAAGACCACTTGTTGGACTTCTAAGGGAACATATTTGAACAAGTTACTTACCCCAACAGATTGTCCCAGTGGACTCAACACATTCATTTCACTAACTGTATTTTTAGACTGAATACCCAACGTCTCGGACACAGTGCACGCAACATACGAGTGTGTAGACCCAATATCAATTAAAGCAGTGTATGGTAAATTATAAATCAGGAACATACCAGTTTTGACGTCAGGGGCATCCCATCCTCTTGGCGATGAGCAGCATAGACCAAGGCTGGCTGTCTTGCCTCCGTGTTTCCAGCACCTCTGCCTGGTGCTCCATGACCTCGACCAAACATGTTTCCACCTCTGGCCTGACCTCGGCCTCTCGATGGCTACTGACAACCTCTCACAGGCTGAACACCACCCTATCCTGTAGCTTGCATCTGAATAAACGCCTGAGTACAGTTCTTAACTTGATGATCTATAGACCCACATCTAAAGCATGCCCCGGTTCGTTTCCAACACTCACCCTGGTGAGCTCTCCCACAATCAGCGCAAGGCTGCGGTCTTGCAACAATATCAACAACCGCTCGAACTGGCCCATCAAACCTGGCCCTCTTTATAGGCATTCCAGAAGAACCCGAGGGTCAAAAATCCCTTTTACTTCTGCCCCTATCTTTCTCGCGATTCTGACGCTTAGAGCGCTTCACATCCTAAGTAATTTTTTCTTTTTCCACAAAGGCAGCAAAGTTTCGCTCCCTCTGCGGAGCTATCAACACACGTAACTCGTCCCGGAGGCCATCATCAAATCGCACACAGCATTCATATTCAGTTGCGACTATCCCGCATGCATACCGACTCAACCGGAAAAACTCTACCTCGTACTCCTCCATGATTTTATTCCCCTGAGTCAAATTCAGAAATTCTTTCCTTCAGGCGTCTACATAACTTGCACCCACAAACTTCCCTGAAAAGGCTACTTTGAAGAAATCCCATGTCAAACGATCAGCTTTTGTACCTTCTCTCACAGTGAGCCACCACTAGTAGGCCTTATCACGTAATAAAGACACTGACCCTTTTAATTTTTACTCTGAAGTACAGTCAAGATCATTCATTACTCGCTTGGTAGCCTCTAACCAATATTCTACCACATTCGGGGCTACACCTGAAACAACCTTGAAGATTTTCGCTCCATTAGATCAGAGTCGCTTTAAAATTGACCCCCGGTCTACAGATCCTGTACTTACTCTAGCAACCCTTTCAAGAACTCGTAGCATTGCTTGAGAAAAAGCATCATCCCCAGCTGCTCGGTCATGAGACCCTATCTCAGTTACTGGCGAGGCTGGTGCCTCCTTAGCCGGTATGTGGCCCGATCTGAAGACCTAGCTCTAGTACTTCCTCAGCCTCTTCCGCGGCCTTGTGTACCACTTCCGTGAGTACCTCTTGCGCTCATATCGATAGCGAGTTATCTGTTTTAAAGTCTTATGAATCTATTTATAATTTCAATAATTATTAACAATGTGTTATGAACAATAGCAATTAGAGTTTGTTTTTGCAGAACAGAATCTTCTACAATTGTCAGTCTTCTATAATCTCAGTCTACTCTAACTACAGAGTTTCAGTGTAATTCTATTATCTATGGTAGTCTTCAGTAATAAATTTCAGTTCATAACAATAATCAGTGTCAAAAAACTTACCGATTTGGTGCTGGAAAATCAGTGTGCCACATTTCCAACCACAACATTTAACATTCAAATCCATAAAAATCCATTCCACAGTCGAGTTTTGTAACTTGTCTCTGATATCACTAAATGTACCACCCTAAACCCGACCTAGACGCTATGGCCGAATCTGGTGTGTCACATCTAAGTGTTTTACGAAACCTTGTACTTGGTGAAAACTTTTTTTAAGTTAAACCCATCTAATCTTATTTGCCTGAGAAAACTCGATAAATTCCATTTTACATATGTTTTTAACTTATCCAAACGGTTGTTATTTTAGTTTTCCTCAATCTGATTAAAAATCGCAGAAGCTTCTTTAATTGAAAACCTTAAGGTTAGAAATACAGATTTTTATTTGAAATCGTTATTATTTTGAAAATTTGATGTTCCTACTCTAGCAGCTTAGAATATGAAATCAAAAGCCCATTAAAAGTTAAAAACGCCTAAATGGCCTTATTACATAATTAAAACCCAAATATAAAAGCTTAAATAAATTGAGTCATTAACAACCAAGTTGCGGACATGTGGCCACCACTGAGTCCCTCGCGGCTCCAAATTGTCTAAGGTTGGGGATTACCTGCATAGTTAAAAGAAGGGTGAGTTTACGAAAACTTAGTGTGTAATCCCCTATCAGTCAACAGTAATGGTGTATACAGTAATAGTTTGGGCCTGAGCCCTATTCAATAACAGTAGAGTCTGGGCCTAAGCCCTATGTAGTAACAGTGTGGCCTATGCCCAAAATAGTATAATCACAATACAGGCATGCAACTCGACCCAATCCATCCTGTTTACCACCCGTACCAACCAACTCACCATGTGGAGATTAAATCGATCCACCCAGCCAACTCACCATTATCGCAGCGTAGCTGCTAATAGTAACGCAGCAAAGCTGCTAATAGCAGTAAACGTGGCGTTGCCACTAATATCAGAATACGTGGCAAAGCCACCAAAATAGTACTTCCTCCAAATCAGAATCCCAACCCCAATGCAGTATGTCATGTCATAATATTTCGTGTATGCAAGGTTTCATACTCAGATACGATCATGCATTTATCATACACTCATCAATTAACCTACCTTTAAGGTATGATAGTTATTTCCACCCATTAGGGGTAGAATAGTAATTTTCACTCTTCAGGGGTATTTTGGTCATTTTACCCTCTGAGGTCTCGGTACAGATAATCGACTTCTTGTAAGGTCCACAATTGTCTCGAGCGACTTAAGTAACCTAAATAGACCTAACGGTGTAAATGGGCCTACGGCCGATTATTCGGCCCAAGTGGGCCCACACGCTCGTGTGACCCATTTAGCCCAAATTTAGTTACGGGTATGTGACCTACATAGCCCAGTCCAATATTTATCACTTACCTTGGATCTTTTTGGGGCCCACGAGACCATTGAGCCCTCACGACCCCTTTCGGCCCAACGAAGCCTTTAACAGCCTATGCCATGCACACGACATGACAAGCCCAACTACTTCCCACCTAACAGTTAAGTTTACACAAGCGGGCCTATGGGCCCATTGGGTCCATTTAATCCCATCGAGGCCCAGTACACGAGAACGCTCATGGCGGCCTCTACAATTTATTACTCAAGATTTGTGGGCTCGGTTTACCCCACGAGCGATCGCACGCTCATAAGGACTCAAATGCTAAAGTTTCAGCTTTTCGACTTTAGCCGATTTCCAAAAAAGAAGGGTGTGAATACACACATGTTTATGAGAACGCGCCGAAGTCCACGATCACTAACCTTGGCACATCCTGCATTGAGTCTTAATTATTTTCCCCCTCACCAACTCATTTGGTTCGCTCTATTTAAAGCCAGCTTCTCACCAATTCTCATGTTAGCTTCCCGATGTGGGATTGCTTTCAACCATTAGGAAAATTCCTCATTCTTATGACCACTTCAACCAAAAAGTTCCAGTCCAACTCCACCTCCTACACAGCTCAAATAGCAAAATAAGTACTCCACTATGCATCCCAAGACTTGAACCTCAGACCTCACAGTTACACAACACGCCACCTTGCCACTCCACCACAGGCTCTTCCTATGTCATATTTTATCCTCAATTAATTATAAGGCCAATAGGCCAAATTCCAGGTTCCTTTAAAAGAAAAACCAAAATAAATTGCAAGAGCTAATACTTGAACCTAGGCTCCCTTGCAACCTTAATGACACCACAACCACTAAACCACATGCTTTCTTATGTCATTTACTTAACACAATAATTTAAAAGGTCATCATCCAAGTATCTAGGGTTTTATTCACTTAAAACCAAAATTTTTCCTAAAGCCCAGGTTCGAACCCAGGACTTTTCCAACTACTCTCAAGACCCTTAACCACTTGATCAGACATTTAATTGTGTTATTTCCTTGCATAATTAAATACTTATACACAACTCCTTTACGGACCCATACTCAAGGCCCAATACTTCTAGGCCCAAATTCAGGGCGTTACAGCTCAACACTTGCCTAATTTCCCCAAACGAATTCGACTACTATTCCACAAGAGAAGAACTCTATCCCTCACGATTCATTGCTGCCAAAATCATAATTTCAGTACTGAATGAAAAAGACAATATCGTCAAAAAGAGGGAAATTGCTTAAAAGAATTTTCCCTCCAACCACGACTTACCAACCTACAGAAGAAACCAGAAAATCGAAACACCTAAAATTGAAAAGGGAAAATTATGGCAAAACTTCAGAGGAGCAGAAATAAAAATTATTGGCAGAGAAAGAAAAAAAGAAAACAACAAAAAAGGAGAGAACAAAATTGACGTTAGAAAAGTTTTTGGGAAAACAAAGAAAACTAGATAAATCCCAACTCCTCACTAACAACTCAATATCAACTACCTACTCACTAAAACTTTCAGTCCCATCCAAACTCTCTCAGCCAACAGAAACAAAAATATCACCCACACTCATGCTGATATTCGAACACAAATCCTCCAACACACTAACTCCTTACCACTCAAACCAATAAGGTTATTCTGATATGAGTTTACAAACAACATTACATAAGCCCACCCAATAGGGATAAAGCTTGGATAAAAAATAACAAAATTTCTAAAAGTGAGACTTAAACCCAAGACATCATACACACATCCAAAACACTTAACCACTAAAGCACATACTCATTTATGTCAGATTTCACAAAAACAAACTTAAATTATTCAGGGCGTTACATATTTAAAATACCAAGATGATTATATGTTTGTGTGATTTATGCATTTATTAATTGACCCAAAAGTAAGTTTATATTTGGAAGAAATTCAATGACATATATGGTGATAAATGTGTGATAATATAAGGTAATGTAACACCCCAATCCCATCCTAGATGTTATGGCCGAATCTGGCGATGTCACATGAAAGTGCTTTCGAAAACTAAGTCGTTGATAAACCATTTCCTCTTTTAAACAATTTTTGTTATCTTATATTATCTCTAAATCAAGTTATTTGTTTCCAAAATGTTTTCCATTTATTTACAAGTCGTTATAATTTGCAAAAGCTTTTAAAATGGTTTACGTAGTGGAGAGTGTTTTGAAAGAAAATATTTGTAACTGTTGAAAACCCATATTTCCCTACCACTAGTGATTATAAATCATAAGCAACGATAAACAGATCCCAAATTAAGGTAAAATTCCATAAAGGCTTTATTACAGTAAAAATACCCCAAATAATAATACTTAAAATCATAATCAAGTACAAAAATATATGAAGTCATGTGGGCACCTCTGAGTTCCCCGCTGCACCGATCCACCTATGATTGGGGGTTACCTGTACAGTAAAACAAAAGGGGTGAGTTTACGAAAACTCAGTGTGTAATCCCCATGCAATTATACAGTCAAAATGCAAACAGTAACAGACTGGGCTAAGCCCTTCACAGTAACGGTATCAGTTTGGGCCTTAACCCATCACGATCTCGATGTCGTAGGGGCTTGGCCCATCACGATAATGATATCTGATGCAAAGTAGGGCCTTAGCTATTATAGAATCAGTATACAGTAGCAATAATACAGTGTATAATATGCAAGTCCTACCTAACCAATCGCTATACACCATCTCCTATCCAACCCTGCACTCTTGTAGGGAATAAATCGCCCAACCATCCCTACACTTACAAATTAGCAACGGTTGCAGCACTAAACAGTATTTACAGTAGAGCTGTCAATATATTAGGCTTAGACCCATTAGTAATTTGCAGCGGAGCTGCCAGTACAGTACATTTCCTCTAGTCATATTATCCCAACCCCATGCAATGCATCAGACAATCATGACATGCCATCTCATAGAAACATGCATATAATCAGAACAATATAAATATTATGCTCAGTACATAGTCATACATATTCTAATGTCACACAGCCAGTTAGGGATCTAGGTAAAGCTTACCGATCCTACAGTAGGTCCACAGTCGACTCGGTCGACCCGTGCTACCTTAGCGACCAAATAGTGAAAATAGGCCCACAGGCCCATGTTGCATGCCAATGTGGGCCCACATACCCATGTGGCCCACACGGCCCAAAATCGTCTTGGCCGTGTGAATCACATGGCCTGGCCCAATATTCTCGCACTCCCATGCAGTTCACATGTGTAGGGCCTACACGCTCGTGTGGCCCACACAGCCCACTTCAACCTGGCCCATGAATTGTACATGACCAGCCTCGTCAATCACACACCCGTGTTTGATCATACGACCTACCACACGGGCGGCCACACGTCCGTGTGGTGTCGACAATCACCTGTTTTGGCTTTTGTCGAATTTTATTTTTGGGGTTGTGGTTACACTCTTGAATTCATTAGAAGTTAACCCACGCTCCTGGTACACCAAAACCTAAATTCAACCAATATGTTATTTTAATCAACTACATATTTCGTTAATTAAACAAAGCCAAACGACGTTAAGGAATGATCAACAACCGAAACCCCTTACCCAAAATCAACCAAAATCGTACCCTTAGTTCCTCGATGAAGCACCAACCAACCCTTGATCTTCACCTAGCACGAGAGCCACAAAAACCTTTTGTTTTAACCCTTAATCGTATTTCACTTAACAATTCAATTAAACCCAAGAATATACATACAACCTTTCATTCAGTATCTTATAGAATGAAACAACAAAACACCTACTCACTTACCAAACTGTCGACAGGGTAGAGTACACTTTGGAAATGCAAGCAAGAGCAAATCAAAGAGGGGATCCGAAAACTGAAAAAGAGGTAAAACAATGAAAAAGAGATCAATAGAAAGGGAACTGCAAAACTAAAATAGACAAAGGGTAATGCAGAACTCACCTATCAATATTCGGCCAAGAAGAAGAGCCAAAATTATGCACGGCAAGCTTGAAGGGAAGGGAAGCTAGAGTCAAAAATTGAGAATAGAAAGAGGGAACTGAATTTCTGAAAACAATGGCAGCAAATGGGGGAAAACAATTAAAACAAAACAAAAAATGAGTAGAACAAATAGAGAGGAAACATTCACAGCAAAAATTGAATAACACAAATGACACCAAAAAACTTGGAATCGTCGACAAAAAAATCAAATGAGAGAAGAAAAACCAATGAGGAAATTCGGCAGCAATAGGGAGGTTTTAGGGGAAGCAAACTGTAGCAAAATTGAAAAATAAGAGAGGAGAAAAAGAACCTCTATCAACCACTGAAATTTTGAAACAAAGAGAGAGAGAGAGAGAGAGAGTTGAATTCAACATCCCCTAAATCAGCATAACTTCCCACATCCTATAATTTCCTCCTAAAATCACTCCAACCTTCCCACTACTTAGACTTTTAATGAAACACAAACTCTAGCCGTCCATCTCTACAAAAATTTGATCCCTTCGTGCATGCAAGGATTCGAACTTCAGACCTCAAGTAACAATAACACGCCACTCATCCCCTAGACTAGCAGGCCCATTCTGACATATTTCACCAACATTTATTTATAAGCCTATTAAATAAAGATAGGGATTCCTTCAATTAAAAACAAAATTTTGCCCAAGCTAAGGCTTGAACTTGGAACCCCTCACACACACCCAGAACACATAACCACTAAAGCAGATACACAATTGTGTCACAAACATACGAAAATAAATTATAAGGATTTTTGGAGGGTTACAACTCTACCCCTTTTAAAGAAAATTTTAGCCTCGAAATTTCTCCTGATTAGAACAGATGAGGATACTACTGTCGCATCTCATCCTCAGGCTCCCACGTGGCTCTTCAGCGCTATGATTATGCCAAAGAGCCTTAACCAGTGGGATGGATTTTCTTCTTAGAACCTTTACATCTCGCTCCAATATCTGGACTAGCTCCTCTTTAAAGGTCAGATCTGGCCTAACCTCAATCTCCTCAACCGGAACAATATGTGTGGGATCAGAGTGGTAGCGCCTTAACATAGAGACGTGGAATTTGTCGTCAATCTGATCTGACTCTGGAGGTAACTCCAACTGGTAGGCAACTGGTTCCACATGTTTCAGTATGCGGTAAGGCCCAATAAACCTAGGGCTCAACTTGCCCTTATGCCTAAACCTCAGTACCTTCTTCTATGACGAGACCTTGAGAAAAATAAAGTCCCCCATAGAATACTCAATCTCTGGATGCTTCAGATCCGCATTGTACTTTTGTCTGTCTGATGCCGCTTCCAGTCGGTCTCGAATCAATCTAACTTTGTCCTTGTATCAGAAACTAGTTCAGGGCCCAGAACACGTCGCTCGCCCAACTCAATCCAACATGAAGGTGTGCAGCACTTACGACCATATAGTGCTTCGTAAGGTGCCATCTGAATGTTAGACTGATAGCTATTGTTATAAGCAAACTCGGTTAGTGGCAAGTAATCCTCCCAGCTTCCTCGAAAATCAATCACGCAACTTCTTAACATGTCCTCCAGTATCTGAATCACTCTCTCTAACTGACTGTCCATCTGAGGATGGAATGCAATACTGAAGTCCAATCTTGTACCCAGAGCTTCATGTAACTTCTTTCAGAATCGAGACGTGAAGTGAGGATCCCTATCAGTTATTATTGAAACTGATACCCCATGCAGTCTTACTATCTCAGACATATACAACTTAGCCAGTTTCTGCAGAGAGTAGTCATGCGACCAAGTATGAAATGGGCGGACTTGGTCAATTGATCTACGATAACCCAAACAAAATCCTTCCTAGTGGGTGTAAGGGGTAACCCACTAACGAAGTCCATAGTCACTCACTCTCACTTCTAAAGTGGAATCTTAACTGGCTGCAACAATCTCGAAGGCAACTGATGCTCAACCTTAACTTGCTGGCACGTCAGACACTTATCCACAAATTCAATAACCTCTCGCTTAAGGCCTAGCCACTAGTATAACTCAAGAAGGTCGCGATACATATTTCTGCCAAGATGCATAGCATAGGGGCTACTATGCACCTCTCGCAGTATGGACTGCCTCAAATCAGTATCCTTTGGAACACAAATTCTCCCATGGAAATAGAGCACCGCTTCGCTATTCAGTCCAAAATCCCCAGTATCACCACTCTTAACCTGTCAGAATCGAAGACTCAGTGACTCATCCTCCATCTGTTTACCCTTAATCTGCTCAATCCATGTCAGTTTAACCTAAAGTTTGGCCTATAGACTACCATCATCAAATAAACTAAGACGAACAAACATCACCCTCAGATCAGTCATAGCCTTATGGCTTAGTGCATCGACCACCACATTGGCCTTTCCAGAGTGGTATTCAATCGTACAGTCATAGTTCTTAAGCAACTCAATCCACCTACGCTGCCTAAGATTCAGCTCCTTTTGAGTGAGGAGATACTTGAGGCTCTTATGATTAGTGTAGATGATACACTTCTCACCGTACAAATAATGCTTCTAAATTTTCAGAGTGAATACCACCGCGGCCAACTTCAAGTCATGCGTTGGATAATTCACCTTATGAGTTTTAAGCTGACGAGATGCATACGCTACTACCTTACCCTCTTGTATTAACACACATCCCAAACCAACATGTGATGTATCGCTGTAGACAGTGAGCTCTTTCCTAGGCTCTGGCTGTATCAAGATAGGGGCCTCAGTCAGTATGATCTTGATATTCTCAAAGCTCTCTTGCTGTGTATTAGTCCAGTTAAACGGCACACCCTTGTGTAGCAGCTTAGTCAAAGGTGCTGCAATCAGTGAAAACCCCTCTACAAATCGTTGATAATACCCTGCCAGTCCTAGAAAACTGCAGATCTTAGATACAGTCTTAGGCTACTTCCAATCCAAGATAGTCTCAATCTTTTGAGGATCGACTCTAATCCCCTCAGCAGAAACCACATGTCCCAAAAATGTTACTTCACATAACCAAAACTCGTATTTACTAACTTGGCGTATAGTTGTTTCTCTCATAGAATTTGTAGAACCACTCTGAGGTGTTCATCATGTTCATCTTCAGTTTTCGAATACACCAGTATATCATCAATAAATACCACCACGAACTGATCCAGATAGGGTTGGAACACTCGATTCATCAGATCCATGAAAGCTACTGGTACATTCGTTAGTCCAAATGGCATCACTAGGAACTCATAATGGCCATATCGAGTCCTAAATGTTGTCTTATACATATCAACCTTCTTAACTCTCAAATGGTGATACCCTGATCAGAGATCAATCTTAGAGAAAATCGAAACTTCTCGAAACTGGTCAAACAAATCATCTATCATCGGTAGGGGGTACTTATTCTTAGTAGTCAACTTATTCAATTGTCGGTAGTCAATGCACATACGCATGGATCCATCCTTCTTTTTCACGAACAACACTAGTGCTCCCCACGGAGACACACTAGGGTGGATCAACCCACGATCCAGTAACTCTTGGATTTGAGCCTTAAGCTCCTCAAACTCTTTTGGTGTCATTCTATAGGGAGTGATGAACACCGGAGCTGTACCAGGAAGGAGCTCAATCCCAAACTCTACCTCACGGTTCAGAGGTAACCCAGGTAGCTCTTCAGGGAACACATCTAGAAAGTCCTTAACCATCCTGATATCCTTAACCAAAAAATCCCTAGAATCTAAAACACTGATGTAAGCCAGATACACCTGTAAGACTTGCATATTGTACACCATTTTATTGCTACTGCATATTGATTTATAATAGTTAAGGCCTTACTGCTACTATATACTGTTATTGTAATGGGCCAAAGCCCTACTGTTTATTGAGACTGTGATGGGCTAAGGCCAAACTAATACCGTTACTATGAAGGGCTTAGGCCCAATCTATTACTGTTTGCATTTTAACTGTATAACTGCATGGGGATTACACACTGAGTTTTCATAAACTCATCCCTTTTGTTTTACTGTACAAGTAATCCCCAGTCATAGACGGATCAGTGCAACGGGGGACTCAGAGGTGGCCACACGACCGCATATATTTTCATACTTGATTATGAATTTAAGTATTATTATTTGGGGTATTTTTATTGTAATAAAGCTTTTTATGGATTTTTACCTTAATTTGGGATTTGTTTATTGTCGCTTATGATTTATAATCACTAGTGTTAGGGAAACATGGGTTTTCAAAAGTTACGAATGTTTTCTTTCAAAACACTCACCACTACACAAACCGTTTTAAAAGCTTCTACAAATTATAACGATTTGTAAATAAATGGATAACGTTTTAGAAACAAATAACTTGATTTAGAGATAATATAAGATAATGAAAATTATTTAAACGAGGAAATGGTTTATCAACGACTTAGTTTTCAAAAGCACTTTCATGTGACATCGCCAGATTCGGCCATAACGTCTAGGCCAGGTTTAGGGTGTTACATTTAGTGGTGTCAGAGCCAAGTTACAAAACTCGGCTGTGGATTTGGGTTTTTAAGAATCAATTTTCTAAGAACTGATTTTTAAATGACGTGAAATGTTTTACTAAATGTGTGGTACATCAAGTCTCCAGTGCCGATTTCGTAAGTCCTCTGAACTGTTATTTATTTATAAACTGAAATGCTATAGATAGTATATACTGAGACTACTATAGATAGACTATACTAGAAAAACTCAAGTTAGTGTATACTGATACTGTAGTCAAACCTATAGACACCGATAGACACTGTAATGTACGAAACAAGCTATACACTTCTGATACTATTTTCATAAAATATCTGTTAATAAACACTGGAACTGTAAACTGATGCATAAAACTGTTAATACAGAAAAAATGCGATTAGACAATGAGCACCAGAGGTACTCGCGGACAGGGTACAAGAGGCCATGGTAAAGGTCGTAGAGGGGCCCGAGCTGGGTCCTCATCTTCTAGTAACTTGCCTAATTTGGAAACTAGTGAGATGTCGGCTTCATCTTTAACTGAGACTAGGTCTCATGATCATGTAGCTGGGGACGACGCACTGTCCCAAGCTATGTTACGGATTCTAGAGAGGGTCACTGCCCAATGCTGGTACTAGGGGCCGAGGGTCAGTTATGGAACGACTCCGGTCTAATAGAGCTGAGATATTCAGTGGTGTCACCGAGGTTGCCCCTAATGTAGCTGAGTATTAGATTGAGGCCACAGAGAGGATCATGGATGATCTGGATTGCACTCTTAAGCAAAAACTAAAGGGTACAGTGTCCCTGCTAAGATATGAGGCTTACCAGTAGTGGCTTACGATTAAGAAGGGTACTCAGCCCGACCGACTAACCTGGGAGCTCTTTAAGACTACTTTCTAGGGAAAGTATGTAGGTGCCAATTATGTGGATGCTCAGAGGAGAGAGTTTCTGAATCTGACTCAGGGGGATAGATTAGTGGCCGAATATGAGGCCGAGTTCTTACGACTAAGCCGCTATGCGCGAAGGATGGTGGCAACTGAGTATGAGTGATGCGTTCGCTTCAAGGATGACCTCAGGGATAGTTTGCAGGTTCTGATAGCTCCACAGAGGGAGCGATACTTTGCTACACTTGTTGATAAGGCGAAGATCGCGGAGGAGGTTAAGCGCGCTGAGCGCCAGAATCGTGAGAAAGAGAAATGCCATCTAATTGTGGTAGACGCCATCTGGGTGAGTGCTGGAAAAGGATTGGGGCTTATTTGAGGTGCGGTTCATTGGAGCATCGTATTAGAGAGTGTCTGTAGAGACCTAATTAGATGCAAGCTTCGGGTACTGGTACTACACCACCACCGAGGGTAGTTCAACAGCCACTAAGAGGCCATGGTCATGCCAGAAGTGGTAATGGTTTGGGTCGTAGTCAGAGAGCACCAGGCAAAGGTACTGGGCACACTAAAGCGAGGCAACCGGCTCTAGTTTATGCTATACGTTGCTGAGAGGATGGAGATGCTCCGGACGTCATCACGGTTACGTTCTTTATCTATGATGTACCTTATACTGCACTGATAGATATAGGATCTACTCACTCCTATATAGCCTGTACTATGTCTGGGATTTTGGGTATCTTGGTTAAGAGCACTACGAGTGAGGTTACTGTACTGAGTCCATTGGGGCAGTCGGTGAGGGTAAATAAACTATTTAGAGATATTCCTTTGGAGTTTCAAGGGGCTATCTTACTGGCGAATTTGATGGAACTTCCTTTTGGAGAGTTCAATTTAATATTGGGAATGGACTGGCTGGTTAAACATCGAGTGAGCTTGGACTATGCCACTAAACAAGTTGTACTAAGAACTGTGGAGGGCAACGAGGTAGTTGTAATTGGGGAACGTTATAACTACTTGTCAAATGTTATTTCTGTGTTGAGAGCTGAAAAGTTGGTTTGTAAGGGATATACACCATCTCCTGTCCAACCCTGCACTCCTATGGGGAATAAATCGCCCACTCATCCCTACACTTACAAATTAGCACTGGTTGTGGCACTAAACCGTATTCGCAGCTGAGCTGCCAGTATAATAGGCCTAGAGCCATCAGTGATTTGCAGTGGAGCTGCCAGTACAGTACACTTCCTCCAATCATATTATCCCAACCCCATTCAATGCATCATACAATCATGACATGCCATCTCATGAAAACATGCATATAATCAGAATAGTATAAATATTGTGCTCAGTATACAGTCATACATATTCTAATGTCACACAGTCAATTAGGGATCTAGGTAAAGCTTACCGACCTTACAGTAGGTCCACAGTCGACTCAGGTGACCCGTGCTACCTTAGCGGCCAATCAATAAAAATGGGCCCACAGGCCCATGTTGCATGCCCATGTGGCCCACAGGGCCCAAAATGGCATTGGCCGTATGAATCACACGGCCTAGCCCAATATTCCTGCACTCCCGTGTGGTTCACCCGTGGGGCCCACACGACTCAATTCGGCCCGGCCCATGAATCGCACATGACCAGTCTCGTCGATCACACGCCTGTGTTTGATCATACGACCTACCACACGGGCAGCCACACGCCCGTGTGGCGTCGACAATCACCTGTTTCGGGTTTTTGTTGAATTCTATTTTTGGGATTGTGTTTACACACCTGAATTCGTTAGAATTTAACCCAAACTCTTGGTACAACAAAACCTAAATTCAAAAAAAAATATCATTTAATCAACTACATAATTCGTTAGTTAAACAAAGCAAAACGATGTTAAAGAATTATCAGCAACTGAAACCCCTTACCCAAAATCAACCGAAACCGCACCCTCAGTTCCTTGATGAAGCAGTAACCAACCCTTGATCTCTACCTAGCACGAGAGCCACAAAAACCTTTTGTTTCAAACCTTAATCATATTTCACTTAACTATTCAATTAAACCTAAGAATATACATACAACCTTTCATTCAGCATCTTATAGAACGACACAACAAAAAACCTACTCACTTACCAAACTTTCGACAGGGTAGAGTGCACTTTGGAAACGCAAGCAAGAGCAAATTAAAAAGAGGATCCGAAAACTAAAAAAGAGGCAAAATAGGGAAAAAGAGATCAATGGAAAGGGAAGTGAAAAACTGAAATAGACAAAAGGTAACGCAGAACTCACCTATCAATATTTGGCCAAGTAAAAGAGCCAAAATTATGCACGGCCGGCTTAAGGGGAAGGGAAGCTAACGTAAAAAATTGAGAATAGAAAGAGGGAACTGAATTTCTGAAAACAACAGCAGCAAGTGAGGGGGGAAACAATTAAAACAAAACCAAAAAGGAGCAGAACAAATGGAGAGGAAACAGTCATAGCAAAAATCGAATGACACAAACGGCACCAAAGAACTTGGAATCGTCGACAAAAAAATCAAATGAGAGAAGAAAAATCGAGGAAATTTGGCAGCAACAAGGAGGTTTTAGGGGAAGCAAACAGCAGCAAAATTGAAAAATAAGAGAGGAGAAAAAAAACTCTATCAGCCACCGAAATTTTGAAACAAAGAGAGAGCTGAATTCAACATCCCCCAAATCAGCCCTCATTCCTTAGACCAGCAGGCCCATTCTGACATATTTCACCAACATTTATTTATAAGCCTATTAATTAAAGATAGGGATTCCTTCAATTAAAAATAAAATTTTACCCAAGCTAAGGCTTGAACATGGGACCTCACACATACACCCAGAACATATAACCACTGAAGCAGATACACAATTGTGTCACAAACATACGAAAATAAATTATAAGGATTTTTTGGGCGTTACAGGTAATTTATTTGAATAATAAGTTAGTCCAAAGATTAATTCCTTATTTGACATAATTTATTGTCAATATTTTATTGCTGCAACAAGAGTACCATTTACTATTAATATTACTGTCCAAAGACTTGATATTAATGTTATGTTTGGTATGTTGACATATGATTAGTCATTATCTTGAATTGATTGTTTACTTATGAACATTGATGTGAGCTTGTTTTTTATTTGTTTTTGTTCTATATTCAGCTAGTTCATTTTCTGCTGCGACAATACTGCTAATATAAATTTTATACCTATGCTTAATGGGGCTAATTTTAAGGAATGCAAAAGACGCTTACTTATAGTGCTTGGCTATATGGACATAAACCTTGCACTAAGGGAAGAACAACCTGTACCTCTCACTGCGGAAAGCACCCCATATGTTAATAGGGATTTTGAGAGGTGAAATTGTTCAAATCGCATGAGTTTAATGATCATGAAAGATAACGTTCCAGAAGCTTTTAGGGGTACAAAATCTAAAAATATTACTCAGGTCAAGTGTTTCCTTGACGAAATTGAGAAACATTTTGCTAAAAGTAATAAGGTTGAGATAACATAACGAATTTCATTAAAAAAAAGTCCACTAGAGAAAGGATTATAATAACTTTAGTGAAATGTTTTGACCTTAAGTTGCATCAGATGAATATTAAGTTAATGGTTTCTCAATGATAACATTGATGATACATTTATATGGTGCAACTAGAAAAATTTGTCTAATGATGCAAATTTAATGATTTTCAAATTAAAAAAATTCATTTATGGGCTTAAGCAGACTACTCATTAATAGTATTACAAATTTTACCAAATGATTATCTTATTCAGTCTAGAGATGAATTTGGTTGATAATTATATATGCCACAAGTTCTGTGGGAGTAAGGTTCTATGTTTGGTTTTATATGTTAATGACATACTACTTGTCAATAATAAGTTAAGTCTCGACCAATACCCCAACAATGATTTTCAGATTAAGGAAATGCATAAGATTCCCTACGTCTCAAGAGTGGGTGTCTAATGTATGCTCAAGTATGTATGCGTCCAGACATTGTGTACAAAATCGAAGGTTTGATAAGTTAGAGATCATCAAGTATACAAACTCCGATTTTGATGGAATATTGATGCAAAATTTTGTCACTATGGTGCAAATTGTGACAATAATTGGTAGTCATTTATTTCAATAACAATAGGAGCACATCAAAGTCAAAGCGTATAGACTTAAAGTTCTTGGTTGTTAAAGTAAAAGTTCAGAGTGTTAGGTGTCTATAAAGCATATTGGGACAAACTCCATAATTGTGGATCCACTTACTAAGGGACTACACCCAAGGTTTTTCATAAACACATTACTCATGTGGGTGTAATATCATTTAAGGATATTTGGTTTTAGTGGGAATTTGTACTTTTAAATGCTTTTATGCTATAAACACATTTTCAGTTATTTCAGTTTACGGATATTAAGTTTATTTTATGCGGAATAAAATTTATTTGGTTTATTCAAACTCCGATTTTGGTAAGGTTTGATCTCATTAAGGTTTAAGGAGGACTAGCTGGAAATAGACATGTTTAGATCATATTACATTTAATTTCCATGCTACACATCCATACTTGATCTATGTCATTTGGTTGTGTTAATATACATGACCAGGGATGGATTTAGTTACGATATATGTGACGAAAGTCATCTTAGTTCTATGTTAACATAATTAATGGACGAGATTGTTCAAAATACCTTTTGGATATGATAGTAAAATTTTGAGCTCATGAGGTTATATAATAACATGTAATTCTTGAGTAATTAGTATATATATGTGGTCCAAGTGGGAGATTGTTGGAAAATTTGGACATCACATATATAATAAGGGTAATTACATATTATTTACTATTATAATAGGTTAGCCCAAATTAAAAATGATCTAATTTGGTTATGATTTATTGGGATTTAATTATTGAATAAAGTATGGGTCAAATATGTGTAGATACTCTAGTAACTAATTTCTAATTGTGATGGGCTGATTGGGCTAATGTGCCAAAGTTATATATATTAGGGTTATGGTCCCCAAATTACACACAAGGTAACTTTTGTAATATCTCATCTTTAGAAAAAGAGAGAGCCACCTTCTCTAGATTACTTGTGTGTTAATTTGAAAGATCAAAACCCCAAGATCCGTATATTTCAAGGAATCGATGAATTCAGGTACGCTTCTGTATCTAATTTTGTTCTTAATTTATTCTTGATGATTTGACATGATAGATCCTGGTTTACAGTTCTAATTTTATATTAGATATTATTTACAGTTCTAACAAAATCTAGATTATAGTATTTATTAGTCTGTATATAATGTAATAATTTAATTATATTGTGATATACTTGGATAGTTCATTTGTACTTTAACAATTTCATACTCGAGATTTATAATTATTTGAACATATATTTATATAATATTTGTAACACTTAAAAAATATATAATCATTCAAATAAAATCAAATACTATAAATGCAACTTAAGTAATGGGTCATTGTTAGATATGTAAATTGATGAGACACAATTAAGGAGACTACAATCAATTTGTTTGGGTTATTTTGTTTGATCTTAGTAAATTTAAATTAATAAATTTAGATTAAATATAAATCATGAGTTTTTAGATTTTATAATTCACTAGCTAATTTGATCAAAAATATTGACACAACTAACTAAAATTTGATAAATATGTATATCTTGTTATGAATATCTTATTAAGTGGATGTCCATCATGATCAAAATAAAGCTTTAATGTGTTTTAAATTCTAATAGTTATTAGAATTAGATCTCTACTTCTTTTATACTTCTTATGCCAATAAATAGAGACTCTAATGAAGCATTGTAATCATCCCTTTTGATCAATAAATTACATTCTCTATTGCTTTCATATTTTCTATAACAGCCTGATTTTGGGCCTAGTTGGAACAGTGGTTTTGGGACCACAAATCCAATGTAAGAAAATTCATTTTTATTATATTTTTATGGTATACAATTTCGTGTAATGATTTTGTAAAAATCTCGTCTAAAAATTTTGACGTTTGGGCAATCAATTTAGTCAAAAGGACTATATTATAAAAAGTGCAAAAGTTGGGTTCTACATGCTAGAGGTGTCCAATTGTTATCAAAATTTTAAATTGGAGGTCCTTATATGGTAATTAGACCATTGGCTAATTTGTTGGACAAAAATGGGCATGAAATAAGTGAAATAGAATATTTTTAAGTTAGGGGCATTTTGGTAATCTAATAATTAAAAGAATTAAAGAGCCAAACTAAGCCAAATTGTCCATCTTCTTCTTGTTCCAGCCGAATATACCATGGAAGCCATGGCTAGGGTTTGGATCAAGCTTCCAAGCTCCATAGTAAGTGCATCCTAGCCTCGTTTTTAATGTTCTTTACATTTTTGAAGTCCCTGTAACTCAATTTACCTATTTCTACCATTATTTTGAGCTAGGGTTAATGTTTAAAAATTTACCCATGAGTGATATGCATGTTTTTTGATGTCTAATGGTAGAAAGTGAATGTTGGGTGTTAAATAAATGACTTTTATTAAGTGATTTTCGGTGAAAATGTCTAAAAGGACCATTTTGTAAAAAATATAAAAGTGTCATAAAAGCGTGATTTAATGGAAATTGTGGGCTGCTATAGTTATGAAAATGATTTGGCTAGGCTTAAAGTACAAAGAAATTGAATGAAAATCATTTTACGAGCCTAGGGGCAAAAGTGTAAATATGACAAAGTTTAGGGGTAAAAACATAATTTTGCCATTATATGATTTTTGGGTCACAATAAATAATGTTACTAATTAGTAAGCTAAATGTGATATTATATACCAAGGAAATCGAGGTTCGGACCTAGAACTGGGGAAAATGAGAAATTGACGGTTAAGTCCTTTTTCACCATTTTTGGTATCAATGTAAGTTCGTATGATAATAATAATGCAATATTATACTTGAATGTTAATGTTTCATATTACATGATTTGTAAGTTTTGTGTAAGTAATTCAACAATTCCATTATTATGTGTTTAACATTTGATATCATATGATATATGTATTTATGCCCTAATAAAATTGGTTTGTGATGATTCAATGGAATCTTGATGATAACCTTGTATCTCGGAAATCTCGGGGGACCCTGAGGAATGCTTAGGATTCGAATATCATGACACCATAGTTAATGAGATCCCATGTAAGACCATGTCTGGGACATGGCATCGGCATCCGAGATGAGATCCTGTGTAAGACCATGTCTGGGACATGGCATCAGCATCCAAGATGAGAGCCAGTGTAAGACCATGTCTGGGACATGGCATCGGCACTAATATGTGATCCTGTATAGGACCATATCAGGGATATGGCTTCGGTATCATTAAGTAATTTCGTATGAGACCATGTCTGGGACATGGCATCGATATGATGTCCCGTATAAGACCATGTCTGGGATATGGCATCGGCACCAATATGAGACTTCATATAAGACCATGTCTGGGATATGGCATCGATATGCGGACCCATGTAAGACCATGTCTGGGACATGGCTTTGGCACTCTATTTGGTGTATGATAATCCCGAATGTCCTTCAGTATTCCGGGTGGTCCAATGGGTCATTCAAGACTATGGTTAAGAAGTGGAGTAATATGTGAAAAGTGTTGAAAGGGTACAGGTATGTACACTAAGATTATGGTTATTGAGACTTTGAAATGTCGAGAATTATGATTATGAATTTTGTTGCAATATCATGCTAACATACATTGTGTAATTGAACATGGAATCCATGAAATGGTGTGTTCATGATTAGTTGAAAATGAACTTATGATAGTTATCGTCATATTGCACTAAAACAGTTTTGGACAGCAGCAGTAGTCCGACTTCGAAAATCCACTAAAAATTGTGGAAATCTAATTAGAGACTAAATAAGATATGAAATTAAATATTATTGAGACTAGTTTCATATAGAGGAAATGGTGTAAGCAAAAGAATTTCATATTATGAGATATTTGAATTTTTGTGAGACAGGGTCAGACTGATTTTGGGCTCCCCTATCTTAACTTTGGAAAATCACTAAAAATTGTACAAGAATAATTATGGGTTAGAGCTGATATGACTAAGTTTTTAATGAGTCTATTTTCAAGAGAAATAAACAGGAACATCATCTGGATCACGTACCAAGAGATAAATAAATTTTAGTGAAGAAAGGTGGAAGTTGTCAAACAAAAGAACAAGGGTAATTTTGAAGAATAAACTGTACTTATTGGCCAATCCATAAATTCTAAAAATTTCATGGTAGAAAGATATATGAGTCTAGTTTCAAATTATTTTAATGGATCTAAATTTATAATTCTGTATCTCAAGTTATAAATAATTTAGTGACTATGACCGAGTAGACAGCTTGACTGGAATATGACCAAATAGTGGAATTATGTGCAATTTTGATTGTGTTACCATGAGAACATGTTCTAAGAATTTGGCAAAAGCATGTTAATCAACTACTTATTATTATTTTCATACGAGCTTACTAAGCTATAAAGCTTACCCCCTTTCCTTTCCATTTCTTTAGTGTTGCCAGGTTAGCTCGGGGTTGGAGATCGTTGGAGGCAACATCACACTATCAAATTATCAGTTTGGGGTATTAATAAACCTTAAGTGTTTTCAAGTGAGTGGCATGTATAGAGACTTAGTCTTTTGATATATGTATTTCATGATTTGGTCAAATGTATTAGCTTATAATGATTCAATTGTATATAGCCATGAGACGTGGCTTATATTGAGTATTGGGTTGTAACCCTATTATATGTGCATGCACAAGCTTAAAAGTTTCATGTGATGTATGTAACTTGATATGTTGTGCAATGTCTTAGACAAGCATGTTATTTTATGCATGTACAATATGTTGGTATTTTATAAAGTCATGAGTTAGCCTTGAATATGAATGTTTGATGATTTAGTTGAAATCTTTTGATATGATGGTAACCATGGTATAAAAGTATAAGTGATAACATAATAGACAATGCCAAATCAGTGTGAATTGGTGTGTTTAACTTAGTATAAAATGAGTATGTAAAACACATGTATCATGACATGCAAATGCTATGTTTGTGGCCTAATTGAAGATGTTTAATCATTAAATGGATGCCATGTTATATGTCCTTGATGTTGTATAAATGTATGAGGGTTTATGGTTGACCAATGCTTGGAAAATAGCCTAAGTGTTGACCACACGGGCAGAGACATGGCCGTGTGTCTCAGCTGTGTGGGGGACACGGCCTTAGCACGCGAGAGTGTGACTTGGCCGTGTGACCCTATTTCGTCGCTGACGTCATAAACAGAGAGTTACACAGGCCGAAGACACGGGCGTGTCCCAAGCCACATGGGTGTGTGTGACCACACAGCCTAAGCCACACGAGCGTGTGACTCTCTAAACATGAAAAATTTCTTAAGTGTTGTAAAATTTTTAAAAATTCTCGATTTAGTCTCGAATCACCTCTGGTGTATGTTTTGGGCCTCGTAGGCCCGTATAAGAGACAATGTACATGTGTTTGATTGTTTTTGAATTGGTTGAAATTTTATGGCTCGATTTTATGAATTTGTGTATGTTTAAGTCCAGTAATGCCTCGTATCTTATCCCGACCTTGGGTATGAGTAAGGGGTGTTACATTTCTTTATTCTTTATTCTCTCCATCTCTCTTTATTTTACAACACGTTATTAGCACGATGATTTTCTATTTTTTCAAAATCTTTCGAAGTCATCCCGCAAATCAAATTCCTTTTCACCTTGAACTCTCCCTTACAACTTCACCTTCAGGATGTTGAAAGATTCAATCTTAGAATGGATTGTGGTTCTTATTCCTGATCTTTGATTTATAATTGTACAAGAATGGGTAAAGAATATATTTGGTAAGAAACTTTTATATTTCGACCATATTTTATTTTTCAATTAAGGTATGACTACTATTAATTTTTATTTGACATAAATTTCACATTCTGATGATATTTGATTTTTGTCTTTTTATGTTAATTTTTTTATGTAAAAAGACATAATTGTTGATTAGATATGTTTTCTATTAATATGGTATGTTTTCTATATTTTTTTGGTAAATAATTCTTTTTGAATTTTTTTAATTAAGTTATATTATGTATAATATTTAGATGTTTAAAATTTTAATTATTAAATTCTTGTTATTAAATATTTTTAAAATTTTATTTAAATTATGGTGGAAAGTGTTATTAACCTACCATTGTTGATTAAAGGGAAATTTGATAAGATCTATCGAGTCTTATTAACTTGCTAATGTTGAATGATTGTATGATATCATTTAATTGAACTTATAAATATTTTATTAGAGCAAGATAAGATTTTATAATATATATATGTGGTGTTGACATTTGGTACAATGTGTATCAGATAGTTTTCAAGCATCGTACATGAAAATTTTGATTATTTATTAAATGATTTTTACTATTAGATTATAAATGTTATTACAAAAACAAAGTTGTTTTACTACTTGTAATAGTAGTCGTGATAATAGTCAAGGTGATGACGATGTTGTTAAAAATCTTCAGGTATATTTTACTATGTTTTATTCATTATATCATGTTTATTATAATTGGAGACTAATCATGACAACATGAATAGGTAGATTTTGATTTGAAATCTCACGCATGTTTGCGATGGTGATTATGAAATAAAGAATCTATTGGGATGTTTATAAGTCCGTCCTACTAAATTTGTTGCATTCCCCGAAGTGAATGTAAACATAAAGAAAATAAAAGATATACTCATGGACCACTAAAAGTGGGAACATAGTAATAAATAAGAGAACAATGAGATTTCTCAAGATAACTCTTCAAAGGGTAAATATAACTTATGTTATCAATGTGATATGAAATATTATTGGTCACATATGTGGTGTATGCCCAAATATTTTGTCTCTATTAATATTCTTTAAGGAAGAATATGAGAATGTAGTAATGAATTATATCATTACAGATAGAAAATATTTATCTTATTTGGTACTGAAATAAACAAATATATTTCAATATTTGATAGTGCAAAATTAGTCGAAAGCTCCAGAAAAGCTAATATATCAGTACCTAAAAAGCACAAAGTTTGTGATGATTAATGCATTAGTTTTAAAAGATGTTCATAATGGATCTCATATTGAGATTGTAAATGAGGAAAAGATTATATTTCATATGAATCAAAAGAGGATTGGGCCATTTATATTTTAATTCGAACTCAAGACCTCTCTCACTCTAAGCGAGAATCATACCATAGACCAAATGCCTTATATTTGAAGATTTTGACATATTTTCTAAAGCAAATATTACATATAATTGTTTGAAAATTATATTTATTTATTAACTCAGTGGCATTATAGACTTCACATTGATTTTGACATTTCCAGTAGTACATGTCAAAATATTATTTATATGTGGATACAAAATAAAAAAAATGACAATAAAATTATCAATTGTCAAAATTTATATTTACATTATTAGTACAATTGAAAAATATGTTACAATAAACTAGAAGTTTACTAATACAAATACATTTACTATTTGGCATGACCAGTTAGACTATCTTGGATCATATATGATGCAAAAACTAATTGAGAATTTATATGGAAATTCATTAAAGAATCAGAAGATTCTTTTATTTAAATAATTATCATTTGTTGTTTATTCTCAATGAAAATTGATTATTAGAAACTCACTAGCTAAAGTTGAGATTTAATGTCTTGCATTTCTAAAACGAATATAGGCTCATTCATCCACCATGTGGATGGTTTTGATATTATATGATTTTGGTAGATGCATATACAAAATAATCACATATGTCTTATCAATTTGCAACCTGTCATTTGCAAGATTGCTTGTTTAAATAATTAATTTCAGATCATACAATTAAGACAATTCATCTTGCTAATACTGATATGTTTATATCTCAATCTTTTATTGATTGAGTTTGAAAAACTTTTGTAAAAGTTTGCACATAATGGTTTAGAGAAATTATTGATTAAACACCTCTGATTAATATCTAAACCATTACTTATGAGAACTAAACTCCCTATTTCAACATGAAATTATGTTGATTTACGTGTTATACACAACAAGCCAATAAGTTATAAATACTTCCCATTAAAATTGATTTTTGATCAAGAGATAAATATTTCTCATCCTTGAATTTTTTTATGTGTGTATATGTTCCAATTGCTCCACCACAACGCACATAGATGAGTGAATCCTCAAAGAAAGTTGGGAATATATATTAATTACAAGTTTCTTTATATTATTAGAAGTTTTGAATGCATTTGAGATTCAATTATAGCATGATTTGTGATTACAATTTTGATTTCATAGTTTTCCTGACATTTGGAGGAGAGAAATAATAGCTTGTAATGAGTTAGGGGGAGAGTAATTTGAACTAGAAGTTCAATACGGATAACTCATTACAAGTTAACTATTAGATGTATTTACAAACTTAATGAGAATAACCAAGTGTTATATATCATCTAATATTTTAATTTGAATCAAAGTCCTAGTAGGATAATCAGTTAGAATAAATAATAGATTAATTGGTTCCAAAGATGAAAATTCTTTTAATGGTCATATAATGAAGGCAGGTGCTCCAGAAGAGACCCAAGACATAACTAATAAGTAAAATTCCAGAAGAGATTTAGGTACCCGAAACTGAAATTTAAAATAATGAAAATAAGAGATCTCAATAAGTTATGTCAATTCAAGAAAATGTGGAACTGAATAATAAAAGTGGTCGACTATGATTTTGCATGCAATATTATTATTGAAATAATGAAATAGAAGGAGGATCTTGAATAAATCTATTGAGAAATATAGATATGGAATAAATTGATCAAAATAGAAAGACGCAACTCAAGTACAATTAAATTCGTGAAATTTTTGGACCAATAGTGAGGGTGCAAATGAAGTAGTTTTGCAAAAACGGGATAAAAATATGAAGTTTTTTGCTAAGTACTAGTATTGATAATGAAGGAGGATCTTGAATAAATCTATTGAAAAATATTTTTTTGTGGTGGATGCAATAACCTTCAGACATATTATTTTGACAATTCATAAAAGATTTAACTTGCGTCTAATGGTTGTTGTTACAACTTTTATAAAGCACTATATAGTGAAGTTTATATTAAAATCCTTGAAGGATTTAGGATGCTAGAAGCATATTGAAATTCTTGGGCTATTTTACTCATATATTCCAAAAAAAATTAATATTTATAAAAATGATCATGGTTCAAAAACATTCACCCAAATGACCTGAAATAAATATTAAAATTGAATTATGGAAACTAGATGGCCAACACCACTATTTATTTCTATTAAAAAATAATTTTTGAGGTTTTAGACACTAGATGGCCGGCACCCATGTATTTTTTTTTCAAAAATTTTTTTGGGTCCTGGCACACTGATGGCCAGCACCCCTTTATCTGATTAAAAAAATATTTTTTTGGGGGTGTGGTGCCGGCCAACAAATGGCCAAAATTACTCAACAAAAGAGATTGGGAATATTACAATATAACCCCTCGTTGTTTTCCCATCTTTTTTATTTCCCAAGTTTAATTATATATTTTATATTTTAAAATAATATTGAAATACTTATCATGTTCTTTTAATTATTATTGCATCACTATACTTATCATGTTCTTTTAATTATTATTGCATCACTCACATTATTATTAAATTTAAAAATTAATTTAAAATAACGTGTTAATATTATTATATTTGAATTTTCATGATTTTTTTAAAATTTTTTGCTTTTATTTCGTTAAATGTAACTTAATTGTTGTTAAAGTCAAGTATAAATAATAAATTAAGCCTAAAACTTTATATTTATTTTTAAATGTAATGATAATTTTTTTGAGGTGATTTTGATAAAAAGTTGTTAAAGTTATCTTATTTTAATATATTATTTAAGAACTTCAAACGAAATTATTTTAAAACTATTTATTAATTTTAATATTAAATTTTGTAATTGTGAAAATATATTAAAATGCCAATATCCAAAATGAAAGTAATTGATACTAAACTAGTAATTTTCAAATAAAAAGTAGTTAAATTTAATTTAAATTTAATATGCACAATTAAATTATATGTTTTTTTTATATAAAATTAGAATCTGCTTTAATGATTTTCATCTTTTATAATAATTCAAATAAATATTACTAAATTATTTTTTATTTTAAAAAAAAAAGAGTAATATATTTATAAAATATGTAGTTCAATATATTTTAAATTAATTTTTAAATTTAATAATGATGTGAGTGATGCAATAATAATTAAAATACATGATAAGTAGTTCAAAAATTTTTTAAAATATAAAATATGTAATTAAACTTGGAAAATAAAAAAGATGGGAAAATAATGAGGGGTTATGTTGCAATATTCCCAATCTCTTTTGTTGGGTGATTTTGGCCATTTGTTGCCCAGCACCACACCCCCAAAAATATTTAGTTTTTTAATCAGATAAATGAGTGCTAGCCATCAATGTGCCAGCACTCAAAAATTTTTTTTAAAAAAATACATGTGTGTCGGCCATCTAGTGTTCAAAACCCCAAAAATTATTTTTTTAATAGAAAAAATAGTGATACCGGCCATCTAGTTCCCATAACTCAAATTTAGTGTTCATTTCAGGTCATTTGGGTGAATGTTTTTGAACCAAGGTCATTTTTGTAAATATTATTTTTTGGGGTCAAATGGGTAAAATAGCCAAATTCTCCAGAAATTGTTTATTTATATGAATTGAAATAATTTGAACATATTTGGTAAATTTGACTTAGTGAATAATCGTTGAAGGAGGATTATAAAATGATCCAAAATACCTATTTGTGTTTTTATAAAATAATCATGATTAAAATTTATTATGATTATTGTTAAATCTCCTGAAGAGCTCAAATATATTTCCTCAAATTTCTCTCACTCATGACTTTTAAAAGAATAGTAATATAAATGTTTAGCAAATACATTCAAATAGTCATTTGAAAAATTAGTATTCAAGATTGAATACGTAGAATATGAGAAAATATGTGATGTTTTCATGAGAGGGAGTAAATACGCACTGCACTCTTTTTCCCTTAATCGATGTTTTGTCCCATTGGGTTTTCCTGATAAAATTTTTAATGAGGCAGCATATTATGTGTATTATAAATTATATATTCTTTTTCCTTCATTAGGTTTTTATCCCACATGGTTTTTCCTAATAAAGTTTTAACGAGACACATTATCTATCAATGGACATCTAAGGGGGACTCTGATGAAGCATTGTAACCATCCCTTTTAATTAATAAAATACATTCTCTATTACTTTTATATTTTTTAATTCTTTATTCTCTCCCTCTCACTTTATTTTATAACATATCTAAATTATATATATAATATTTTTCATAAATATATATATAATAATATTTGCTCCCCCTTCACCCTTTCGTACCTTAATTTAATTCTTAAATTTATCAATACTCTTAATATTCAATTTTTTAACTGTTTGTTAACCTTCAAGTTCCGACTTAAATGTTTATTTTTTCTTTTTTAAATTCCTCTGTCACTTTTTTTTTTCCTTTCAAATAATTATCATTGATAAATACAAATTAAGTATTTAGAAATAATAATAAATAATTTAATTGAATAAATGTATTCTTAGACTTATCGACTTCTTAACCATATATATTAATATAATTCTCTTGTCTCATGTTAGGTTAATTATTTGTTTGTGTCAAATTGTGCAGTACAAATTTAAATATTAAAGTGCACTCTAATCCTATTTTTAGTATCAGGAATATAGACCTTCTACTTTTGAGATTTAAAAATTTAAGTTCAATTGATATCATGGTTAAATTTTTTTAATTAATTTCACTAATATGACATTTTAAAATTAAAAATTATTGTTAATCATGTAACAATAAAAATAACATTAAAAATATTTATATGAATTTAAAAAAAAATTCATTCGAACTCGTCATGATAAAATAATTTTTTTTATTGGAATATTGTACCTAAAAAAATTGACGTCAACATTTTGATTGAAATAATTAATAATATTAAATATTTAAACTAACTAATGTCATCATAAAGATAGAAAGATAAAATTATGTTAAAAAAATAAAGTATATAAAATAAGTCTCAAGTTTTAGCTTAATATAAAACTAAAACAGAAGTTTGATGATTGGCTTATAATATATATATATATATATATATATATATATAAAAGTAAGGCAAGCCTAAAAGAAATAGAAAGGCACATATCTATCTCTAAGACCCTTAGAGCATTTAAATTATATATAATCATATAATATTTTAATAAAAAAATTAATGATACTAACTATTTATACTAATCAATAACATTATAAAATATAGAGACCAAATTAGACCTGCTCATGGGTCGGGCTACCTGGCCCGGCCGGAAGGCCCGCCCAAAATGTGGGAGGATTTAGATAAAAATATAGGCTTGAAAAATGAGCTTGGACAAAAAAAAGGCCCGTTTAAAAAATGGGCCGGGCCTCGGGTAATGTATTTTTTGCCCGAGCTTGGTTCGGCCTGGCCCGAATTTACTAAATGACAAAAAAAATCTACTATTTTTTTTTTTGTTTTTGAATGTTATTTTCTTGTTGTTTTCTCTCTATTTTGCTACCATATTACTATTATATTGCTACTATTTTGTTGTTATTGTTTGGATATTGTATAAAACTTATTTTATTATTAATTTTGTTATTATTTTAAAGGCATTTCTTAATTTTGTTATTATTTTAGAGGTATTTACTTGTTAAGTTGCATCTATATTAGTGCTATTTAAGTTTACATATTTTTTAAAATTTATTTTCAATTTGTTAGAAAATATTTATTTTGATTTTTTAGTATTTTTGATGTATTATATATATTTAAAAATTAATACGGGTGGGCTGGGCGGAGCCCGGGTTTTAGTATTTTTATTTGGGTCGGGCTTGAGTAAAATTTTAAGCCCATTTTTTGGATCCGACCCGGCCCGACCCGAGCCCAATGAATGGCACTAAGTTTTTAGTTGAGCCTGGCTCGGCCCAACCCATGAGCACCTCTAGACCAAATTACATTAAAAATTAAAGTGTAGTAATTAATTTTAAAATTTAAGTATAATAAAGAGACCAAAATTAAAATTTAATCATTTTTCTAAAACTACACCGGTAAAACCAACACAAATCTAAAAGGAATAGAAAACTAAGTGTTAATCTCTAAGAGTATTAAGGCATTCAAATCTGAAAAGTTAGTAATATTAATTAATTAATAATATTATGAAAATATATACACTAATTTTTGTTAAAAATTAAAATATATAGCTTAAATCTTAAATTTAAATATAATAATAAGAAAAAAAAACTGAAATTTAACCATATTAATAAATGAAAAAATAAGGGAGCATAGGAGTGCCACTAGTAAGAAGAAGGAAGGTCCTCTTATATATAATATATATAGTTTTTGGACCTTCCTTTCATATTATAAAAGGAGTTGGAACAAAAATGGAAGCTAAAAGTTCTGCTTCGGTTTGTTGAGTTACAAATGTGTCCAATATTTGGCTGACACATATTCCTTTCATTTCGTTTTTATTGATTTTACTTGGTGCATTACATTAGTCGAGTCAACTAACAATATACTGTCATGCTTCAATCAAAATTTGTCTGACTTAAAAGAATTCGTAAATTTTTGCACTTTAAAGTTTTTTCTTTCTTTTTTTTTTCTAAAAGATCAATATCATATATATTATATACAACAACGTAGGAGAATATATATCCAACTTTGAGTTTAATTACTCTTTTAAACTTTCAAATATTTTATTTTTTTAGTTATATTTGAAGTGCGCTAATTTTTAAAATTAAGTTTTAAATATAATTTTTTTATTATTTTTAATTAAAATTTATTTGTAATTTTTAATGATGATGTATAATTATATTAATGAGAGGTTTAAATATATCAATTTTAAGCTTATAATTATATTTATTTTATTGATGATGTATTAATACATGAAACGACACATCAATCAATAATAATTACATTTGTTTATTGAGAATATATGAAATCGTATATTTACATTATAATTACCTTTTTGAAAATGTTCTCCTTAATCAACATTGATATTAAACATTATATGATAATCATAATATATAAAGTGCTCGAAATTAAAATTGATATAATATATAATTATTAATTTTATATTTTTTAACATGCCAATCAAATATAACTACATGATTTTTTTAAAAAATAATAATTACAAGATAAAAATTTATTATCATATAACTACAAGTTTTATATCACATATCATACTAGTTTGTATACCCGTGCGCATGGGTTGATCATATAGTTTATATAAATATAAATATTTAAATTAAATATGAATGATTAAATAGTGCTAAATAAATTCTAAAAGATTTAATTAATATTATTTTATTGTAAAATTTTGTGAAGTATATATAACTTTTGTGAATAAAATGAATAAGTATGATTGTGAAAAATGTTGGCTACACAATAAAAAACTTGAGGCAAATAATTTGAGCAGAGCAAATTATTGATATATTTGATAATTTAAAGTATAACCTCATATTTTTTTTTCAAATTAAGAAAATTTATGACTAATTACAAAACGTGTTGTTTGTAATTAATAACAACATAATCTGTAATAAAGTTGGTTCTAAAAAATAAAATAAATTTAATAGATAGATTTAAAAAAAAAATGATTGATAATAGTTGTAATTCCAAATTCGATTAATTGAGTGTAAATATATTATTTTATACATATTTAGATGTCCCTAAACCGAAAGAGTTTAAAAGGATGAGGTCTATAAAAGATGTAGACAACTTTCTCTAAAGATGGAACAATACTTTCGTGCGATGACTATTGAAGATGATGTCACTAAGATAAAATATTGCTCTAATTTATTTTACTAATAAGGCTCTTTTAAAGTGATGTCGTAGGTCCACAGTTGAGAGATAAAAGTGATACTACTATTAAAATTTAAGTGAGTTCTAGAATAAATGTAAGAAACAGTTTTACTCCGAGCATGGTGAGAAAAATAGCTTGAACTAAATTCCATCCGCTTACACAACAAATCATAGTTTGAAAATATGTGTAAAATTTTATAAAAATAATATATTTACACTCAATTAATCTAACTTAGAATTACAACTACTACCAATAATTATTTTAAAAAATTCTATCTATTAAATATTTTTTTCGAAAACCGACTTTATTACTGATTACGGTATTATTAATTACAAACACCACACTTTGTAATTAGTTATATAAATTCTCTTAATTCTCTTAAGTAGAAAAAAATATGAGATTATACTTTAAATTATCAAATATATCAACAATTTGCTTTGCACAAATTATTTACACCAAGATTTTATTGTGTACCCAACATTTCCACAATCATTCTTATTCATTTTATTCACAAAAATTATATATATATATATGACAAAATTTTACAATAAAAAATATTAATTAAATCTTTTTAGAATTTATTTAGCATTATTTAGTCATTCATCTTTAATTTAAATATTTACATTTATAAAAACTATATCATCACCCCGTACATCGTACGTATAAACAAACTAGTTTATTCTATTTTGCTTTAATTATTAATTCAATTTAACCTAAACCATTTCTCCTAATTATGTTTACTCAATTGCTATTAAAAACATTAACCATTTTATTTACTTATTTTTAATATTTATTTAATTTATGACTAGAAATTCTATTACGGGTGTATGCTTGTGGAAACCACTTATTTAAAATATATGTGTGTTTGAAAATAACACACAATAAATAATAAAATATATTGTTTTTAACTAATTAATAATATCACATGAAATCTTTATGATATTAATCAAAAATTAGATTAAATTGCAAGTAAAATGGAATTTAAACACATAAATACATTTTATTAATAATATTAAATATACTACAATTGTTTATTATGGTCTTATTATCAATCGTGAGTTAGTATCGAGTTTACTTGTGACATCAACTAAAGTAATTGACATGGATTAAAATCTCACCATTTGTATACTTTTATTTTATTTTAACAAGAAAATTAAAGTACCTCGAATAATATAAGTCATTTACGTAATTTTCTAATAGAGTTGGTGTCTTGAAACACCAACCCAATTAAGAATTTTATTAATAATATAAATTATTATGAATTTTTTATTTTTTTATTAATATCTAAAGAATTAACCACAAATAACAATTACACGTATTACAACCTCTTATTAAAACATTTGATCATAAAATAAAATTATGGTTCAAATAAGGAAATTTAAGTTTCAAGTGTTAATTAGATTTAGGCCATTTGACAAATCCATGGAGTGTCATGTGTAATTTAAGAAAACTATTATAAATAGTATTAGAAAAACCAATTTTTAATACATTAATAAGACAATATATTTTAATTGTTAATACATTATATCTGTCGAAACCATTTTTTAAAAATGAATGTTCGAAAAACGGGGATCAACTTTTGAAAAACGAAAACGGGAGTCGCCACCAACCTTTTTTAGGTGTGATTGGATCACCTTATAAAACGTTTTGGTCTACGAAAATTAAGAAAAAACAGTTCAGAGTCGGTTACGTGCATTTATGGAAGGATTAGCACCCTCGCAACGCCTAAAATTGGTACCAAATTGAATAGTTTTCTGTCTTAATGTCAAAAGTTTGAAAGAATTTAGAAATAAGATCTCTTTAAAACCGGAATTATTTAAGTTGAAAAATCGAGATTCCTTAGCTCCGAAAGAATACAAGCATCATATCCAGCATGATAGGACACGGTATTCTTAAACTCTCATAACTGAAATAATCTTGTGATTTACAAAATCTATTTAGAAGGATACTTTAGACATTTAGACAAACGAGAAATCGCAACCCAGCATGCTAGGGCACTATTTCTCGAATTCCTAAATACGAAAAATATTGCCTCATTTTAGGAAAACTTTTGGATAAAATATGACAATTAAATGAAATATATTTTTTAAAATAATGATTTGAGTAAAATTTAAAAAATAATTTACAAAGAGTAAACTAAAAAAATTATTAAAAAATGAAATAGTTTGATATGATACTAAAATTATTAAAAATTAAAAAATATATAAAAAATCAGGGAAACATGGATTAAATCAAAATAAAAAGGGTTGAAAAATGAAGATGAACAAAGAATAAAATAAGAACAAACCGTAGAAAATAAGAACGTAAGAGGGAGAGAAATTTGAGTGAAAGCTCTAAAAAATTTTATTGTTTCCCAAAACTCCAGTGTCTTTACAATGAAGGGAGAGGCCTCTATTTATAGTTGAACCTCCTCAAATCCAACAGCAGTGCATGATCAATTACATCAACAGATTAAGATTAAAAGGTATCTACAAATTAAATCTCTAAGATTACAAAATCATATCTTCTAAGATTGCATATCATATCTAAGATTGCGATCATATCTAAGATTGTATCATATCTAAGATTGCATATCATATCTAAGATTGCAATCATATCTAAGATTGCAATCATATCTAAGATTGCAATCATATCTAAGCTTGTATCATATCTAAGATTGCATATCATATCTAAGATTGCATATCATATCTAAGATTGTATATCATTGAAGATTATATTTCCATATGAGTCAAGCTTGTAGATAGACCTTAAATCTTTTCAAGTAATGGGCCATTCCGATCGGGCCAAATTATATTTGTAATTCTGGACTGAACTTGGACTTCGTTTTTTTTGTTTATTATTTTTGTTTTTGGACTTATTTCTGGGCCCGGGCAAAATTGAGTGTGTACAGCTGCCCCTCTTTGCTCATTGTTGTGTAACAGGAATAGAGAAAAGACTATAAAAGGACCAATTTTGCCCAGGCTCACCGAGTCTTGAGTTCTTGATCCTTGATCTTCTTTAAATGGCCTCTTGATGGCTTTAATCTGCTTCACTGCAACTCAGGAAGGCAATATCTACTATCTTTGATCTGCTTCCCGTCTAATACAGAGACGCCAAATTTGTTATCTTTGATCTGCTCCCCGTCTAATACAGAGATGCCAAATCTGTTATCTCCGATTTGCTCCCCGTCTAATACAAAGATGCCAAATCTGTCATCTTGGATCTGCTTCGATGAAGGTTAGATCTACTATGTCTTCGATCTGCTCCCCGTCTAATATAGAGATGCCAAATCATCTTGGATCTGCTTCAATGAAGGTCCAATTTGTTGTGTTTTCGATCTGCTCCCCGTCTAATACAGAGATGACAAATCATCTTGGATCTGCTTCAATGAAAGTCCAATCTGTTATGTCTTCGATCTGCTCCCCGTCTAATACAGAGATGCCAAATCATCTTGGATCTGCTTCAATGAAGGTCAGATCTGCTATGTCTTCGATCTGCTCTTCGTCGAATATGGAGATGCCAAATCTGTTTCTTCGATTTGTTCTCTGACAGTACAGAGATGCCAAATCATCTTGGATCTGCTTCAATGAAGGTTAGATCTGCTGTATTTTCGATCTGCTCCCCGTCTAATACAGAGACACCAAATCATCTTGGATCTGCTTCAATGAAGGTCAGATCTGCTATGTCTTCGATCTGCTCCCCGTCTAATACAGAGATGCCAAATCATCTTGGATCTGCTTCAGTGAAGGTCCAATCTGTTATGTCTTTGATCTGCTATCCGTCTAATACAGAGATGCCAAATCATCTTGGATCTGCTTCAATGAAGGTCAGATCTGCTGTGTCTTCAATCTGCTCCCCGTCTAATACAGAGATGCCAAATCATCTTGGATTTGCTTCAATAAAGGTCAGATCTGTTGTCTTCGATCTGCTCCCCGTCTAATACAGAGATGCCAAATCTGCTATCTTCGATCTGCTCCCCGTCTAATACAGAGACGCCAAATTGCTTCTTCAATCTGCTCCCCGTCTAATACAGAGATGCCAAATCTGTTATCTCCGATTTACTCCCCGTCTTATACAATGATGTCAAACCTGTCATCTTGGATCTGCTTCGATGAAGGTCAGATCTGCTATGTCTTAGCCTGTTACCCTACTGCTTAGGGAGTTAAGGCACATCAATCTTCATTGTCCCTTGAAGAACATAACCTGTATAATGCGTATGAGTTCATGCCTAATGATTAGGATGCTATGATCGAAATGAGTCAAGTGCTCCTAATTAAACCTGTTATAATGCAAAATGTTTATGAAAATAACTCCTATTTCGGATGTCATCATTCATTCATCTATCGAGCTTTCCACCTTATTCTTCTCGACATATCAATCATACTCTACTCGTATACCTTGAATCTTCTCCATTAATTTGGTCTACCGTACCATTCCCCGAATGTTACGACCCACTGAAGATGTTTATGAAATGATCCTTTCTTAAGATCATTATTGCTTAAAATGTCCAACCACCTTTTGGACTGAAGAAGAAAATCTCTCGAGTATCTCCAACTGATACATATGAATTCCTTAAACAATTATCTTGTTTCAGTGTATTATCTAGAAATTTCCAGAGTAATATGTAAAACTTCGTTTGTGAAGATATTTCGATTTATCTATCATTATTTCAATGCAACATGCTTTATAAATAATGAGAGACAAATAAATTGATCCTGAGGATAATTAGATTTGGACAAATTATTGGAAGGAATGCAAAAAGATTAAATTGAGAACATATCTTTGCGAAGAAAAAGAATCCAAAGATAGTAAATAGGGCCAAATCGATGCCCCGGATATATCGCGCTTGAGCGTCTATACACCAGTTCCATGAAGACTTTCTTGAGTTCAACATGTGTTTAAAAGATCCAAAGTAATTCGTTGATGCCTCGATATGTAACATACTTCACTTCTCGTCGAATCCGGTATAGCAAGGTCACTGCATGACTTTCCAAATTTGAGCTGCCCTTTCGGGTTTTCAACTCAAAACCCCTTTGGTCACAAAGCGTCCTTTGCGGGTTTTCACCTTGGCCTCTCCATATATATATTTTTTTGAAATAGAAGTCTCAAAGTGCCCTTTGCAGGTTTTCACATTGGCTTTCCTTCTCCTTCAGACAAAGTACTCCTTGACCGAGTCCGAATTAAATGGATCAGATAAATTCTTCCTATCCATTTCTTATAAAAAAATTAGTGCACCTCTAGAGAAAGCCCTCTTCGCAACATATGGCCCTTCCTAATTCGGCATCCTTTTGAATGGGAAGGATCTCTTTTAGCACAAGGTTTCCTTCATGAAATTCTTTTGGACGAACCTTCTTTGTCATAAGTCTGTGTCATCCATTTTAGTATATTTGCTTAGGATGAATACTTTCAAGTTAAGTTTACTAGATGTATTCAATTCTTGACTCCATCAAAGCTTGGAGGAAAAAATCTTGATTCATAAACCCATGAGAAAAGGATTGCCCCAACAGCAGTCCTGGCTGTTGTTTGTCAAACCCTACAAAAAAATGGTTCAATGATTCTCAGCAGATAAGAATAAAGTTGCTGACTTTATCTTTCAACCTGGAAAGCTGAGGTACAGAGATTACTCCCGGAGCATACATCCCACCATGACTCGATGATGTTTCTGAAACATCCCTAATCTTCATCAATTGCCCCCAACTGTGAAGCTGTCAAATGAGCATAGCAAATAGGAGCCACAACAAATATGGCTGTGGTGCTCCTTTGATACATATAGGATAGAGAATGAACAAACTCTTGTAGATCATCAGCCGAAAACGCAGCCTGGTCTAAGAGAACATGATAGTGGGTCTGCCTCGTGATTCCAATCATTCCAGCATGGGTACCGAGGTTAAAATCATTGTTATTTGGATGGCATACTTTGTTGTCAATGACAAGATTACCATGCAAAGACATTGTCGAGAGATCCTCGTTGAAAAAAAAAAACTTGGTATGATAGTTTTTCGTACAACAATAACCACAATCTTTAGGGTTCCACTTCTCGTCAAGGAACTTGCAAGCCTCAACAACTTGATCAAAACTTGATTGAATTGAGACTCGTTAACCCCATCCCTGAAAATAATAATTTGATCAGGTTTCCTCTTCCCTGAACTTGTATAGAAGTCTAAGAGAGCTTCCTTCATGATACCGTCATCCACTTTGTCAGAAACTGGTTTTGAAGAAAGAATCTATCATTTTAAGCTTTAGAGACTGTGTACGACCTAATGCCCCATAGCTGGAAATCAATAGCCACCGCCTGGAGCTAACCATCGCAGCTATTGACGGCACATCAGACTGCTTAGGAGAGCCAAACAATGCACCCATTCCAAGGATGATGATTGGAACCTTTGAAACAACTGGAATTGAAGGTGTTTGCCCCAGCGTAAGCATAGAGAGTAAGCGGTAGTTTCTTATGCCAATTTTTACCAGTCTCGATCATCTTCTGTAATTTATTTTTCTTCTTTTTCTTTTCTTTTGGCAACCTTTGTTGTACTGTGGTATGGCGCCTTATCTTTGAAAAGACTGCAAACTTTTGGCATTGTGCAGTTGGATATGATTTTTTTTTTGAAATTCGATGACTATTGACTTTGTAATATTGGCATATGAAGCTATCTCTACCCTCTTAACGGAGCAGTCAACAACCACAAAGATGAACCATTGTCAACTTGAAACTTTTGACAGGCCCATAACATACATGCCCTATAAGTCTTGGCTCATTAAATTCGGCATTTATGGTATAACTGATGCGATCTCCTTCCATGGTGAACCAACAGTGCCCAGGGCTCTTGTTTATCCTGGTCATTATGAATCCTCTTGCATGTGTTCTTCTGACGTTCCTATGGACATCTATGAATTCTCATAATAGTCCCAACAAGGTCTTGTTTTATCTCTCTGGTTATACACGTTCCAATTTCTCAACCTTTCCTTCCTCTAAGGTTAAATTCTCTACCACCTCTTTATGGGGAAAAATTTGCTGCTCTTCTTGCTTTACTATTTCCAACAAATCAGAAGATAGATTACAATCTCTGTCATCTTTAAAGTACTAAGATTCCTCTAAACACATGTCACGCTCAAAAAGGAAATCTGAATCTGTAGTATCGTTGCCCATGTCATTGATATTTAGGGACCCATGATAGGCACAAAAGAATATACAAGGAATAAATGAATTCAAGCATGACTATTTACATGTTATGAGTGTAATTTAGAAAGAATTTTAAAGGTCAAAAGAATATTTATCAATAAAAGAATGAAAGAATATTTGCTCGCATTGATCATGAAAGATATGTTTTATTAAAACAATGATGTCCGAACATGAGCCTATTTCACAAATGAAACCTTATTGTTTCTAGGCTTTAAAACAATAAGTGTGTTCTAAACATTACTCTAGATTAATCTTTAAATACAAGGATCACTTTCACAATTTCGTTGTTCAAAACATCCCCAAATGTACAAAGGCTCAACAATTTTTATTTCTTGGTTCCTTCTTCGGATACGTCATTCAAATCCTCCAACATCAAGTTTTGTTTAAAAGCCCTGAACTTGGCGCATTCTTGGATCCCATGCCCTCTTCTCTTATGGAATTTGCCCTTTTATCTAGATGATAGGGTAATAGATTTTTTACTCCAGAGGGACCACCGAAGTTTAGAACACCCATCTTAGTGAACCTCTCAATTGCCTTTTTAAAGGCAGTGCAATTCTCAATCGAATGTCCTGTGATTCCCGCATGGTATTCGCATTGAGTGCTTGAATCATACCATTTGGGGTATGGGGGCTGCAACGGTTTTAAATAAAAAGGGGCTACTACGTGTGCGTCAAATAATCTTTGATATAGCTCCTTATACGATATCAGGATTAGCTTAGATGTGAGTTTTTCAGAACTCGGTCTCGAGTTGGATTCCTGATGGCTAGTAACTTTTGGCTGGCTTATGGTAATCATTTTCACCTCTTTTTCCTTTTTCTTCATTGCCTTCGAAGTATTACTTCGGGAGCTCCACTCTCGTCTTTTGAAAGCTTCGTGCTGTTTTGAAAGCTCCACACATGTCTTCTTTGCTTCTTCAATGGCAACAAGATTGGCTGAATTGCCCCTCGAATTGGGACCTGAGCCTACTGAGTAATTTACTGGTGCCACCATACCGGCCTGATACTGTTAGAGACTGATAGTAATAGGTACCTCGTCTGGTCGAGTTTGGATGCTTATTGGAGTAAAACTTGGGGAATAAACAATGTCCTCAATATCATCCTTAGTGTTGACCACTGGGCTTTTCTTCTTTTCAAGCCCTTCGGCTAGTAATTGCCCCAGCTGGCCAATTACATTTATTTGGAGCTCTAACATTTGATCACGTATATCTTGTTGAATCTTGGTTAACTGCTCTTGCATCTGTATTTGCCTTTCCTCCAATCTCTCCAACCTTTGTTCCATATCCCCAGTTAACCCTCTGAAATAATTTTTGCCTAATTAGGGTCTTTTTATGGATTTAAATGTATATGATGCGGTGTGATGCAATGCAAATGCATGAATGCAAAAAGGTATCGATTCTGATTCAGTTTCATTTTAGAAAACGTTATTTAAGGAACAAAAATCTTTTCATAAAACGGATTACAAATATACTTTCGTCCGTAGGCCTAGAGTCTTAACCCTATCCAATAATAATGCTAACTTTCATCCTTTGTCTGATGATGACTCATACATTATACTCAGCGTTCTAGCTTGTATTGCCAAATCCTGCAAGTGTTCAGCAACCTCTCGAATCTGAACTAGGGCCTGTTCTATGACATGATCTCTATCTCTCACTTGATCCCGAAGATGGTGAAGTTCTCTCTTCCACTGTTCTTCTCTCGCCTCGAGCTGCTCAATTCGTAGCTCACAGTCCTGTAGTGCTGCTTCTAACCCTCTAATATTGTGCTTCATTTCCTCGATCTTATCCAAGCTTGCCTTTAATTCGATTGTAGAGTTACGACTTCGGTAATGATGAAGAGACTGTCCAAGTTCAACTACTTTAATCTTTAATCCATGCTTCTTTTTCTGGCTTTCTGCCAAACTCCTTTCTAAGGCTTGATTCTGTGCTTGCATCTCTTGAAACTTTTTCTCTCAATGATCAGCTCTGGTTTTCTCTTTCTGAATCTCTTGCTGCCATTGCTCTGAAGTCTTTCCCAACCCAACTTTTTCATTGACAACTATATCTTCTTATAATTCTCTTTCAGATCATCTCGGTCTTCTTCGACTTTCCTCTTTTCCTTCATTACGTTTTCAACCTCAATCTTTTGAACGTCGACGTCTAGGCTCAAATACATCTTTTCCTCTTCTAGTTTCTCGATCTTCTTTCCAAGCTCCAAATTCTTTCTCTCGAACTCTTGTTTCATGACGTCTAATTCTGATGGAACTACTCGTAAGCTTCCCTCTAATGATCTAGCAAATAAGGAAGATCTCCATAGTTCTGGTAGAACAGCTGCCTAACCTTGTCATCCCACTCGGCCCAAATGTCTTTCATCTCCCGAAAATTATTCTGTGTTGAACTGATACGAGTAAAGTCCCACAACTCCAATGTATATCCCTCGATGACACTATCTCCTTTCTCTAACTGGGTTTTCTCTGACCACGCACAAACGGAAGAGTTGTCCTCCACTTTATTAAGATATTCATTCCTCATTACAAAACTTCCTAACTCAAAAATCGAACCTTGAATCGACACCTTTTAATGATGGATGACATGCGATGATGACAAAAAAAAAACAAGTCAGTATCATATAAAAAGATGTAATAAACAAGCACTTATAAAGGTAGGTACTAAAGGTCATAACCATACTACCTAGGGCAAGCACTTAAAGTTCACTATATGTAGTTTGGTTCTAAAGTGAGGGTACCTGAACCAGCAGATTCCTCGGTCCTCACCCATTATAGGCTCATATAGACCAAGTTCAGTTCAGGGGGACACATTTCCTTATGGCCATGCGGAGATGAAAATCTCACGAAGACATAGGTACAGTATCCCAGAAGTAATCCACTAGCTGATACGAAGGTGAAAACCTCACGAAAGAGTAGCTTCTCACTCCCACTTAAGGGTGCGACCATAACGGTCATGCAAATACAATGTGTGTGAGAAAAATAACAAACATATGCAGCAAACACATAAAAAGGGATCTTTAAATCTTTTCAAATTTTTAGCATTAAGACAGAAAGTTATCAATTTTTTTTGGCTTGACTCTCTTAACATCCCCAGTGGAGTCGCCAAGCTGTCGAAACCATTTTTTAAAAACGAATGTTTAAAAAACGGGGATCGACTTTTGAAAAACGAAAACGAGAGTCGCCACTAACCTTTTTTAGGTGTGATTGGATCACCTTATAAAACGTTTTGGTCTACGAAAATTAAAAAAATAGGTTCGGGAGTCGGTTACGTACGAGGAAGAATTAGCACCCTCGCAACGCCCAAAATTGGTACCAAATTGAATAGTTTTCTGTTTTAATGTCAAAAGTTTGAAAGAATTTAGAAATAAGATCTCTTTAAAACCAGAATTATTTAAGTTGAAAAATCGAGATTCTTTAGCTCCGAAAGAATACAAGCATCATATCCAGCATGATAGGACACGATATTCTTAAACTCTCATAACTGAAATCATCTCGTGATTTACAAAATCTATTTAAAAGGATATTTTAGACATTTAGACAAACGGGAAATTGCAACCCAGCATGTTAGGGCACTATTTCCCGAATTCCTAAATACGAAAAACATTGCCTCATTTTAGAAAAACTTTTGGATAAAATATGACAATTAAATGAAATATATTTTTTAAAATAATGATTTGAGTAAAATTTAAAAAATAATTTACTAAGAGTAATACTAAAAAAATTATTAAAAAATGAAATAGTTTGATATGATACTAAAGTTATTAAAAAATTAAAAAATATATAAAAAAATCAGGGAAACATGGATTAAATCAAAATAAAAAGGGTTGAAAAATGAAGATGAACAAAGAATAAAATAAGAACAAACCGTAGAAAATAAGAACGTAAGAGGGAGAGAAATTTGAGTGAAAGCTCTAAAAAATTTTATTGTTTCCCAAAACTCCAGTGTCTTTACAATGAAGGGAGAGGCCTCTATTTATAGTTGAACCTCCTCAAATCCAACGGTACAGATCAATTACATCAACAGTTAAGATTAAAAGGTATCTACAAATTAAATCTCTAAGATTACAAAATCATATCTTCTAAGATTGCATATCATATCTAAGATTGCGATCATATCTAAGATTGTATCATATCTAAGATTGCATATCATATCTAAGATTGCAATCATATCTGAGATTGTATCATATCTAAGATTGCATATCATATCTAAGATTGTATGTCATTGAAGATTATATTTCCATATGAGTCAAGCTTGTAGATGGACCTTAAATCTTTTCAAGTAATGGGCCATTCCGATTGGGCCAAATTATATTTGTAATTTTGGACTGAACTTGGACTTCATTTTTTTTTGTTTATTATTTTTGTTTTTGGACTTATTTCTGGGCCCGAGCAAAATTGAGTGTCTACAATATCAATATAAAAAAATACTGTAATTCGTTCAACTAAAAGTTCATTTTCAAATCGAATTCATGTGATATGATTTTATAATTTAATATTTAAAAAATAATATTTTTGACATGTATTAAAATAAAATAAAATATTTATTTATTTATTTTAAATCCTATAATAAAAAATTTAAAAATAAAATAATATGATACTAATTACTTTAATAATTACATAACTGTCGTCTGTTTGGAAAATCAAATAATATATTTATAGAGATCAAGCATCTTCATATGTATTAAATGGGAAATTGATTATCATTTTACATCTATAATTTGGCTAATTTATATATATGCCGGAAAAAAATTAATGTGAGAAAGTTTGTTGAAATTTTCAAAATTTATTGATATATATTGTTTTTGGCGAGATAAAAAAATCGTATTTTGTAGGACGCGTTTTTGCTGCCGTGTTGGTGAAAACACATCATATAAGAGACGTTTTTACTGAAAATTGGTCAGGTGATTAAGTGTCAGTGTTTTTAGCCTTAAGTATTAGGTTCAAATCTTCTCCTACTTACATTCATGTTTTTTTTTTTTTATTTCATGTTGTTTAAAAGTTTTTTTTTTTTAGTTTTTATTAATATTGATGATACATTAGCTCATTTGGTTAGATGACTAGATAATTGGGATTTCATCCTTGATGCCTAAGTTTGATTCCTCTTGTAAACATTTTAATATGTATTTTTTATTTCATGTTATTTCAAAAAAATTTTTAATTAATGTTTATAATTAATAAATATATTGTTTTTAAGTTTTTTTATTTTTAATTCATCTTTTTAATTAATAAATATTTTATTTATAAAGTCAAATAATTATTGAAAATATAATTATTTTTAGTAAATATAATTTTTATATGTGTATTTGAAATATTTCACATATAAACATAATGATATTTGAAATATTTCATGTCACATCCCGAAAATCGAGTTAGAAGAAATTGAGTTAGTGAAACCAAGAGAGGTCATGCCCTGTAATAGACCGATTTTGAGGTTAGTCGGAACAGTAGTTACGGAACCACTATTCTAAAGCTGTAGAAATTATTTTAATATTATTTTATGTGTGATGACATGATTATAAAGGTGCATGAAAAAAATGGTGAATTAATTTTAGCGTTTGAGAGCTTAATCGCGAAAAAGGATTAAATCGCATAAAGTGTAAAAGTCCTATTTTGATAGCTAAGGGTGTCAAATGCTAGAAAACCAAAATAGGGAGTCTTTAAAAGACAAATAGACCCTAAAAAGAGTGCTTGGCCGGCCATGGGGACAAGAATGGTCAAAAAGTCAAAGTAGGTGGGTTTTGGTAGCTTATTTGACTAAAATAGAAATAAAATAAAATAAAGATGATATCATCCCTTTTCACCATTTCTTCTCCAACGAAAATTCAGCCATTGTTGGGGTTTGAAAGCTTGAAAATTTCAGCAACTTGTAACCCTCTCAAGTAAGTGATTTTGATGGTCTTTCTTGATGATTTTTGTATTTTTAGAACCCTTGTTGCATGAGCTTTCAAATGAGGGGACTATTTTGTAAAATGGTTGAAAGTCTAGGGTTTTACCATGAGAGTGTTCATGTTGTTTTCTCAAATTTTATGGAATAAAATGAATCATGGTTGTGAAATAAACAACTTTTGTGAAGGGACTTCTCATGAAAACCCTAATAGGACCATTTTGTAAAGTTTGTAAAATAGATAGTAATATTGTGAAATATTGGAAATTTTGGGTTTTCATAAGAGAGATAAATGTTCGGTTAGGCTTGACTAATAAGGAAACTCGATAAAAATTGATTTTTGGGCCTAGGGGTAAAATAGTCATTTTGTGAAAGTCTAGGGGCAAAATGGTCATTTTGCCCAAATTATAAATTATTAGGTGTTTAGATTTAATTGATAATTAAATGACTAAATGTTGCCATTTTAGATCAAGAAATACAAAATTCAAACCTAGATCGGGGGAAGGCCAAGCAAGTAGATTAAATCAACTAGTCACCTCATTTTGAGTGAGGAGGTAAGTTGCATGTAAATAATACAACTACATTGTTATTATATGTGTTTGAATTGATATAGCATAAATTGCTTAATTGTGGTAATGAAATTACATTATGATAATTGAGATAATAGAACTCCTAGGTGAACCTTAGGAACAAATCAGATATTCGTGCCATGACATTTGGGTCATTTGTGTGCTAGTGTAAGACATGTCTGGGAATGCATCAACCACATTATGAGAGCCAGTGTAAGACCATGTCTGGGACATGGCATCGGCATTGAGACGAGAGCTAGTGTAAGACATGTCTAAGACATGCATCGGCCTCAAGATGTAAGCCAGTGTAAGACATGTCTGGAACATGCAGCGGCTACGAGATGTGTCAGTGTAAGACCATGTCTGGGAAATGGTATCGGCACGGAGATGTGAGAGCCAGTGTAAGACCATGTCTGGGACATGGCGTCGGCCTCGATTTCGATAGTCAGTGTAAGACCATGTCTAGGACATGGCATCGACTTGATGGATGAGCCAGTGTAAGACCATGTTTGGGATATGGCATCGGCATTACACCCTATGTTTAAGACTTAGTGAATATCCGATAGCATTCCAAATGGTTCAACAATGAGAGTTACAGTTTAAGTTAAACTAGAAAAGTATAACCATGTTGTGAGTGGTACAGGTACTTATTGAAATGTATGAGATGTGAGCTTAATTTATGCTATGTGAAACGTATTGGATAGTGATGAGTAAGTTGTGCTTATGCCTACTTTAGTCCTATGAGCATGATGATGAATGGTAAAATTGTTGTTATATTTATTGCATACAACTTACTAAGCTTTATGCTTACTCCCTCTCATTTCGATTTTCTTATAGTGCCACCTAACTAGCTCGAGGATCAACAAATGTCGGAGATATCGATCACACTATCAGCTGAATCACTCGGTATAATTGGACTTAATATTTTGAGTATGACATGTATAGGAACTTAGACTTTTGAGTTTTCTGTCACTGTTAATTGGCCAAATGTGATGGCTTACTTTAGCATTTAATTCATTTTGTATAAGGCCATGAAAAATGGCTAAATTTGAAAGTTATCATATGAATACAAGATAGTCTTTCACGAATATGAAATTGATGGCATGTTTGAATTTAAGAAATGTACATAAGCCATAGCTATGGTTGTTTGGCTAAGAAATCATATTAAGTTAGATTTTGAAATGTTCGCTGACATTAGATTGTGTTTCAGGGTGGTAAAAGGCTTTGTAGATAGCCTCATATTGTCCACACGGGTAGACACACGGGCGTGTGTCTAGGCTATGTGTGACACATGCCTAGCCCCATAGGCGTGTTGTCGGTCGTGTGTTCCCTGCACGTAAAATTTTCATGTCAGTATGCATGGTAGTAAACACACGGGCAGAGACAAGGCCGTGTGTCTCATCCGTGTGGAGGACACGGCCTCTGGCCACGGGCGTGTGCCTTGGCCATGTGCCCCTTATTAGATGTTAACGTCAGAAACAGAATGTCAAGGTTTTTGGACATGGGCAAGGACACGGGCGTGTCATGGTCGTGTGAGGGACACGGGCCATAGACACACAGGCGTGTGTCAGGTAGTGTGAAAACCTCTGTAGGTTCGAATTTAGAATTTAATTCACATGGATATGGGACACGGGCGTACCCCTAGATGCTTAGGCTGTGTGTGTCACACGGGCCATCAGCACGGCCATGTTGTAATAATCACACGGGCGTGTTGCCCTTCCACACGGGCGTGTACCCTGTTTCAAAGGTCATTTTTATTAAGTTAGTTTAAGGACTTGAGTTGGTTCTGAATGGTTTCCAATGAGATTTTGAGGCATCGTAGACTCACATTAAGGAGTTTAAATAAGGTTCGAAAACGTTTTAAGTTTGATCAAGTCTTGGTGACTCAAAAACGATTGTATACATGTAGTTAAGTATGGTATGCCTCGTGCCCAGTCCCAGCCTCGGACTCGGGTAAGGGGTGTTATATTTAGTGGTATCAGAGTTATGGTTTAGTTAGTTCTAAGACTAACCTAGCGTGATTACGAGTCTAGCTATACATGCCATAATTGTATATTGATAGTGTGACGACTCCTAATGAGATAAATTGTGTTTTTATTTATAGAGTAAATGAATCTTGACGTAGCTACGGTGGATGACGTGGAAAGTAATGTGCCAGCTCCCGCTGAAGGGACCGCATCAGTAGATAGTGGGTCCGTGACAATGAGTCAGGGCAGAGGGGCTAGAGAAGCACACGTGATGGACACTTGGTACACGAAGTTTGTTCGTGCGAATTTGAACTCTCCACCTCCCCTACCTCCTCCATTCCTTAGTATGCCCCTGTAGCTCCACAAGGAATGGATATGGTTAGGAGAGAGAAACCCCCTGTAGATAAAATACGAAAGTAAGGGGTCAAGGAATTTTGGGCAAATATTGATGATGACACCGAAAGGGCCGAGTTTTGGTTGGAAAATACCATCAGGGTATTCAATGAATTATCGTGCACGCCGGAGGAGTGTATGAAGTGCGTAGTGTCACTCTTACGAGATTTGGCTTACCAATGGTGGAATACTCCCATGTCAGTCGTACTGAGAGAGCGGATAACGTGGGAATTCTTTCAGGAAGAGTTCTGAAAGAAGTATATTAGCTAGAGGTTTATAGACCAGAAAAGGAAAGAGTTTTTAGAGATGAAGCAAGGCCATAGGATGGTGATCGAATACGAGCGTGAGTTTGTGAGACTCAACAAATATGCATGAGAGTGCATATCTATAGAAGCCATTATGTGCAAGAGGTTTGAAGATTATTTGAACGAAGAAATCCCTTTTATTAGTTAGCATCTTGAAGATAAGGGAATTTGTGGTGCTCGTGGAGAGAGCATATAAGGCTAAGGAATTAGCCAAAGAGAAGAGAAAATCTGACATCGAGTATTGAGACTCAAGGAAAAGACAAATGGGGAAATCACAGTAGACCTCATTTAAGAGATCGAGAGTTTTCTACCCCATCCAATGCGTCAGTGAGGTTCTCAAACAAGAGCAAGAATAGGCAGCACACGTCTTCTAAAGCTCAAACCAATTCTATCGCTAGTGTTGGTAGTGCTCGGCCAAATAGGCCAGAGTGTTCACAATGTGGTAGGCGTCATTTCAACAAGTGCCGAGGGAATGAGAGGGGCTGCTTCAAATGTGGATCACTAGACCACTTCATCCGAAACTGTCCCAAATTAGAAGATAAAGAGAAAAAGCAAGATGTAAGGGCGAATAGTGCTCCTTCAAGGGGTAGATCACATAAGAACCCTAGAAGTAGGGCTAGTAGTAGAGGTGCACCAAGAGATGCTGCAGTGAGGTCCGAGGACAAAGTGCCTGCAAGGACTTATGCGATACGTGCCCGTGAAGAGGCAAGATCTCCTGATGTGATCACGGATACCTATTCTATCCATGATATACTTGTTGTTGCTTTAATTGATCTGGGGTCTACCCACTCTTATATTTGTATGGAATTGATACCCCGTATGAACATGCTAGTAGAGTCTACTGAATTTGTGATAAAAGTATCAAACCCTTTAGGCAGACATGTGTTAGTTGACCAAGTGTGTAGAAATTATCCATTGACAATTAGAGGCCACTGTTTTCTGGCTAACTTGATGTTATTGCCGTTTAATGAATTTGATGTAATCCTTGGGATGGATTGGTTGACTTCTCATAGTGTGGTGGTGGACTGTGGAAGAAAAGTTATTGAGTTGAAGTGTGAAAGCGGGGTTGTTCTTCAGGTTGAATCGGATAGAACAGATAACTTGCCTGTGGTAATATCATCTATGTTGGCAGTGAGATATTTGAGAAAAGGGTATGAGGCTTATCTCACTTTTGTGCTGAATACTCAAGTGTCTGGGTCGAAAATTGAATCGGTACCAGTGGTTTGTGAGTTCACAGATGTGTTTCCAGAGGAATTACCTGAATTACCTCCAGTGAGGGAAGTTGAATTTGGAATTGAGTTAGTCCCCGGTACGACACCCATCTTGATTGCTCCGTATAGAATGGCTCATACGGAGTTGAAGGTTCAACTACAAGAATTGACTAATAAGGGTTTTGTGAGACCGAGTTGTTCCCCGTGGGGTACTCCTATACTTATTGTGAAGAAGAAAGACGGGTCGATGAGGTTATATATAGACTACAAACAGCTCAACAAGGTAACTATGAAAAACAAGTATCCCTTGCCAATGACCGATGATTTGTTCGATCAGTTGAAGGGAGCTACCGTGTTTACGAAAATCGACTTAAGGTCTGGCTAGTACCATCTAAGTAAGGAGCAAGATATACCGAAAACCGCATTTAAGACGAGGTATGGGCACTATGAGTTTCTTGTTATGCCCTTCGATTTAACAAATGCCCCTGCGGTGTTTATGGATTTGATGAACCGTATTTTTCGGCCGTATTTGGATAAATTCGTAGGGTTCTTTATTGACAACATACTGATTTACTCACATGATGAGAGTGAGCACATGGAGCATCTGAGAACGGTTTTACAAACCTTGAGAGATAAGCAGTTATATGCCAAGTTTAGCAAGAGTGAATTTTGGCTTAAAGAGGTTGGATTCCTAGGACACATCGTGTCGGGAGATGGGATCAGAGTTGACCCGAGTAAGATCTCAGCTATTGTTGAGTGGAAACCGTCGAAGAATGTGATAGAGGTTTGAAGCTTTTTAGGTTTAGCGAGATATTACAGAATATTTTTGAATGGATTCTCTATGATAGCCACTCCGATGACAAGGTTGTTACAAAAAGATGTCAAGTTCGAATGGTCAGATAAGTGCCAATAGAGTTTTGAGAAATTAAAGGCCTTGTTGACCAAAGCCCCGATTTTAGTGCAACCAAAATTAGGGAAAGAATTTGTGGTATATAGCGACACCTCCTTAAATGGATAAGGGTGCATGCTCATGCAAGAAGGCAAAGTGATAGCATATGTCTCGAGACAGCTAAAGCCACATGAGAAGAATTATCCGACACACGATTTGGAGTTGGCCGCCATCGTGTTCGCATTAAAAATTTGGAGACACCATTTGTATGGCGAGAGATGCTGAGTGTTCACCGACCATAAAAGCCTCAAGTATTTGATGACTTAGAAGGAGTTGAATCTACGGTAATGAAGATGGTTGGAGTTGATAAAGGATTACAAATTGGTGATTGACTACCACCAGGGAAAGCCGAATGTAGTCGCTGACGCTTTGAGTAGAAAGTCATTATTCGCCTGAGGGTTATGAATACTTAATTAACTGTGATTCATGATGGTTCAATTCTAGCCGAGATGAAAGCTAGACCTATATTCCTTCAAGAGATTTACGAGGCTTAGAAAGGTGATAAGGACTTGCAAGCTAAGGTGGCTCAGTGTAAGTTGGGTAATGAATCAGATTTTCGGATTAATAACGAAGGCTGATTGATGTTCCAAGATAAGGTTTGTGTACCTGAAGATAACGAGCTTATTCAGAAGATTTTACGAGAGACACATAGTGGTTGCTTGTCTATCCATTCGGGTAGTGTGAAAATGTATAACGACTTGAAGAGAATGTACTGGTGGTCAGGGATAAAAGGAGACATTTCTGAGTTTGTTTATAAGTGTCTAGTTTGTCAACATGTGAAAGCCGAACACCAAGTACCTTCGGGTGTACTTCAGCCTGTGATAGTTCCCGAGTGGAAATGGGACCGAGTAACCATGGATTTTGTGTCAGGGTTGCCTTTGACACCAAGGAAAAAGGATTCAGTTTGGGTCGTTGTTGATAGACTTACTAAGTAGGCACATTTTATACCAGTGCATACCGACTATTCCCTTGAGAAATTGGTCGATCTATATGTTTCTGAGATCGTGAGACTTCATGGAGTGGCCTTGTCGATTATTTTTGATAGAGATCCAAGGTTTACCTCACAGTTTTGGAGGAAATTGCAAGAGGCATTGGGAACAAAATTGAATTTTAGCACGACTTTTCACCCCTCAAACTGATGGTCAGTCAGAGAGAGTAATACATATCTTAGAAGATATGTTGTGGTGTTGTGTTCTTGAGTTTCAAGGCAGTTGGGAAAAATATTTACCGTTGGTGGAATTCGCCTACAACAATAGTTATCAGTTGAGTTTGAAAATGGCGCCCTATAAGGCTTTGTATAGGCGTAAGTTTTGAACGTCTTTATATTGGACCAAACTGAGAGAATCAGATTCACGAGGTCGACTTAGTCAGGGAGACTAAAGAAAAAGTTAAAGTGATTCGTGATTGTATAAAGGCTATATTGGATAGACAAAAATCCTACGCAGATTTGAAGGGAAAGAGATCGAGTTTCAAGTCAGGGATAAAGCGTATTTTAAGGTACCCCTGTGGAAGAAGGTTCTTCGATTTGGAAGGAAAGGCAAATTAAGTCCACGATTTATTGGACCTTATGAGGTAACCGAGAGAATAGGACCAGTAGCATACCGATTAGCCTTGCCTCGTGAGCTAGAGAAAAATTCATGATGTGTTCCATGTATCAATGTTACGCCACTACCGATCTAACCCCTCACACGTGATTTTACCGAAAGAAATTGAAATAAGCCTGGATATGACCTATGGTGAAGAACCGATTAAGATTTTGGATCGAGAGGTCAAGAAATTGAAGAATAAAACTGTAGCACTCGTGAAGGTTTTGTGGCATAGACACGGAGTCGAGGAAGCCACGTGGGAACCTGAAGAGACTAAGAGAGATCAATACCCAAACTTATTCACCGGTAAGATTTTCAAGAATAAAAATTCCTAAGGTGGAGAATTGTAACAGACTGATTTCGGGGCTAGTCAAAATAGTGGTTACGAAACCACTATTCTTAAGCCATAGAAGTTATTTTAATATTATTTTATGTGTGATGACATGATTATAAAGGTGCATGAAAAAATTGGTGAATTAATTTTAGCGTTTGGGAGTTTAATCGCGAAAAAGGACTAAATCACATAAAGTGCAAAAGTCCTATTTTGATAGCTAAGGGTGTCAAATGGCTAGAAAACCAAAATTGGGGGTCTTTAAAGGGAAAATAGACCCTAAAAAGAGTGCTTGGCTGGCCATGGGGACAAGAATGGTCAAAAAGTCAAAGTAGGTAGGTTTTGGTAGCTTATTTGACTAAAATAGAAATAAAATAAAAGAAAGATGATATCATCCCTTTTCACCATTTCTTCTCCACTGAAAATTCAGCCATTGTTGGGGTTTGAAAGCTTGAAAATTTCAGCAACTTGTAACCCTCTCAAGTAAGTGATTTTGATGGTCTTTCATGATGATTTTTGTATTTTTAGAACCCTTATTGCACGAGCTTTCAAATGAGGGGACGATTTTGTAAAATGGTTGAAAGTCTAGGGTTTTACCATGAGAGTGTTCATGTTGTTTTCTGAAATTTTATGGAAGAAAATGAATCATGGTTGTGAAATAAACAACTTTTGTGAATGGACTTCTCATGTTTAAGGCTTAGTGAATATCTGATAGCATTCCAAATGGTTCAATAGTGAGAGTGACAGTTTAAGTTAAACGGGAAAAGTATAACCATGTTGTGATTGGTACAAGTACCTATTGAAATGTATGAGATGTGAGCTTAATATATGCTATGTGAAATGTATTGGATAGTGATAAGTAAGTTGTGCTTATGCCTACTTTAGTACTATGAGCATGATGATGAATGGTAAAGTTATTGTTATATTTATTGCATGCAACTTACTAAGCTTTATGCTTACTCCCTCTCCTTTCCATTTTCTTATAGTGCCACCTAACTAGCTTGAGGATCAACAAACGTTGGAGTTATCGATCACACTATCAGCTGAAGCACTCGGTATAATTAGACTTAATATTTTGAGTATGACATGTATAAGAACTTAGACTTTTGAGTTTTGTGTCACTGTTAATTGGCCAAATGTGATGGCTTACTTTAGCATTTGATTCATTTTGTATAAGGCCATGAAAAATGGCTAATTTTGAAAGTTATTCTATGAATGCAAGATAGTCTTACACGAATGTGAAATTGATGGCATGTTTGAATATATGAAATGTACATAAGCCTTAGCTATGGTTGTTTGGCTGAGAAATCATATTAAGTTAGATTTTGAAATGTTGGTTGGCATTAGATTGTGTTTCAGGGTGGCAAAAGGCTTGGTAGATAACCTCAAATTGTCTACATGGCTAGACACACGGGCGTGTGTCTAGGTCGTGTGTGACACATGGCTAGCCCCATGGGCGTGTTGTCTGGCCGTGTGTCCCCTTCACGTAAAATTTTCAAGTCAGTATGCATGGTAATAAACACATGGGCAGAGACAAGGCCGTGTGTCTCAGCCGTGTGGTGGACACGGCCTCTGGCCAAGGGCGTGTGCCTTGGCCGTGTGCCCCTTATTGGATGCTAACGTCAGAAATAGAATGTCAAGGTTTTTGGACACAAGCTAAAACACAGGCGTGTCATGGTTGTGTGAGGGACACGGGCGTGTGTCAGGCTGTGTGAAAACTGCTATAGGTTTGAATTTAGAATTTAATTCACACGGATATGAGACACGGGTGTGCCCCTAGATGCTTAGGCCATGTGTGTCACACGGGCCATCAGCATGGCCATGTTGTAATGATCACACGGGCATGTTGCCCTTCTACATGGACGTGTGCCCTGTTTCAAGGGTCTTTTTTATTAAGTCAGTTTAAGGACCCGAGTTGGTTTCGAATGGTTTCCAATGAGTGTTTGAGGCGTCGTAGGCTCACATTAAGGAGTTTTAACAATGTTCGAAAAAGTTTTAAGTTTGATCAAGTTTTGGTGACTCAAAAACGATTGTATACATGTTGTTAAGTATTGTAATGCCTTGTGCCCAGTCCTGGCCTCGGACTCAGGTAAGGGGTGTTACACGCCCTATTTTGGATTAAGATTGTGAAAATTATGACAAGTAATTTAATGTGGTTCAGTGGTTGTGTGTTCTATATGTGCGTGAGAGGTCTTAAGTTTAAATCCTATCTTTTCAAATTTTGTTAATTTTTAGCTCAATTCTTATTCCTGGTCTTTTGACTTAATCTTATTTCTGTGCAAGTTATTATAGAATGAGCTTGCTGGTTCAATGGTAAGGTGTTAACTTACCCTTTGGTTTTGTGTTTAAATCCTTACGTATGCAAAGTAAGAATGATTTTTGTTTTTAACTCTGGGGAAAATCTAACAAGAATAACTAATTGGATTTGGTGGGAGTAAGTGGGGGTATGGGTGGTTGTTTTTTTAAATATTATTATTAACAATTTTATTTTCCTAAAATTGCTCCCCTCTCGATCTATATTTTCCACTTTTCCCAAAATTTCCATTTTGTTTTCACATTTATTTCTGTTTCTTATCATCTCCTCTTCTTTTCTTTTGTTAATTCTTGGATTGTTCACAAGTGTTTTTCTTCGGTTGTTTTTCACCTTTCTTTTTTATTCTTGTTTATCATTCATACGCATGCGTAGTAACATTACTAATTTTTGGAGTAAGTAATTTGGGCAAGTATTATCGTTTCTTTTGGCGTTAATGGTTGAGTTGTGATGGCTTCCTATTTATGTTTTAGTATGTTATAAATTGCTAAGAGTGATGTTGTTATTGTTTGGTTAGGAGAGGATCGAGCATTGCTAAACGAGTCATCAACAAATTGAGCCTTTGGTACATTTTGGTTGCTATTAATATTTGAGGTAGATGCACGTTAAGGAAACCTTGGGACTATTTTTCTTAAGGAAGTGAATATGTTTAACTGGATTGTTTACATTAAATTAGGGTTATAATTGTTGTTTATGGTATCATTTGTAGGACTCAGAGGTGCTCAGTTGTGTGGTTAGTTCATATTATCTAGAAGTGTGTGATTTTAACTTGATTTATCACTCGAAATTTGAGAAATATGTGAAATAGGGGCTATTTTTGAAACTACCCAGAGACCACATAGCTGCATGTGCCAGATGGTTGGGTGGTAGGCCGTGTGCCAGGCCGTATGAAGCACACAGCCATGTAGGGTATACAATCATGTAAAATCATGTGGAACGTGTGGGCAGACCGTGTGGATCACACGGTCTAGCTTTTTGGGCCGTGTGGGCTTTTTGGGCCGTGTGGGCTTTTTGGGCCAATTTTGAGGCCCAATTAGGGGCCGACTAAGGGACTCAAAATTTGGGTCCGAAGGCATTACGTAAGTCCAAAAAAACGTAAATTTTAGAAAAACAAACATGGTAAGTGTAGGAAGTATGTTAAATAAATTCCGAAAAGCATAATTATGCGACATGATCTGCTATAAGTAGGTACGTGAGTTAAGTATGACTATTTTGTAAACCATGTATGTAATGTAATACATATTTTGTTATCTGTTCTGATAAGCTATTCGATTCGACCATGTAATATGATATGCTATGATCGGTAAAAATTATTTGTAAGTTACGTTCCATATAATATCTACTTATGGATGCGTGCATACAACCTATGTGATATGTATGTATGTTAACGTGACTTTGCATATGCATTGGGGTGGGTTCTGATTTGTTGGAGGAAGTGTTTTTTGGCAATATTATGCATTTTCAGCAGTTAAAAAACAATATATGTTTGGCAACTCAGCTGCACTATTATGAGTGGCATATCACCACGACCTAGTGTGATTGGATGAATGGACTCTTGAAGTTCTAATTGGTGTGATTGGTTGGACGGAGTTGGTGTAGAGTGGATGGGGGTAGGATCTGTGTCTGCATTTGTTCTGGTTTGGTATGACATATATGCTTCTGAAAACATGACATTCTAGTATGATATATGTATATGAAATTAAGATATACTGAACCAAGATATGTTCCAGTTATATGATATTATGATATGAAATATATATGTTTTTGATAATACAACATTCCAATAAGTTATTGGTACATTAAAGTAAAATTTTGTGACCACATTTACATATGTGCTTGTTAAATAAAAAATATGCTTGTGGGTTGAGACATAGACTAGGCTCCTAGCTCATTTGTTTGTTTCATACATTTCAGGTTAAATTTTTACTTAAGACCGGACAACGTGCGAGAGCTCCGATTGGTTACTAGATAAAATACTTGTGGGTTTATGATTTAATTATTTTTGGACTGTAATATGTTTTTGGGCCTGTTTTGTTTTTCGTTTCATTCGTCGGCATTTAATATTTTTGAGCATTAAATTGCAAATCCCACGAGGTAAAAAGTTAGATTTTGGTTTTCAAAACTAAAACAAACTTTGAAAATTTTCCACTGCAAGGTTAAGTCATCATTTAAGTATTTTTTAAAAATAAAATATATGGTTTGTAACGAATGATTGTTTTAATACCAGAAATGATCTGCTAATGTTAGTACTTTCAAAACACGGGATTTTGAATGTGAATTCTAGGTTTTAAATAAGTGTTATCGAACTTCAATTTTTTTCTAATCATTTATGGGAGTTTTGCCAAAATTTTATGTTTTTGAAACATGCATTCAGTTTGACTTGAACTGAAGTTTTGAACGAGTTGATGTAATACCTCAATATTTGTTCATAACTTCTAGGCCTGATTTAGGGTGTTACATTTATTAGTATCAAAGCCATGTTGCAAAACTCGGGCCGTGGTTTTTGGGTTTAAAAATTTAAGCATAATATATTTTAAATTTTTGAAATTTTAAGAAAATATTTGGAAATATGATGTCGGTGAATTTGCATAGAAATTTACTGAATATTTGAAAACATGAATTCGAGACTTCGATGCCGATCCAAGTAAGTTATTTATATTTTGGTTAGTTGAACTTTAGCTACTTTAGTTAGCTTGATGAACATTAGAGATTATCGAATAAATATCTGCTTTAAGATAATTAAATCACTTCTAGTAAACATAAGACTTAGGATTTTTAATAACCTAAGCTAAACTTTAGGTTTTTGAAGTGAAGATCAGAAAAATAAGTTTACGTGGTACCTAGGGAAACGGTGCACGAGGATGTGGTGGACATTGGCAAGTGAGTCACGTCGAGTTTATTTTCTCGAGGTAGTATCTCCAATTTGGAAATTAGCTAGTCTGTGCAGACGCCCATTTCTAAGGATGGCAATAAGGAAACTGGAGATGATGTTGTGTCCTAAGATTTGTTTAGATATTTGCAAAGGGCCGCTGAGGTCCAATTTGTAATAGCCGGATTTTTACCCTAGTCGGAACGGTGGTTTTGGGACCACGAATCCAAGTCAAAAAATAAAAAAATAAAAAAAATATTTATTTATTATTTATCTATGTTTGGAATGCATGAATTTGGTTGGCGTGAAATTTTGTTTTAAAATTTGTATCATTTGAATGCCGATTTATTGAATAGGGTCTAAATGCATAACATTTAAACTTAATGAATTATTTGGTGATAACCAAATTATGAGGATTATTATTAGTGGAGGGATTTCATAGGAAATTTTTCCATTTCCAAGTGTAGTGGACGGCACTTGTTAATTGTTATTAATTTTATATAATGAATATATGCATTTTAATTATTAGTATTATTATATTATATGAAATGAAAGTAATAAAAATAAAGAAAATGAATAAATAAAACCACTTGCTTTGTTCTTGTCGAAATAAAAAGAAGAAGAAAATAGAAAAGAAACAAGACATTCGGCCTTTCTTGATTCAAAATTTAGGTATGTGTTTAGCTTTAATTTGAAAATTGTTTGTATTTTTGAGATGTTAGTCGTCTTTTGATCATAACCCATGAATTTATTTTCCTAATTGTTGAACATTGAATGTTCGGTCATGAGGTTGACATGAAGAGATGCTTTAGTTCTTTGTTGAATGTGTTAGAAAATAAAAGTTGGTGTTTGATTATTGAGGTTTAAATTTAGATGTTAGGTGATTTTGTGTTTATAGTATGAAATTGAAATAAATTGTTAAATGGGAAGTTAATTGCGAAATGAAGATATGTAAGGATTCATATAGCCATATGGAGCATTCGGTTATGGTACATTGAAATAAAGAATTGATGTATTTTAATTATTAAATACTTTGGACTATTTAGCAAATGTTGACTACCATGAGGAGCGAATAAATAAACTTATTAATTATGCATTAAGAATTGATTTGTTTATAAATTAAATTGAATGAGTTGAAATTGAAATTTTAATTAGATCAAGAAACGAGGAGATTGGAAGAAGATAAGGGAAAAGCGAAATTAATTGAGTAGCGGAGAAACTTAATCCGTCGATAATCGAGGTAAGTTTTAAGCAATTGAGTTGATTGAATTTAATTATAATGTAATTCATGAATTCAATGGAAGTACATAAATATATATGTATGGCTTGGCATAATCGAAGGTGATTATATATGTATAGCTTGGTATAATCGAAAGTGAATATATATGTATGGTTTGATATAACCGAAGGTGAATATATATATATATATATACATTTATTTGATCTAGCCGATTGTGGTATAGGTATGTGTATATATAATCAAAAGAGTAGTAAGCTTGAGATGAGCACTAAGTGTGCGAAATGAAATTGGTAATGAGTACTAAGTGTACGAAATTGGTCATTTGGCACTAAGTGTGCAAATTGAATTTATACCGGGTACTAAATGTACGAGATCGATTAATGAGCACTAAGTGTGCGAGTTTATCTTTAAGCATCAAAGATGGAGTTCGATAAATTTCGATATTATGAAATGTTTGCATTGAGACATAAATTAATATGGTTGCTTATGAATTATATGAAAATGTTATGTGTGGAGTGATTATTTGGAATTTAGCATAAGCCGTATATTTGAATGGCTTTGTATTTAGAATTATGGATATACATTAAAAATGAATTTACTTATTGGTTCGACATTGAGATTAGAAGTAGTATGCATGTTTATGATTGTGCAAGTAAGTTTTTAATTGGTGAAAACATGACTAAAACATGCTTGAAGTTATTATTATTATTAAGAGATTGATTGATAGATGTATTTAATTGCTTTTAACTTACTAAGCTAAAAATAGCTTACATTGTGTGTGGTTATTTGCTCTTGATTATAGATTTCTTGTTGATCGTCTTGTGCTCGGGGATCATTGGAGAAGCTCATCATACTATCGTTAACTTTTGGTACTTTTGAAATGTTAATCTTGGTCTTATGGCATGTATAGGTTAGTTGGTTTTTGAGTCGAATTTGAATGGTGTGTAAATTGAGCCATGTGAAAATGGCCAAGATTGGTTATTTGATAATGTTATTTTGAAAAATGGTTATATCTTTCTTAGACTTTAATGTTAATGGATTCATGATATATGTGTGATATGTTTTTCTTTAATGGCTATTTATCTTATTAATTTAAATGATATATGCATATGTTTGTTTGGTTTAAATGATTAGAGGAGTTGCAATTAAAATGATTGAAATTGCCGAATGTCATGGCTACTTTTTAACCGAATTTATTTTCTTTATCTACATTTTATTTTTATATAACTGAAGTGAATTATTAATCACAATTGAATTGAACGATGCATAAATGTTAGTTATCATCTGGTAATACCTCATAACCCTCCGGCGACGGAAACGAGTTATGGTGTTGCACAATCTGTATTTGTGAGTCGAGAGTTTGTCACCGAACGACTTCAGTCGAATGAGAACGAGTTAGTGGAAGAGATTAATTGGTTAGTGAGTAAGGAAAACAAAATGATTAAGTATGAAATAAGAAGAGCTTTGGTCATGTTGACTTGAATTTACAATTTAGGAAACGAGCCAGAATAGTTAGGTTTGAGTGAGCTAAGGCAGTTGTGTAACAACCCATTTTTAGTGAATTCAAAACTGTGGTTTTGGGACCACAAATTTGAGTCAGAAAGAAATTTTATTTTAAAATTATTACATGGTCTGCATCATGATAGGAAAGACATATGAAAATTTCAATAAGAAAATTTTACCGATTACATGTTTAATTATGGAAAGGACTAAATTGCATAAAATGTAAAAGTTGAGTTCTAGTAGCTGTAAGTATCAAATAACTATGGAATTCAAAATTTAAGGTCTTTATATGGAAATTAGACCATTAAGAGAAGTTAGTAGGTATTTCTGATGATTCATCCATGGAAAATTAGAAAAAGAAAATGACTAAATTGGAAATAGAAATAAATAGAATATGATAAATAAAATAAATATTTAAGATCATTATTTTTATCATCTTCTTCCCCAAATTGTATGGAAACCCTAAGAAAGAGAAAGAAAATCAAGCAATGCTAATTGGATAAGTAATCTTGTCGCGTTTTTAGTAATTTTTATACTTTGGAGATTTAAATAACCTAATCTAGCTATTTTGGGGATCAATTTGTAAATTTATCAAAGTATTAAAATTTTTCCATGGATGAATATGCTGAACTGAATGTTGGATATGTGTGAATTGTATAAATGTTTAATGTATAAAATAAATTACAAGCTTGATATTGCTCGATAAGTATAAGTCCCATTTGAATAAGATGGAATTTGATGGATACATGATTTCCCGATTGGTTGTGGTCATGCATATGTTGCAGACACACCATTATTTGAAAAAGCATCCTATTATAAGCCCTCTAGACCTTCCCGTTATATGGTTCTTGCAAGCACCTTGATCGGTAGTGATCCTGCATGTGTTGTGGATTACCACAACCCTTTGTGAGCGTCCTGTTATATGATCGGTTGTGATCCTGCATATATTGTGGACACAAATGCATCTCTTTATGAGCGTCCTAATATAGGCTCTTCTTGAGCTTCCTGATACATCTCGCATTGAAGTTTCTGTTATATGGCTATCTGGAGCTCCCTGATAATAACATTCGGAGTTACCTAAGCTCAATGAGCTTCCTTTTTTTAACTCTTATAAGTTTCTTGTTATAGCCCGGAGAAGTTTCCTGTTATATGGCTTACATGAGCATCCTGTTATATGGCTCGAGAGAGTGCTTCCTGATTATGTGCCTTAATGGGTACCTCTAGATATGAATTGACGGATTTTAGTTTTGTACACTTTAAGTGTACTACATAAGTGTATCCATCGATATTTCAAATAAATTCAATGGGTAAAGTTTTGACATGGCTAAATTGAACTTGATATGATCTGTCATGGAAATGTACATGTAATATGAATGTTACTATATGATGAGCTCATCTTTGATTCTTGAAATTTATATGGAATAATGACTAACACGTTTGATGAAGTTGTGTATTTTAGGCTATTAGCTAAATTGCTTAGATGCATTTTTGTATGCTTACCTTAAATGTAAATAAATGGTAAGTTAAATTCCTGTTATGTGAACTTACTAAGCATTAAATGCTTACATTGTTTTATTTTCCTCTATTTTATAGTACTTAGAGGCTCGTGAAGATTGCAACTTGGTCGGAGACACATCACACTGTCCCTTGGATCTCTCGATATATGAAATGAGCTAACTTTTTATATAATGGCATGTATAGGTTAAATAGATTAAATGATAAAATATTTTTGTTATAACTAGCCATTAGAATGGCTAGTGTTAAGTATACTTTGATGTAATTATATAAGGCCTTATCATGGTTAATGTGCGTTAAAAAAATGGTTTTATGGTGAAAGGTATATAAACCATATGATGAATGGATTTGAATTAGTATAATTGATAAAATTTACATATAAACACAAGTGCAAACTTGCCAAGTTTAATCATTCGAACATATGTGCTAATATGTTGTACACAATACTTGTATCTAGCTTGATTCAAATGACTTGAATTAGATTGGAAATGTATTAAAATGTCAATGTAGGTACAAGGAAAAAATTGGGTAAGAAATAAGGCTTGGAAATGACCTTATTTTTTCCACACGGGTAGACACACGGGCATGTGTCTCAACCGTGTGTGACACACGGCCATGCGCACGAACGTGTGGTTTGGTCGTGTGTCCCCTGCATCTTAAAAATTGAAAAACAAAATGCTCAGAATTGGTCACACGGGCAGAGACATGGACATGTGTCTTAGCCGTGTGAAACACACGGCCCAGCATACGAACGTGTGTCTTGGCTGTGTGAATCTTGCACTTATTTTTGAAAATTAAATTGTCCATACAGCCTAGTACACGGGCATGTGGCTAGCTGTGTGACCCAAGTTAGTAGCCACCCTAATTTTGAGTATGGGTTGGGACACAATAGTGTGCCTTACATCGAATGCCCACAAAGCCTAAGATACAGGTGTGTCACGGCTCACACGGCTTGATCACACGGGCATATGTCCCCTGCATATAAGGAAATTTTGAAAATTTTATGAAAAATTCTCTAAGTTCCCGATTTAGTCCCGACTTATTTCTAATGTATATATTGAGCCTCGAGGGTCCACTTAAGGGACAATATGATTGAATATGATTGGTTTCATATATGAATAGTAAATAGCGTAAATTAACTGTATTTGTTCTATAAACTCTGGTAATGCTCTGTAACCTTATTCCAGTGACGGATATAGGTTAAGAGTGTTACATTTATTGGTATCAGAGCTACGATTTAGCTAATTCTAAGAATAATGTAGGAAGTATGAGTTTAGTTATACATGCCATTATATAATTTGTGATAGTGTAATATCTCTTGACCATTTTAAATGTGTTTTTCATATAGTAATGTCGTCCAACAGAGCTAAAGCTAAATCTTAGGTAGCTGAGAGCAATGCTCTAGCTTCAGTTCAAAGAGCTGCATCTAGTAGTAGAAGGCCCGAATCTGAGGGCCGAGGTGAGGAGGCAAAAGAAGCCTTCTTTCAAATGATGAATGAGTGCTTCACAAAATTCTTAAGAACAAATCTTGTTCTAAAACAACCTCCCCCTCTTGCTCCTCAACCGGTTCCCAATATGCCACAAGGTACTGAACCTGTTAGAACTGGTAAGCCCCCGATAGGCAAAATTCAAAAATATGGGGTAGAAGAATTCAGGGCTACTGCCGATGATGATCCAGAAAGGGATGAATTTTGGCTAGAAAATACTATCAGGGTTTTGGATGAATTGTCTTGTACACCTAAAGAATGTTTGAAATGTGTTGTATCTTTGCTAAAAGACTCAGCCTATCAGTAGTGGAATACCTTGATTTCTATTGTACCGAGGGAAAATGTTACTTGGGAACTTTTCCAAACCAAATTAAAAAAGAAGTACATTAGCCAAATATTTCTTGATTAGAAAAAGAAATAATTTTAGAGCTCAAACAGGGGAATATGACTGTATCTAAATACGAGCGAGAATTTATTCGGTTAAGCAAATATGCCAGAGAATGTATCCCAATCGAAGTTGCTACATGTAAACGGTTTGAAGAGGGGTTAAATGAAGACATCAAATTGTTAGTTGGTATTCTGGAACTAAAATAATTTGTTGTACTGGCCAACCGAGCACATAAAGTTGAAGAACTAAACAAAGAAAAAAGGTAGGTAGAGATGGAAGCCCGAACTTCAGGTAAAAGGTTTATGGGTAAGCCACAATCATCAGCTTCAAAGAAATCAAAGAAATATCATCGTTCTGTCTCATCTGTAGGGTATTCTTGAAAAAATCGAGGCTCTCAACGCTCTAATCTGAGATCTCTGGCCACATTAGTAGCTAGTGCTAGAAGTGTCGGTAATCCCAAACCTAGACGTAAACATTATAATAAATTTCATTTTAGAGAGTGCTGTATGAGAAGCTGAGCCTGTTATAGATGTGGTTCTCTCGACCACTATCTTAAAGATTGTCCAGAGAGGCTTGAAAAAGATACTGCTCAGACTTTAAAGCCAAGTAACCCAGGCTCGAGAGGTAGACCACCCCGTCACCCTAGCAATGTCAGTGGTAGTCGAGGTGCTACAAAATATTCAACAGTTAAATCTGAAGCACGAGCACCGGCGAGAACATATGCTATACTTGCACGAGAGGATGCTTCTGCACCTGGTATTATTACTAGTACATTTTCTCTTCTTGATACTGATATTACTGATTTAATTGATCCTAGTTCAACACATTCATACATATGCACGAATTTAGTACCTGTTAAAAATTTACCTGTTGAGTCAACTGAATTCGTGGTTAAAGTTTCAAATCCCCTAGGCCAGTTTGTGATGGTAGATAAAATCTGTAAAAATATTTCGTTAATGGTACGGTGTTATTATTTCTCGGCTGATTTAATGTTGTTTCCATTTGATGAATTTGATGTAATTTTGGGTACGGATTGGTTAACTCAACATGATGCAATGGTGAATTGTAAATAGAAATATATTCTATTAAAATGTCAGAATGGTGAATTGCTTCTTATTGAATCTGATAAACTAGATGGGTTATCCAATGTAATCTCAACTATATCAACACAAAAATATATCAAAAAAGGGTATAATGCTTATGTTGCATATGTGTTGGACACTAAAGTATTTGAGTCGAATATTAAGTCAATGTCGGTTGTTTGTGAGTTTCCTGATATATTTCCAGAAGAATTACCCGGATTACCTCCAGCTAGAGAGGTAGAATTTTCCATAGATCTTGTTCCTAGAACAACTCCAATATCTATAGCTCCTTACAGAATGGCCCTTACAGATTTAAAAGATTTGAAAGTACAGTTGCAAGAATTAACAAATAGAGGTTTTGCTCGACCCAGCTCATCACCTTAGGGTGCACCGATTTTATTTGTTAAGAAGAAATATGGATCGTTGAGATTACATATTGATTATAGACAACTCAATAAGGTTACAATCAAGAACAAGTATCCATTGCCTCATATTGATGACTTGTTTGATCAGTTAAAAGGTGTCACTGTATTTTCAAAGATTAATCTTTATTCTGGCTATGATCAGTTACAAGTGAAAGACTCAGATGTACCGAAGACAGCCTTCAGAACCAGGTACGAGCACTATGAGTTTCTTGTGATGTCGTTCGGCTTGACTAATGCACCTGCAGTATTTATGGATTTAATGAATAGAATTTTCAGAATGTATCTAGACAGATTTGTGGTGGTATTTATTGATGATATCTTGGTATATTCTCGAGATGAAAATGAGCTTGCTAATCATTTAAGAATTGTGTTGCAAACTCTGTGTGAAAAACAACTGTATGCCAAATTTAGTAAATGTGAACTTTGGCTTCGGAAAGTCAGTTTCCTTGGACATATAGTATCTGCAGAAGGTATCAGGGTGGATCCAAATAAAATTTTAGTGATTGTTAATTAGAAGCCACCGAAAAATATGTCTGAAGTTAGGATTTTTTGGGATTGACCGGTTATTATCGGAGATTTGTATAAGGGTTTTCTATCATAGCTTCTCTAGTGACATGATTGTTGTAAAAAGATGTGAATTTTGAATGTTCTAATAAATGTCAGTAGAGTTTTGACAGATTGAAAACCTTATTGACTGAAGCACCCGTGTTAGTTCAGGTTGAATCGGGTAAGGAATTTGTGATTTATAGTGATGCATCGTTGAATGGTTTAGGCTGTGTCTTAATGCAATACGGTAAAGTGATAACCTATGCTTCTAGACAGCTAAAACCACATGAAAAGAACTATCTGATACATGATCTAGAATTGGCAGCCATTGTGTTTGCATTGAAAATTTGGTGACATTATTTGTTTGGTGAAAAATGTCACATATTCACTGATCATAAAATTTTAAAGTATTTAATGTAGCAAAAAGACTTGAATCTGAGACAGCGCAGGTGGCTTGAGTTATTAAAAGATTATGATTTGGTTATTAATTATCATCTGAGAAAAGCCAATGTAGTTACAGATGCTCTGAGCAGAAAATCCCTATTTGCCTTGTGAGCAATGAACACCCGATTGTCATTACCTGATGATGGTTCAACCATAGCTGAGTTAAAAGCTAGACCGACGTTTTTGTAGTAGATTTTTGAAGCTTAGAAAAGTGATGATGAATTATGAGCTAAATGGGTACAATGCAAGTCAAATTCTAATTCAGAAATTTAGATTCGGTCTGATGATTGTTTATTATTTAGAGGCAGAATATGTGTACCGAAGAATTCAGAACTTGTATAGAAGATTTTAAACGAAGCTCATAATGGTAAAATGTTTGTTCATCTAGGAAGTAACAAAATGTATCATGATTTGAAAAAGATGTACTGGTGGCTAGGAATGAAACGTGACATTTTTGAATTTGTATCTAAATGTTTGATATGTAAGCAAGTAAAAGATGAACACCAAGTACCTTCGAGATTATTACAGCCAATTACGATACCGAAATAGAAATGAGAAAGAGTCACTATGGACTTTGTATCGGGATTACCCCTATCTTTGAAAAAGAAAGATGCCATTTTAGTAACCATCAACCGTCTAACAAAGTTTGCACACTTTATTCCGGTACGTACGGATTTCTCCCTCGATAGATTAGTAGAGTTATATGTTTCTGAGATTGTTAGATTACATGAGATACCGATTTCCATTATTTCTAATAGAGATCCTCAATTTACGTTTCGATTTTGGACCAAGTTTCAAGAAGCTTTGGGTACACAGTTACATTTTAGTACCGCATTCCATCCTCAAACTTATGGACAATCCGAACGTGTGATATAGATTTTAGAAGATATGCTTCGGTGCTGTGTACTGGAATTTGAAGGTAACTGGGAAAAATATTTGTCTTTAGTTGAATTTGCATACAATAATAGCTATCAGTCAAGTATTAAAATGACACCATATGAGGCTCTGTATGGTCGTAAATGTAGAAATCCGTTGTACTAGACGAAACTCAGTGAGAAAAAGATACATGGAGTTGATTTGACTCGTGAAACTGAAGAAAAGGTGAAAGTGATTGGGATAGTTTGAAATCGACCTTTGATCATCAAAAGTCTTATGCCAATCTTAAATGAAAAGAGATAGAATTTCAGGTTGGTGATAATGTATTCTTAAAGGTATCACCTTGGAAGAAAGTTCTCAGGTTTGGCCGTAAAGGAAAGCTGAGTCCACGGTTCATTGGACTATAGGAAGTTATTGAAAGAATTGGACCAGTTTCATATCGATTGGCATTACCACCAGAGCTTGACAGAATTCATAATGTTTTCCATGTATCTATGTTACAACGGTACTGATCAGATACTTCACATGTTATATCTCTGGTAGAAGTGGAAATTCAACCTGACATGACTTACAGTGAAGAACCAATTAAAATCCTGGCACGGGAGACAAAATAATTAAGAAATAAAAGGAAGCTTTAGTAAAAGTTCTTTGGCAATGACATGCAATTGAAGAAGCTACCCGGGAACCGGAAGATACCATGAGAAAGCACTATCCGAATCTCTTTATTGGTAAGATTTTCGAGGACGAAAATTCTTTAAGCGGGGAGAGTTGTAACAACCTGTTTTCAGTGAAATTGGAATAGTGGTTTCGGGACCACAAATCCGAGTCAGAAAGAAATTTTATTTTAAAATTATTGCATGGTCTGCATCATCATAGGAAAGATATATGAAAATTTTACCGATTACATGTTTAATTATGGAAAGGACTAAATTGCATAAAATGGAAAAGTTGAGTTCTGTAAGTATCAAATAGCTATGGAATTCAGAATTTAAGGTCCTTATATGACAATTAGACCATTAAGAGAAGTTAGTAGATATTTTTTATGATTCATCCATGGAAAATTAGAAAAAAAATGACTAAATTGGAAATTGAAATAAATAAAAGATGATAAATAAAATAAATATCTAATATCATCATTTTATATCATCTTCTTTCCCAAATTATATGGAAACCCTAGGAAAGAGAAACAAAATCAAGCAAGCCTAATTGGGTAAGTAATCTTGTCCCGTTTTTAGTAATTTTTATATTTTTGAGATTGGAATAACATAATCTAGCTATTTTAGGGATCAATTTGTAAAGTTATCAAAGTATTAAATTTTTTCCATGGATGAATATGCTAAAATTTTGAAATTTATGGTGGAAAATGAAAGGTTGATAGATAAACAACTTTTGTAAAGTGAATTGCATGAAATTGTGATTTAGAGACTAAATTGTAAATATGTAAAATTCATGGAAAATTTCTGATTTGTATGAAATATAGATGCTGTAAATGTTATATGTAAAAATTGGTTAGGCTTGGAATAAGGATTAAATTTCATGAATTTCATTTTCCGAGCCTAGGGACAAAATCGTAATTTATGAGAAGTATAAGGGCAAAATGGTAATTTTTCCTAGGATGTGAATTGAATTAAATTGAGTGTGAAATGGATTAGATTGACATCAAATTCATTTATATAGATCTGGAAAGACCTAGTACTGAGTTGGATTGAGGAAAACAAAAAGTGTCAAATTAGTAGATTCTTGAAACAAACAAGTATCGAGGTAAGTTTGTGTAAGTAGATTATGTATAATTATATGTTTGGAATTGAATGTTGAATATGTGTGAATTGTATAAATGTCTAATGTATAAAATAAATTACATGTCTGATATTACTCGATAAGTATAAGTCCTGTTTGAATAAGATGGAATTCGATGTATACATGATTTCCCGATTGGTTGTGGTCTTGCATATGTTGCAGACACACCATTATTTGAAAGAGCATCCTGTTATAAACCCTCTAGAGCTTCCCGTTATATGGTTCTTATGAGCATCCTGATCGGTAGTGATCTGCATGTGTTGCGGATTACCGCAGCTCTTTGTGAGCGTCCTGTTATATGATCGGTTGTGATCCTGCATATATTGTGAACACAAACGTAGCTCTTTATAAGCATCCCGATATAGGCTTTTCTTGAGCTTCCTGATACTGCTCGCATTAAACTTCCTGTTATATGGCTATCTAGAGCTCTCTGATAATAACTCTTCAGAGTTACCTATTAAGCTCAATGTGCTTCCTGTTTTCAACTTTTATGAGTTTCTTGTTATAGCCCGAATAAATTTCCTGTTATATGGCTCACATAAGCATCCTGTTATATGGCTTCAGAGAGTGCTTCCTGATTATGTGTCTTAATGGGTACCCCTAGATATGAATTGACAGGTTTCAGTTTTGTACACTTTAAGTGTACTACATGAGTGTATCCATCGATATTTCAAATAAATTCAACAGGTAAAGTTTTGACATGACTAAATTGAACTTGAATGATATGTCATGGAAATGTACATGTAATATGAGAGTTACCATATGATGAGCTCATCTTTGATTCTTGAAATTTATGTGGAATAATGACTAACATGTTTGATGAAGTTGTGTATTTTAGACTATTAGCTATATTGCTTAGATGCATTTTTGTATGCTTACCTTAAATGTAAATAAATGGTAAGTTAAATTCCCGTTATGTGAACTTACTAAGCATTAAATGCTTACTTTGTTTTATGTTCCTCAGTTTTATAGTACTTGAAGGCTTATGAAAGTTGGAACTTGGTCGGAGACACAGCACACTATCCCTTGGATCTCTCAGTATATGAAATAAGCTAACTTTTGATATAATGGCATGTATAGGATAAATAGATTAAATGATAAGATTTTTTGGTTGTAACTAGCCATTGGAATGGCTAGTGTTAAGTATATTTTGATGTAATTATATAAGGCCTCATCATGGTTAAGTGGAAGATGTGACAGCAGAATTTCATCCTCAAAATTCTTTTAAGGAGGGAAGAGTTGTCACATCTCGAAAATCAGGTTAGAAGAAATCAAGTTAGTGATACTAAGAGAGGCCATCCTCTGTTTTGGATTAAGGTTGTGAAAATTATTATAAGTAATTTAATGTGGTTCAGTGGTTATGTGTGAGAGGTCCTATGTTCAAATCCTATATTTTGAAATTTTGTTAATTTTTAGATCAATTCTTATCCTTGGTCATATGACTTAAATCTTATTTCGTGCAAGTTATGACAGAATGAACCTACTGGTTTAGTGTTAAGGTATCAACTTACCCTTTGACCTTGTGTTTGAATCCTTACGTACGCAAAGTAGGAAAGACTTTTGTTTTTAACTCTAGGGAAAATCTTACAAGAATAACTAATTAGATTTAGTGGGAGTTTGTAACAACCCAATTTAGACCCTATTCGGAACAGTGATTTTGGGACCACAAATCCGAGTTAGAAAAATATTTTAAAATTATTTTCTATGTTATTAATGTGTGAATTAATGTGTGTGAAAATCTCGTTTGAAAATTTTACTGTTTGGATGTCCGATTAAATAAAAGGGCTTAATAGCGTAAAATGAAAAAGTTGGTAGTTAAATGTGAAAGTGCCTAATTGTTGTTGTCTTTATAATATGAAGTATTTATGTTGAAATTAGACCATAATTATAAATGATAGACGATTGAGGACATAAATTGTAACATCCCGAATTAGGGCCTAGTCAAAAACCTGGTTTTGGGACCACAAATTCGACACAATAAAATTTGTTTTTATTATATTTTTACGGTCTACAATTTCACGGGATGATTTTGTGAAAATTTCGTTTGAAAATTTTGACGTTTGGGCACTCAATTTGGTCAAAAGGACAAACTTGTAAAAAGTGAAAAAGTTGAGTTCTACATGTTAGAGGTGTCTAATTGTTATGAAATTTTTAATTGGAGGCCCTTAGATGGTAATTAGACTATTGGATAATTTTTTGGACAAAAATGGACATGAAATGGGTGAAATAGAATATTTTTAAGTTAGGGGCATTTTGGTAATCTTGCTTAAAATGAATTAAAAACAAAATTAAAAACCAATTTTTGTCCATCCTCTACCCCATGGCCGAAACTTGCATGGAGAAGGCATAGCTAGGGTTTTTCAAGCTTCCAAGCTTGATTGTAAGTTCGTTCTAGACCCATTTTTAATGATTTTTACGTTTTTGAAGTCCTCGTAACAGGATCTACTCATTTCTACCCATATTTTGAGCTAGGGTTTGTGTTTAAAAATTTACCCATGGATGACATGCATGTGTTTTGATGTCTAATTGTAGAATATGAATGCTCAGTGTGTAATAAATGACTTTTACTAAGTGATTTTCGATGAAATTGTCAAAAAGGACCGTTTTGTAAAAGTTACAAAATTTATCATAAAAGTGTGATTTAGTGGAAATTAGGGGCTGCTATAGTTATGAAAATGATTTGGCTAGGCTTAAAATGTAAGGAAATTGAATAAAAATCATTTTACGAGCCTAGGGGCCAAAGTACAAATATGTGAAAGTTTAGGGGTTAAAATGCAAATTTGTAAAAGTATGATTTTTGGACCCATATGAATAATGTGACTAATTAGTAAGATAAATGTGATATTATAGATCAAGGAAAATGAGATTCAGGCATAGGTTGGAAATGAATGAGATTATGGACTAAATTAGAATATATAGTCATACTCGAACCCGAGGTAAGTTCATGTGATTTTAATAATGCAATATTGTATTTGAATACAAAAGCTTCGATATTACACGAGTTGTAAGTATATATATGTGAATAATTTGATATTATGTGATTCTTTTGATGATATAACATGTTCTTGATGTTTTGCTATTATGATGAAAATGTTGCAATGCCATGTGACTATGAGATATTGCTATGTGAATGAAGCCACAATTCGAGTACATTTGGTAAAGGTTTGGAAGTTTGATGAAATATGATGTTTCTTTGAAACGAGTAAGTTTGTATGTAAATAATATTTCAATTCTTTTTATGTTATTATCTTTTGTTATTATATGAGATGTGGCTGCCTATAGAATGACCAATTGATGTAAACTACGAATCAGAACTGACTAAGAACGAGTTAGTAAAATGTTGAAAAGTGAAAAATTTCCTGATTGAACATTCAGAATAGAAGAGATACAAATTATCCGTTTTGAGTCACGTGTGTAGTACTAAGTGCAGGCTACTATGTGTACCAGATTGATAGGTCATATGTGTAGTACTAAGTGCAGGCTACTATGCGTACCCGTTAACTTCGATCACGTGTGTAGTACTAAGTGTAGGCTACTATGTGTATTAGATGGTTAAGTCACATGTGTAGTACTAAGTGCAGGCTACTACGTGTACCAGATTGATAGGTCGCATGTGTAGTACTAAGTGCAGGCTACTATGCGTGCTGAGAGCTTCTTACAAAGGGTGGTATATGCACGAAGCCACCGCATCTCATTATTATTCGATGAGTTCAACGGGAAATGTACTAAGTGAAAATACATATGTACATGACTATGTGATGAATAAGTGCAAGTATATCTATGTGAAAAGTTGTGAGCAATGTGCTTGATAGTTGAGCGAATCTTTTGGTAAGATAAAATGGAGTAAGTGAAATTATGTAAAAGTGAAATTTTCTAATAAAACAATTTTGGACAACAGCAGTTGTGTGACTTTGAAAAATCACCAAAAATGGTAGAAATTGAATTAGAGATTGAATAAGATATGAAATTAAAGCTTAATGAGTTTATTTTCTCGTAAAAGAAACGGTGAAGGAAAAAGAATTTCATATTTTGTGATAATTGAATTTTTGTAAGACAGGGTAAGAATGATTTTGAAATCCCCTATTCTAATTTTGGAAAATCATTAAAAATTGTAAAAAAATAATTATAGGTCATAATTTGCATGCTTAAAATACCTAATGAGTCTATTTTCAAGAGGAATTTATGGGGACAACATCTAAGAGCTGTACCATGAGATAAATAATTTTTAGTGAAAAGAGGTCGAAACTGTCAAACAGTGAAATTAATGAATAAAATGAGCTAATTGGCAAAACCAAAAATTTTTAAAATTTAATGGAAAGGATATATGTGAGTATAGTTGCTGTGAAAATTAGTGGTTCTAAATTTGGAATCTCGTACCATGAGATAAATAATTTTTAGTGAAGAGAGGTCGAAACTATCGGATAGTGAAATAGGGGTATCTTTAATGAATAAAATGTACTTATTGGCTAGACCAAAAATTCTAAAAATTTTATGGTAAGAAGATATATAAGTATAGTTTCATAAAAAAATTAACAGATCTTAATTTGGAGTTTTGTAGCTCTGGATATAAATAAATTAGTAACTATTACTCGAAAAAACAACATGACCAGAAAATCAGCAAAAGTGTTATTATGATTACATTTTCATGGAATCATGTTGATAATTTGCTTATTATTTTCACATGGACTTACTAAGATTTAAGATTACTCCCTCCTCTCCATTTCCTTAGTGTTCTCAAGTCAGCTTAGGGTTGGAGACCGTCGGAGGCAACACCACACTATCAAGCCAACAACTCCGGAGTATTGTCATATGTGTATTAAATACTTTCAAGTGAGTGGCATGTATAAGGACTAGTTTTTATGTTAAATGTTGTTATGATTAGCCAAATGTATCGGCTTATATTGATTTATTGTATATGGCCATGAGATGTGGCTTAAATGATTATGACTTGTAAGCCTAATTATTCTTGCTATGTGTTAATGTTTGTGATGTGTTTATAATTGGTTGTTATGAATGATTAGTATAACACATGTACATGATGAATGCTCTAAGACCATTTGAGGTGGTCATGGCCATGGAATGAATGTGTGGCATGGTAGTAAGTTGATAATGATTGAATACAGACAATTGTAGAAAGTGAATTGGAATGTCTAACTTGGTGTAACATGAGTATAGGTAATATACACATGTATGAAAACATGTAAATGCTTTAACAGAATTTCACTAAAGGATGATTAACCATTAAATTGATGTTATAATGTGTGTTTATAATGTGTATAAGTACGGAAGAGAATTAAGGACAACATAAAGCTTGGAAAATAGCCTAAGTGTTGGCTACACGGGCAAAGACACGACCATGTGCCTCAGCCGTTTAGAGGACATGGCCTAGCACACGGGCGTATGGCTTGGCCGTGTGGATCAATTTGTTTTGCTAACGTCATAAATTGAGAGTTACATGGCCTGAGGACACGGGCGTGTTGAAGACACACGAGCGTGTCCCTGTGTCCACACGGGCGTGTGACCCTGTTTCATAAAAATTTCTCTAAGTTTTCCCAGAGCTTTCTAAAGTCCTCGCTTTAGTCCCAAACCACCCTGATGTATGTTTTAGGCCTCGAAGGGCTGTATAAGGGACGGTTTAAATGTGCTTGAAAATTTTTAATTTGGATGAAATTTTATGGCCCGATTTTGTATGTTTGTGAATGTTTAAGTCTGATAATACCTCAAACCCTGTCACGGCTTCGGATACGGGTAAGGGGTGTTGATAAATATAACGTTTGTATAATTGTTTCATTAAGGATATATTAGTAATTAAAGTAATAATATATGATAAATAAAACATAAAATTTAAAAGCCATGAATTCATCTTTTTACAAGGGCCGAATGTTGTGAGAAAAGAAAAGAAATAAAGCTTTAAAGTTTCAGCCATATGCGTGCTTGATTAAGGTATGTAATTAGTTCAGTTTTTGATAATTTTTACGTTTTTGAGATCGTTGCAGTGAAATGTACAAAGCCCATGCTTTAATTTTTAATTTTGATGAATATTTTGAGTTATGCCATTGATGAATAATTGAGTTTTGTGATGTTAGTTGATGAATTATGAAAGATATGTTTTGGATTAATATGTTTTGTATTGGAATTTTTGATGAATTTGAGTAATTAGGGCTAAATAGTAAAGATAATAAATTGAGGGACTAAAATGTAAAATAAATGAAATGTATGGACTTGTATGAGTATAAGGAAGATTCAGCCTAAGCATGATGTATTCAAATTTTACATATTTTGTGTTTTGTACAGTAGGGACTAATTTGTAAAAAGTGTGAAATGTCAAGGGGAAAATGGTAATTTACCCATTTATGTGTTTTTTGGACTAAATTGAATGAAATTATGTTTGAATGAGTTTAATTTGAATATGTTTAGATCAAGTACCAAAGAAATTAGACTTGGATCGGGGGAAAATAAAAATAATTGAATAGTCGTTCTATTCCGTTCGTCGATATCTGAGGTAAGTTTATAAGCAAATAAATGTTGTAAATTTTAAATAAATATGAGTTATATATGCTGGAATGAATTATGTGAAAGTATATATGTGGTAATTGAATGTGTATATGCTTGGGAGCTATGTTTACGAACTCGATTCGACCGAGATACGTACAAACCTTAGGAATAGCTAGGATACATATGTCATGACATAGGATTTTCGATATGTGATTACGTGTAAGACCACATCTGGGACGTTGGCATCGATATGTGATTAGTGTAAGACCCTGTCTGGGATAGTGGCATCGATATGTGATTACATGTAAGACCAAGTCTGGGACGTTGGCATTGTACGATATGTGTGATTATCCAAGTATCCTATTCAATTTTGAACAGTTCAACGAGCAATGATAAGTTATGATTGAATGTGTAATCGAGCTAAAAGGTTCAGGTATGTGCTTGTTAAATGATTATATGAAAGCAAGGTAAGATAATTATTTAAAATGTGATATAAATTATGTATGATGCAAATGGAATTCTATGTATATATGATTGAACATATTCGGCCTTATGACTATAAAATGTGAATATTTATGAGATGATTCATGAGTTACAAGCATGAGTATGTACCGTTGATTGACAATAGGTTGATTCGACCTTGTTAATATAATGTTAATATGCATTCTTAGATATATATTTTCTTATTACTTACTAAGCTGTTAAAGCTTACTGTATGTATTTTTACTCTCTATTTTATAGATTTTGGAACTAGTACCAGGCTTGGGGATCGTCAGTGAAATCTATCACACTATCGACTGTTTTCGGTACTTTATAAGTTTGAACTTGAGCCTATGGCATGTATATGCTAGATTATATTTGGTTAAGTTTAAAGTTGTGTATATATTAAGCCATGCAAAAATGGCTAATATTTTATGTAAGTATATGAAATTTAGTCAAGTTTATATGTGTCGTATGCATTGAAAATGGTTGGTGATTTCGGATGTGGTTTGGTTGATTTGGCTAAAGTATATATATGTATTATGTTTGGCTTATTTTATTAAGGCTAGGTATGTGTTTTGATCATAAGGTAAATTTGTATGCTAGTTGAGTTAGGTTACTTTATATGTTAGTTGAATGATACGCATATTATATGTATGTGAGGTGTTGGATATGTACATGGTGATATGGTTAAATTATTTTGGCAAAGTGATATTATAAGTGAAGAATTTATAACCGTTTTTATCATGGATATTAGTTGTGATTAGTAATGTGCTATAAGGCTTTATTGTATGTTTAGAAATTAAGGTCAAATGTATACAAGTAGTTAAATTTATTTATTTGGTTAGTTTTGGATATATGATTTAAGTGAAAGTTGCCAACATTAATTAATGTCTATAAATAAGTACTTTGGTTAATGTATAATGAATTGTATATGATGAAAAATATAATAATATTATTTGATTAATGCTAGTGAAAATGAAAAGGAGTATATACTTGGAAAATGGTTCTATTTGATCTGGTTAATGGTTCTATGATGTATTTATTTATACGCATATTTAGGATAGTAAACAAATACATATATTATGTCCTTGTATATTGATATATGTTTATATTGAAAATAGATGTATAGTTAAAAGTGATGTCATGATAATTTCGGCAAAATTTAGATAAATTGAGAAGTATTTATATATGTGCTTATGTCATGGTTGTAAATGTCTGAATTGGATTTTGATTTCATGGTTTATTTGTTCGCCAAATTGATGATAGGGAAACGGTAATGTTCAGACATGCTTTAAACTTGGTTAGTTAATAATTTAGGTCATAAACCAACTTAATCATAGAATGAAAATGCATATTGTACCGATTATGATATGGTCAAAATGATATGTGTTTTGATTTGTTTGATTTATATGATTCATGTATGAAATAATTATATTAGTTTGGATATGCACACATGCTTATGTGGTAAATTGCTATAATTGATATTTTTACTTATGAAAAGTCTAAAATTTTACCCATGTTGAATAATTGTGTATTTTGATGTTCAATGGTAGAAAATGCATGTTGGGTGTTAGATAAACAACATTTACCAAGTGATTTTTAATGAAAATGTCAAATAGGGACCTATTTGTAAAAGTTGTAAAATGTGTGTAAAAATGTGAATAAATGAAAAATGTGGGCTATTATGAGCAAGGAATAGGTTCAGCTAGGCTTGGGTGTGATGAAATTGAATTTATGAGCCTAGGGACTAAAATGTAAAAAGTTGAAAAGTTAAGGGAAAAAATATAATTTTTCATAATGTGATTTTGGGATTAAATTGAATAATGTGAAGATTGAATGAGTTAAATTTGATATTATAGATCAAGAAAGAAGAGGTTTTGACCTAGACCGGGGAAATAACAAGGTTGTAGACTAAATCGAACTATTAACCATTTTACACTGAGGTTAAGTTCGTATGTTAAAAATAAGCTTTAGAATAATTGTATTTAAATGCTTTAATATTGCAAGAATTGTATGTTTGATTATGTGAATGAGTATAATTCTACGAACGAGTTTGACGATGATTCGACAAGTGAGAAGTCTCGTTGAACCTTAGGAATAGATTAGGATACAAGTGACATGTCATTAGGGTTACCATGTGTTATGTGATTATGTGATTCGAGTGCTGGTCTCGTACGTCCTACCAGTGGCTGAGTATACCGGTATATGTTGTGGTTACTTGATAGCTTCTGTGAGCAGGATCGAGTAGCTACATCTTGACGAACAACTTGTGTGAGCAGGCCCATTGATTAGCTCAAGAGGGAGTGATTATGGGATATAAGATTGAGGTAGGATTGGCTAGATATGTGGCACTTAGTGTACAAGATTCCCGAGTATCTGGCATTATTATTTTGAGTGGTTCAGGGGTATGTGAAAGATGAGAATATGTGTAAATTCATTTTGAGATGGTTCAGGTATGTACATAAAGCCCTTATTTATTAAATGCTTGAAACGATGAATATGCGGTAAGTTTATGGTAGAATGAGTTATGATCATGAGATTATGGTAAATTTAGATTTAATTATGTTATAATGTTTAAATGTTATATGCTTGGTAGAGTTGCTTATTTCTTGCATACGAGCTTATTAAGCTATATAGCTTACTCTGTTTATTTTCCATGTTTTATAGTGTCGCCTAGCTAACTCAGATCGGAGATCGTCAGAGATTCGAATCGCACTATCAAACTCTAATTTTTGGGTATTGGTGATCTTAGTATTTTGAAAGTATGTCATGTATAGGGATTTTGTCATTTTGTTATATGTATCATTATGATTTTAGCCAATGTATTGGCTTGTAATTGTCAAAGGCTTGATTTGATATTTGTCCGTGTAAATTGTCTTATTTTGGCTAACATGGTTTTAAGCCTTAGTATATTCATATATCTGCCAATGTCTTTGGTGATATGGTCGTGGTATGCTTGGTGTATGATTGAATGTGATTCATAGTATGAATGTGAAATGTTTGGAAATGTGATATATTGATGAGATGATAAATTTGTGCACAATTAGGTGCCTTGAAAGTAGTAAATTGAGGCTTAATGAATGTGAGATTTGCATGATTGATTTAGGGTAGAATAAATGCTGTGAGTATTCTAAATGTTGCTATTGTATTGGCATGTGTTGATTACAATTGTGGGTGTTTTGGTTGCCTAAGTATATTATGTATATTATGTTTTGTACCATTGAATTGGTGTATGTGTATGTGTGAATAAGGGTGGCAAATGGCTTGGTAGATAGCCTTTATTTTGTCCACACGGGTTGACACACGGGCATGTGTCTAGGCCGTGTGTGACACACGGTCTGTCCCATGGGTATGTGTTTTGGCCGTGTGTCCCTGCACCTAAATTTTGAGAAACAAAATGCTCAGAATTGAGCACACGGGCAGAGACACGGGTGTGTGTCTCAGCCGTGTGAGGGAAACGACCTCAGACATAGGCATGTGTCCCAGGCATGTGAAGTCTGTGCCTATTTAATGAAAATTTAATTACCCACATGGCCTAGCACACGGGCGTGTGACTTGGCCGTGTGACATCAATTTGTTCATGAGTTACAAGTCAGAGAGTTACACGGGTTCGAGACACGGGCGTGTCCCATATCCACACGGGCATGTGACCCCTGTTTAGTGGAAAAATTTTCTGAGTTCTGTAAAAATTTCTAAAGTTCTCAGTTTATCCCCAGACTACTCCCAAAGCATGTGTAGGGTGTCGTAGGCTCGTATTAAGGACTTTATGATTAATTGCAAATGGTTTTCATTTGGACGCAAATTTATGGCTTGGAATTGTTTGTGTGGTAAGTCTAGTAATGCCTCGAACCCTATTCTGGTGTTGAATAAGGTAAGGGGGTTACATTTAGTGGTATCAAAGCTATGTTTAGTCTATTCTCGGACTAACGTAGCGTGTGTAAGAGGCTAGCTATACATGCCATAAATAAATTTTGATAGTGTGATGACTCCTAACAATTTAAATTGTGTTTTCATATAGTAAATGGATCCTGACCGAGAAGTGGTTGATGACATTGAGAGTAATGCGCCGGCTCCCGCTCAAGGGACCGCACCATCTGAAAGTAGACCAGTGACGATTAGTCAAGGAGGAGAGGCTAGAGAAGCCTTTTTTCAAAGGATGAATGAGTGGTTTGCCGAGTTTGTTCAGACAAATCTGACTGCCCAACATCTTCCACCCCCACCTAACCCCTAACTAGTTCCTATAGCTCCCCAAGGTGTGGAATTGGTAAGATTGAATAAGCCTCCAGTTGATAAGATTCGAAAACAAGGGGCTGAAGAATTTAAAGTAAATGTTGATGATGATCCCGAGAGAGCGGAATTCTGGCTTGAGAACTTTCTCCGTGTATTTGATGAGTTTTCTTGCACCCTGGATGAGTGCTTGAAATGCACTATATCACTTCTAAGGGATACGACATATCAGCGGTGGAACACTCTTATATCTGTGGTACCAAGGGAAATAGTTACTTGGGATTTTTTCCAAGAGGAATTGAGAAAGAAGTACACCAGTCAGCGGTTTATTGATTAGAAATGCAAAGAGTTCTTAGAGCTGAAATAGGGCCGTATGTCTGTGACTGAATACGAGTGATAGTTTTTTAGACTTAGTAAGTATGCTCGGGAATGTGTATCAACAGAGGCTATCATGTGTAAGACATTTGAAGATGGGTTGAATGAGGACATCAGGCTGTTAGTTGGGATTTTACAGTTGATAGAATTTGTTGTGCTAGTTGAAGAAGCTTGCAAAGCCGAAGAGTTGAGTAACAAAAAGAGAAAAGCTAAGTTTGAGGCTAGAGATTCAAGAAAGAGGTTGATGAATAAGTCATTTCAATCTTCGTCAAAGAAATTGAGAGATTTGTATGCTCGCTCCAATGCTTCAGCCGGGTATCCCAACAGAGATCGTGGGAAGCAATATTCTATGGCCCAAACTACATCCATAGCGAGCGTAGGTAATGCTAGGTCTAATAAGCCTGAATGCCAACACTGCGATAAACGACATCCCGATGAATGTAGGATGAATAACTGAGCTTGTTTTAAATGTGGCTCCCAAGATCATTTTATTCGAGATTGCCTGAAAATGGTTGGCAAAGATAATTTTCAAAATACAAGATCGAGTAACACTGCTGCTAGAGGGAGCCAGTGAGAAATACGGGAAATGAGACTAGTAGCAGAGGAATATCCAAAGACTCAGCTGTGAGATCGGAAGCTAGAGCACCTGTGAGAGCTTATGCTATTCGTGCTCGCGAGGATGCGTCCTCTCTTGATGTGATCACTGGTACATTTTCTCTTTATGATACTATTGTAGTTCCATTAATTGATCCTGGATTGACTCATTCCTATATTTGCATGAATTTGGTATCTAATAAGAATTTTCCTGTTGAGTCTACTGAGATTGTGATTAAGGTGTCGAACCCCTTAGGCAAACATGTTTTAGTTGATAAAGTTTGCAAGAGTTGTCCTTTAATGATTCGAGGTCACTGTTTTCTGGCTGACTTAATGCTTTTTCCATTTGATAAGTTTGATGTGATACTTGGAATGAATTGTTTAACTCTGTATGATGTCATAGTGAATTGTAGACAAAAGGTTATTAAATTAAAATGTCAAAACAATAAAACTCTTCGGGTTGAGTCGGATGAGTCGGGTGAATTGCCTATTGTGATTTCGTCGATGTCGGCTCAGAGGTATGTAAGAAAGGGTTTTGAAGCATTTATTGCATATATACTAAATACTAAGGTGTCTAAATTGAAGATCGAGTCTGTGCCGGTAGTTTATGAATATCCAGACATGTTCCCAAAAGATTTGTTAAGGTTACCATCAGTTAGAGAGGTGGAGTTTACTATTGATTTGGTATCGGGGACTGCACCAATATCGATAGCTCCATATAGAATGGCTCCAACCAAGTTGAAAGAATTAAAGTCTCAGTTACAAGAGTTGACAGACAAGGGTTTTGCAAGATCGAGTTTTTCTCCTTGGGGTGCACCAGTATTATTCATCAAGAAGAAAGATGGATCCATGAGACTTTGTATTGATTATCATCAACTCAACAAGGTTACAATAAAGAACAAGTATCCTTTACCGAAGATTGATGATTTGTTTGACCAGTTGAAAGGGGCAACATATGGGCATTATGAATTTCTTGTTTTGTCTTTTGGATTAACTAATGCTCCTGCTATTTTTATGGATTTGATGAATCAGATCTTCCGACTGTATGTAGACAAGTTTGTAGTTGTGTTCATTGATGACATTTTGATTTATTCCTGAGATGAGTCTGAGCATGCTGAACATTTAAGAATTGTATTGCAGACTTTGATAGATAAGAAATTGTTTGCTAAATTCAACAAAAGTGATTTTTGGCTCCGAGAAGTCAGATTTTTTGGCCATATTGTCTCAGTGGAAGGTATAAGAGTTGAACCAAGTAAGATTTCGGTAATTGTTGATTGGAAACTGCCAAGAAATGTTTCTGAGGTTAGAAGCTTTTTGGACTTAGTCGGGTATTATCAACATTTTGTTAAGGGATTCTTGATGATTGCTATACCTATAACTAAGTTGTTATAGAAAAATGTTAAGTTCGAGTGGTCAGAGAAATGCCAAAAGAGTTTTGAACAGTTGAAAGCATTGTTAACTGAGGCATCGGTGTTAGTGCAACCTGAGTCAGGAAAAGAGTTTGTGATTTTCAGCAACGCGTTATTGAACGGTCTTGGATGTGTGTTGATACAAGAGGGCAAAGTGATAACTTATGCCTCAAGACAGTTGAAACCGTATAAAAAGAATTATCCGACGCACTATTTGGAATTGGTTGCCATTGTGTTTGCTTTAAAGATTTGGAAACACCATTTATTCAGTGAGAAGTGCCACATCTTTATCAATCACAAGAGTTTAAAGTATTTGATGACTCAGAAAGATTTGAATTTGCGACAACGGAGATGGCTCGAGTTGTTGAAAGACTATGAGTTAGTAATCAATTATCATCCGGGAAAGGCAAATGTAGTCGTTAATGCTTTGAGTAGGAAATCTTTGTTTGCTTTAAGAGGAATGAATACGCGACTAACTTTATCTGATGATGGCTCGATTATAGCTGAGTTGGAAGCTAGGTCGATATTTCTTCAGCAAATTTACGAAACTCAGAAAAGTGACAAAGAACTTCAAGCTAAAAGAGTTCATTGTGAATCGACTATTGATTTTAGATTTTCAAATTACGGCTGACGATTGTTTGATGTTTCGAGGTAGGATTCGTGTACTGAGAGATACCGAGCTTATTCAGAAAATTCTTCACGAGGCACATAGTAGTTGTCTGTCTATTCACACAGGAAGTACGAAAATGTATAATGATTTGAAGAAATTGTATTGGTGATTAGGTATGAAACGAGATATTTTTGAATTCGTGTCGAGATGTTTTATTTGTCAACAAGTAAAGGCCGAACACCAAGTACCTTCGGGTTTACTTCAGCCTGTGATGATTCCCGAGTGGAAATGGGACAGAATTATGATTGATTTTGTCACTAGATTACCTCTGATTCCGAAGAAGAAAGATGTTGTTTGGGTCGTTGTTGATAGATTGACGAAAGCAACTCATTTTATTCCGGTATGTACTGACTATTCACTTGATAAGCTAGCTGAATTATACATTGCTAAAATTGTTAGATTGCACGGAGCGCCTATTTCTATTATTTCGGATAGGGATCCGAGGTTTACTTCTCGATTTTGGTAGAAGTTGTAAGAGGCTTTGGGTACAAAGTTGAATTTTAGTACCGCATTTCATCTGCAGATTGACGGTCAATCTAAAAGGACGATTCAGGTACTTGAAGATATGCTTCGCTATTGTGTTTTAGAGTTCAAAGGTAGTTGGGAAAATATATACCTTTAGTCGAATTTGCTTATAACATGAGTTTTCAGTCGAGTATAAATATGGCACCGTATGAGGCATTGTATGGTCGCAAGTGTCGAACTCCATTGTACTAGGCCGAGCTCAGTGAGAGACAGATTCACGGGGTTGATTTGGTTAGATAAACCGAAGAAAAAGTGAAAATAATTCGTGATTGTTTAAAAGTAGCTTCGGATAGACAGAAATCGTACACAAATCTAAAACGAAAGGAAATTGAATTTCAAGTTCGTGATAAGGTATTTCTAGAAGTGTCTCCGTGGAAGAAAATTCTTAGATTTGGTTGCAAAGGCAAGCTGAGTCCACCTTTTATTGGTCTGTATGAGGTTATTAAAAGGATAGGACCAGTGGCTGATAGACTAGCTTTATCATCGGAATTAGAGAGAATCCACAATGTGTTTCATGTGTCTATGTTGCGACGATATCAATCAGATCCATCTCATGTGATTTCACCAACTGAGGTTGAGATTCGACCCGACATGACTTATGCTGAAGAACCGATCAAGATCCTAGCCCGAGAAGTTAAACAGTTGAGAAATAAAAATATAGCCCTAGTGAAAGTTTTGTGGCAAAGACAGGGGATCGAAGAAGCTACGTGGGAAACTGAGGAAGCAATGAGAAAATAGTACCCAAACCTCTTTTCCGGTAAGATTTTCGGGGACGAAAATCCCTAAAGCGGGGAGAGTTATAACAACTCGTTTTTGGGTCAAATTAGAATAATGGTTTCGGGACCACAAATTCGAAGTAGAAACATTAATTTTTATTATTACTTTAAGGTCTATAGTATGATTGAATGATTGTGTGAAAATTTCGTTAAGAAATTTTATCGATAAAGTGTCCAATTTGACTAATAGGACTAAATTATAATAAGTGCAAAATATGTTTTCTAGAAGCTAGAGGTATCTAATTGCCATGAAATTTTAAATTAGAGGTTCTTAAATGGTAATTAAACCATTATATTCTAAGTTGGACAAAAATGGACATGGTTAGGTGAAATTTCAAAGTTTGGCATTAAGGGCATTAAGGGCATTTTGGTCATTTGGTTAATAAAGACAAAATAAATCAAATAAAAGTGTCCATCTTCTTTAATTTAGTCCTCTTAGCCAAAAATTGAAGAGTTTCCATAGCTAGGGTTTTGGCCAAGCTTCCAAGCTCGATTGTAAGTTCGCTCTTGTCCCGTTTTTGATGATTTTTATATTTTTGAGATCGTTGTAACTTGATTTAGCTATTTCAAGGACTAATTTGACATAAAATCAAAGTCTAAAATTTTACCAATGTTGAATAATTGTGTATTTTGATGTTCAATTGTAGAAAATGCATGTTGGGTGTTAGATAAACAATATTTACCAAGTGATTTTTGATGAAAATGTCAAATAGGGACCTATTTGTAAAAGTTGTAAAATTTGTGTAAAAATGTGAATAAATGAAAAATGTGGGCTGTTATGAGCAAGGAATAGGTTCGACTAGGCTTGGGTGTGATGAAATTGAATTTACGAGCCTAGGGACTAAAATGTAAAAATTTGAAAAGTTAGGGATAAAAATATAATTTTTTCCATAAGGTGTTTTTGGGATTAAATTGAATAATGTGATGATTGAATGTGTTAAATTTGATATTATTGATCAAGAAAGAAGAGGTTCTAACCTAGACCAGTGAAAAAATAAGGTTGTGGACTAAATTGAACTATTAGCCATTTTGTACTGAGGTAAGTTCGTATATTAAAAATAAGCTTCAAAATAATTGTATTTAAATTCTTTAATATTGCATGAATTGTATGTTTGAATAGGATACAATTGACATGTCACTAGGGTTACCATGTGTTATGTGATTATGTGATCCGGGTGCTGGTCTCGTACATCCTACCGGTGGCTGAGTATACTGGCATATGTTGCGGTTACTTGACAGCTTGTGTGAGCACCGAGTAGCTACGTTAGGACTGACAGCTCGTGTGAGCAGGCCCGTTGATTAGCTCGAGAGCGAGCAATTATGAAATATGAGATTGAGGTAGTATTGGCTACATATGTGGCACTTAGTGTGCAAGATTCTGGAGTATCCAACATTATTATTTCGAGTGGTTCACGGGGATGTCAAAGATGAGAATATGTGTGAATTCATTTCGAGATGGTTTAGGTATGTACATAAAGCCCATGTTTATTAAATTCTTGAAACGACGAATATGAGGTAAGTTTGTGGTGGAATGAGTTATGATCATGAGACTATGGTAAATTTACTTTTAATTATGTAATAATGTTTAAATGTTATGTGCATGGTAGGGTTGCTTATTTCTTGCATAGAGCTTACTAAGCTATATAGCTTACTCTGTTTATTTTCCATGTTTTATAGTGTCGCCAAGCTAACTCGGATCGGAGATCGTTGGAGATTCGAATCACACTATTAAACTCTCTTTTTTGGGTATTGATGATCTTAGTATTTTGAAAGTATGGCATGTATAGGGACTTGGTCATTTTGTTATATGTGTCATTATGATTTTAGCCAATATATTGGCTTGTAATTGTCAAAGGCTTGATTTGATATTTGTCCATGTAAATTGGCTTATTTTGGCTAACATGGTTGTAAGCCTAAGTATATTCATATATGTGCCAATGTCTTTGGTGATATGGTCGTGGTATGCTTGGCAAATGATGGAATGTGATTCATAGCATGAATGTGAAATGTTTGGAAATGTGATATATTGATGAGATGATAAATTTGTGCACAATTAGGTGCCTTGAAAGTAGTGAATTGAGGCTTAATGAATGTGAGATTTGCATGATTGATTTATGGTATAATAAATGTTGTGAGTACGTTAGATGTTGCTATTGTATTGGCAAGTGTTGATTACAATTGTGGGTGTTTTGGTTGCCCAAGTATATTATGTATATTATGTTTTGTACCATTGAATTGGTGTATGTGTATGTGTGAATAAGGGTGACAAATGGCTTGGTTGACAACCTTTATTTTTTCCACATGGGTAGACACACGAGCATGTGTCTAGGTCGTGTGTGACACACGGTCTGTCCCATGGGCATGTGTTTTGGCTATGTGTCCCTACACCTAAATTTTGAGAAATAGAATGCTCAGAATTGAGCACATGGGCAGAGACACGGGCATGTGTCTCAGCCATGTGAGGGACACGGCCTCCGACACGGGCATGTGTCCCAGGCGTGTGAAGGCTGCACCTATTTAATGAAAATTTAATTTCCCACACGGTCTAGCACATGAGCGTGTGACTTGGCCATGTGACATCAATTTGTTCAAGAGTTACAAGTTAGAGAGTTACATGGCCTGACCACACGGGCGTGTCCCATATCCACACAGGCGTGTGACCCCTGTTTAGTGGAAAAATTTTCTAGGTTTTGTAAAAATTTCTAAAGTTCTCGATTTAGTCCTGGACCACTCCCAAAGCATGTTTAGGGCCTCGTAGGCTCGTATTAGGGACTTTATGATTAATTGCAAATGGTTTTAATTTGGACACAAATTTATGGCTCAGAATTGTATGATTTTTTGTGTGGTAAGTCCAGTAATGCCTCGGACCCTGTTCCGGTGTTGAATACGGGTAAAGGGTATTACACGCCGCTTGTTTGATTTATTTGATGTTTGTTATGCATGAAATTGATTGCCTAATTCTATATAATTGAGGCTTAATTGATGTCAATAAATTCAATTGAAGCTTTATGTATATGTATGTTAAATAATCGTGTTAAATCAGGTTTAATTGGCCATGAAAATATGCAAAATCGAGTTTTAAAATTGGTTTTTCATAAAAATAGGTGTAGTGGTTTTCACACGGACGTGTGCCTGTCCACATGGACGTGTGGGGGGTTTGAATTTCTGTCTTTTTAAATTGGTATTCTAATTTGTTTAAGTTACAATTTAGTCCTAAAAATTAATTAGTTTAATTAGAGCCTTAGATGATAAGAAAGCTTGGTAAAATTTTAGGATTAGTCTCGTAATGGGTAAAATTTGAGGAACACACTTGGTTTATAATTTAGAATACGTCCTGATAGTTTGTATTTGTTACAATTTAGTCCCTAGTAAGAAAACTTGAGTTAGACATAGTAAATGAACTCAAATTAAGTTAAAATTTTTAGGCTTGCATAATTTGACTGAAAGAAGGTCAGTAAACACTTAGATCTAAAATCGGGTTAGTTTTACCATAGGTGGTAAAATGACAAAAAATGCCCTTAGGTTACATTACCTAGGAAAAGTTTAAAATTAGCTCATAGGTTGCTTCTGCATTAATAAATAACTAATAATTAGATAAGATTGAGGTGTTATAAGGTCAGGGTGTGTCTTGGGTGGTCATTAGCCGAAGAGTCACTTAGGTGGCTAATGTAATGCTTTGAATTTAGGCTGGTTCGTCTCGGTTGGGTTTGGGGTGTCATAGATAATTTTGTGTTAATGATGTAAATGTGTAGTGAAAGTGTGACGAAAATGGTAAGTATACATATGTGTTATTGTGTATATTTTGGCCTTGTGACCTTTTGAGACTGTTGGATATAGTTGGCATGCCATAGGATAATGTGAGTACTCACCCTTTGTGTTGTGATTTGGGGCACTAAGCTCCGGACAATTTCAGAGAGAGAAAGGAATGTGAGCTCAGCTCCATTCACTGAGAAATGTTGGTGTGTTGGAGGGTGTTAACTAAATGGTTCCGCTTTTAAGATATGTTCGACTCATCGAGTCATTGGTGTGTTGGAGATCCATGTATCGAATGTGTGGTGATAGAGCCCACTTTTATGTTTCATTACTCAAGTGTCAATTTATCGTTGAATGTAATATTATGAAATATGATGTACGCCTTATTATTATGTAATTGCAAAGTTAAAAGAGTTGGTAATTAATGCATGAATATTTTAATATGTTACTTTAGTCAAATGTGTATGTAATACATGTTTTAGATGTTTTCATTTAGCGTATGTAATCATGTTTATTTGGTCTTTCTGATCATCCATTGAGCTTGTTTAAGCTTACCCACTCTTTCTAATCATTGTAGATAGTTAGCATTCTAGTGTAACCGGTGTGAAATTCCAATGAAGTGATCCAAGTTAGGCTTTAGATTTTCAGTAGGTGAAACTCATATTATCTTTGGACTATGGGAATAAGGCAATGTGGTAGACATTTTTGGTTGATTACTTTTATATCTTAAATAGTTGATATGATCTTAGACTCTTAGGATTTGATATTATGTTATTGGGTTAATTTGGCTTGAAAACATTGAAGATGCTTTGAACTGTAATTATGGATATTTTTTATGTTGAATGTTGAGGTTATAGAAGCATCTTAAAGTGGTATAAGTTTGGTTGTGTTAAATGCCCTTTTTTTGTAATTTTTGCTGATTTGTACAAATGTATTGATATTCGAGGCATATGTATCGATACCTCTATGTCAAAACGAATGTGTAGGAAATAGTAGCTCATTTTGGTATCAATACCAATTCTCGAGTATTGATACTCGGAGTGAAAAATATAGATACTTTTGCTATGTATCATTTAAATGGTTGGTTTTAAATTGTAGAGAAATGGAATGCTAAAAAGGTATTGATTTTCCAAATTGTATCGATACAAGTGAGTAGGTATCAATACCTATGTAACTTTTTGGAAATTTTTGCTAAGTGCTCTTTAAGCATGTATTTAACTTTATACAAGGTCATTTAATGTATGTTTGGTAAATTTTGATGTCATTTTAGGGTATTTTAGACTTGAAACACCTACAAATGATTATATGTGGTGATGTTTGTATACAAAGTAGACGGTGTGTAATGTGTGATGTTGTGACGTGTGATGTGACGACCTGTTACATGGGCTCGGTGACCGGGCTGGTATTGGGTGTTACGTTCTCTCCCATTCATTCAATTTTTTGAATTTTTCATCCATCTTTTGTTTCTTTTCTCCTCCTTGATCACTACCTTGTTGCACCCCTTTTGGTTGCTCCACCTTGGCATTTTCTTTGTTTTACCTTATTTTTGTTGAATAATTCGATACTATCACCACCCTTGCACCACCTTAAAACTATTTTCTTTTGTAGCTACATTTCTTTCTTTTTTCTTCATTTGAATATCACTAATACTTTCTTTTCCATTCTTCTTTTTAAACAACATAATTCTCATCGACTTAATTCTTTTCCCTATTTTTTTTCATATTGTTGAATCCTAAAATCATTTTGGGGTGTTCTTTAACATTTATCATCCTTGACAATTATTGGTAAACAAAGTAATTTTGATTCGTCTATCTTAAATTTTTAATTATTCATATCATGTTTTCTTCTTATGGTATTTCCATTTAATTTATTCTTATTTTTCCTTTAGTTATTAGATACTCAAAATCAAATAGATCATCATCAATTGTAGCTTTTTCTGATCTTTGGCGTAAGGGTGTAATTATTAAGGTAAAGTAAATTCTATTTTATGATATTTCTTTTGGAGTAAAGTTGTATATTCCTTAATTAAAGGGTTATTTTGAATTGAAGGTTTGATCCGAGAGTCATAATCTTTTTGTGAATCCAAGTTGAAATTTTGGTGGAAGAGGTTTGAACGGTAAGTTGGATATTATTAATTGGAGGTCAATTATTTTTTCAAAGTGGACATAAGTGATACTAATTTTTCAATCTGATTTGTTAGGTATTAATTTAGTCTTGACTCGTTTGGAACTAAAGTATTTAAGTTTGGATTAGAATTCATGTTTTCGAAAAGATTAAGGTGTGTGTTTATTTAAGTTCAATATGTGATGATTTTTATTATGATTAACTAATTATTTTTACAAGCATAAGACATAACGAAATATCATGTAAGTGATTATGTGGATTTAAGGTAAGTTATTTTTACTTAAATCTTATTGATATGATATAAATGTGTTGTTACTATGTGATTTGATTCTAATCTCATGTTGTCTGATATCATGGCCATATGATCGTTTTGTAAGCATGGATTACCATGACTATTGATATTGATTTGTACATGAAAGCATGTTTAACATGCCTATTGTTTTGCAAATGAGATTGAATGCCATGATGAATTACATGGGGTTGGGACAATTTGTAAGAAAGAAGATGTGACAGTTCAATAATATGTAAATATTGGTGGTTTATCCACAAATGTATTTCAACAGCTTGTTTGCTATTTAACAGCCTATTTTTAGTCAAATCGGAACAATGGTTTCAGGACCACAAATCCGATGTAACACCCCTAACCTATATCCGTCGCCGGAATAACGTTATGAGGCATTACTGGATAACACACCTCATTCACATACATTTAAGCATTCATAATCCAAATCAAATCAAATCATTCACATTGTCCCTTATAAGGTCCTACATGACCTTAAAACATGCTTAGAAGTGGTTCGGGACTAAACCAAAAACATTTGCAAACTTTGAGCAACTTATAAAATTTTTCAACATGTAAGGGTCACACGCCCGTGTGAACAAGCTGTGTGCCTCACACGGCCAGGAGACACACTCGTCTCACAGACCGTGTGAAAATAGGGTATACATACTGATTGTACCACATGGCTGAGGACACGCCCATGAACTAGACCGTGTAAAATCTAAGGGGGTTACTAACTTGGGTCACATGGCCGACCACACGCCCATGTGCCAGTCCGTGTGCCTCACACACGGCCAGTTGACACGGCTGTGTGTCTAGACCGTGCCAAACCTGTAGGGTTTACTGACTTAACTTCGAAGGGCTACCCTAAGGGACATACGGCTGTGTACCAAGGCCATGTGTCACACACGGTTGAGCCACACGCCTGTGTGCTCAGTTGTGTGGAGTAAAAATAGGCTTGGTTTAAGTCACATTTCTCACCCTTCTCATGAATACCTAAAACACAACATTTTGCACCATTTTAATACATTAATAGTCAGCCAAAACATGTTATTTTATGCACCAAATATGTTATTCCAATTCCCTCCATTTAATCAACTCAAATCCTAACCATTTCCTGTACAAAACACATACCAAAACTAGCATGATTCATTTCTCATTTTACACTTATTCCATCACATACCAAAACACATATCACATTTATTAATTCAACTTATTTCAAATATGTATTTTATTATCATCAATCACACACAAAGCGTGACTTATAAATCATCTATTAACCATACACTTATTAAGTCCAAATTCATGTTTTTCATAAGTAAGTACTCAACATATACCAAATGACCAAATGTTCATCTTGAACATCACCAACCATACCAAATTATGCCATTACACAAGGTAAATTACACATCAAACATAAGTCATTATTAAGCCATATAAAATAACCAAATACGTTACCAAAACCTTTATAAAAAAAGACTCAAGCCTATACATGCCATATAACCAAGTCACAAGTGTATAAATATTGAAATCAAAACTGGATAGTGAGATGTGATCTTCGCTAACTTCCAACCCGAGCGAGCGTCTGAATTACTATAAAACATAGAAAAGATAACACAAAGTAAGCTATAAAGCTTAGTAAGCTCGTCTGTTAATAAACTCAACTTATTGAATAAACATATTAAATATTTTCATAACTTATAATGTCCTCATATGCTTTCACCTTTATAACATGAATTCATTTACATAGTTAACCAAGAGTTTCACTTGTTTACTCATATCATTGCTCATATAGATCTATCACATTCTCACCAATTCATTTGCATTTACATATTCATGAACAAATATGTATACAAGTAACTTGATTCATTCCAATTCCAACATATCTTATTTAGTAAATACGAATCATGTTATATATATAATCAAATAACAGTATTTCGCACCATATGTGCATTATGTATATTTAATTAACACAAAATTAACACATATCTCACATATCATTCAAATCATACCTCATTATAGCCAAATAAACACATTTTGGCATGAAACGTACTTATACATAGATCTTTCGCATTTTAGATACATGATACATTATAACTCACCACTTTCATTTGATTCTTTCCTAAGTTTTGTACGTACCTGTATTACTTATTTCAATCGTACTTTCATTCTTGCCTTGACTATTGCCATTGAATCATTCAATATTTTGCACACTAAGTGCAATTCTCATTATTTCACACACTAAGTGCCATATTTGATGTCCCGCACACTAAGTGCTGTACATAGCTGAAGTTATCTCAAATCCCACATTAAGTGCCAAATTTAGCCTAAGCTATACCAAACCGCACACTAAGTGCCATATTTAGCCGATATGTCATCAAACATAACAATAGTCATGTATATACAATTTATACGATATCAAAGCATTAAAAGCATAAATATAACAATGCTTATTACATACGAACTTACCTCGATCGTTAAAACGACATAACGAATTGACTAGTCTTATACTTTGTCTTTTCCACGATCTAAACCCGTATTTTGCTTTTCTCAATCTAGTTATAAGAAAAATGAGCTTATTTACTCACTAATTCATTCAATTTAACACAATTTACAAATTTTGGCAAAATTACACTTTTACCCCTATTATTTCACATTTTTGCAATTTAGTTCCTACCACATAAAATCACAATTTCATGCAATTAAGGACAACCCATGCTAGCCAAATTCTACTCTATCATAAATCAGCCTATATCGTTACTTTATTCATACTTTAAACCACATAATTTCATAATTTCACAATTTAGTACATAATTTACATTTTTACTCAAAATTACTTTGTAAAATATGTAAAAGTATCATCCAACTTCCATATTTCATCATCAATCATCAAAAAGCATGACTATCCATCAATGGCATCTCACAAAATCTATAACAATTTTGAAAACGAAGATACAGGCTAGATAGGTTAAGTTGCAACGAACTCAAAAACATAGAAATTATTAAAAACAGAACAAAATTGAGCTTACATGCACTCAATTCTCCATGGCCGAATGCTTCAAGCTATTATGGCTTTCTCTTCTTCCATTTTCAATTGAAGAAACAAGAGAAATAAAAATGCATGTGCTATTTTGTTTTATTAAACTTAATTTATTAACTAATTTACCAAAATATCCTTTGATTAAAACATTAAAAATTCACTATTTCATGTATAGAACCGTCTACTTGATTATAAAAGGGCTATTTGCAACATAAAACCCTTAACTATTTAATTTCATAGCCAATTGATACTTTTAACTAATAGAATACAAGTTTTACACTTTACGCGATTTAGTCCTTTTTGCCGAATTAAACACTTAAATGGTAAAATTTCTTCATGAAATTTTCACACAACTCTAATATCATGTTTTAAACATTAAAATAGTAATAGAATAAAATTTTTATGTCCTATTTGTGGTCCCAAAACATTGTTCCAATTTAGCTAAAAATGGGCTATTACATCCAAGGTCAAAATATTTATTTTATTATTATTTTGAGGTCTACAGCATGATAGTATGATTTTGTGAAAATTTTTTTAAGAAATTTTATCGTTTGAAGGCTCAATTTAATAAAAAGGACCAAATCGCGTAAAGTGTAAAAGTTGTGTTCTAATAGCTAAAGGTGTCTAATAGCTATGCAACTTTAAAGTGGAGGTCCTTAAATAGTAATTAGACCATTAATTTTATTAGTGGAAAAATATGAACATCATTTATGTGATTTTTAAAAGGTTTAACTAAAGGTTATTTAAGTAAATTAACAAATAAACATAGTAAAATAAGTAAAACAAAACAAATTTCCTTGTCCATCTTCTTCTAGCTGAACCTAAAGGAGAAAAATCACCATTTTTGAACAACCAAGCATTCGGCCAAGCTCTTTCATTGCATGTAAGTGTGTTTTTGTCTCGTTTTTAATGATTTCTAAGTTTTTGGAGTCGTTGTTGCTTACTCTAGCTAGCCCAGGGACTAATTTGTGAAACTGTTAAAAGTTTAGGGTTTTTCCATTGATGAATGTGTATGTGTTTTGATATTTGATGATAGAAAATGGATGGTTGTTGTTAGATAAACAACATCTATTAAGTGATTTTTGATAAAATTGTTAATTAGGGATTAAATTGAGAAATATGAAAATTAAGTGGTGAAATGTGTGAAATAATGAAATGTGTGGGCTGCTATAAGCATAGATAAAATTTAGCAAGCATGGGTGTGGAATCAATTGCATGAATTTTCATTTTTATGAGCTAGGGTCTACATTGTAAAGATGTTAAAATGTAAGGGGTAAAAGGGTAAAATTGCCATACTATGAATTTTGGACTGAATTGAATAGAATGTATTTTGAATAAGTTAAATTTGATTATATATAGATTAAGAAAAGCAATGTTCGAAATTAGAGCGGGGGGAAAAACAAAATAGTTTATTGATAGCTCGATTCTCTCCGTATAAATTAGAGTAAGTTCGTATGTTTAATAAGCATTAATTTATATGTGTTTGAATGCTAAATTTTTATAATTGAGAGGATACGATACCATGGAAATTCTCAACGAGTATTCGATAATGTTTGAATTCTGTTTGTACCTTAGGAATAGATAGGATACATGTAACACTCCTTACCCGTATTCAACGTCGAAACAGGGCATGAGGCATTACTGTATTTAAACACAAACAAACATCCAAAAGTGAGACATGAATTTCCATTCAAATTTAAAATCTTTTTGTATACATTCATATCATCCCTAATATGGGCCTACGAGGCCCAAAACATACATTGAAAATGGTTTGGGGATAAACCGAGAACTTTCGAAACCTTTTAAAACACTTAGAAAATATTTCATCAAAACAGGGGTCACACGCCCATGTGGCTTTGGGACACGCTCATGTTGGCAGGCCGTGTGGTCACACACGCCCGTGTCCCTAGCCCGTGTAACTCTCTGTTTATGACGTCATCAACAAATTGAATTCACATGGCCAATTCACACGCCCGTGTGCTTAGGCCGTGTGGGCAATTTAATTTTCATAATTTTTCATAAAAAAGGTGCAGACTTCACATGCCCTGGGCACAAGCCCATGTCCCTGGGCCGTGTCCTTCACACGACTGAGGCACATGACATTGTCTCTACCTATGTGGCCAATTCGAAACTAAAATTCAAGATGCAGGGGCACACGGCCGGATCACACACTCATGGGACAAGCCATGTGTCACACACGGCCTAGACACACGCCCGTGTGTCAAACCATGTGGACAAAAATATGGCTATTTACCAAGCCATTTTGCCACCATTACTTGCACCAGCTTACACAACAACAAGCTACACCAATCCAAGCATATTCATACAACCAATTCAGCCACAACCAAATCATTCACACATCAATTACATGCTATGTTCTATCACATACAACATCTCATACTTATCATCTCAAACCAAGCAAAAACCATGCCCATGAACACATTATCGTATGCATATATACTTAACCAATATTAGCAAATTTCAATGGCCATTTACAAAATGAAGTATCAATCATTATAAGCCAACACATTTGGCCAAATCATATATGACACATAACAAAATGACCAAGTCCCTATACATGACATACTCAAAATAATGAAATCATAAGTACCCAAAATGATAAATTGATAGTGCGAATGGATCTCTGACTGTCTTCGATCCCCGAGCTAGCTTGGTGACACTATAAGACAAGGGAAAAAGAAAGGGGGTAAGCTTTATAGCTTAGTAAGTTCCTCTGCAAATAATAGGCATCATAAACACATTTTAACATATTTTTAACATGAAGTAAATTAACATAGGTATCATTGTAAATATCATAATCAAACTTGGCGTAGATGATATTAAAACCTTAACATCGTAACTTACTCAATCGAACCTTACCATGGGTTCATCACATATCGAGCTCATTAAGCATGAGTTTTATGTACATACCTGTACCAACTTACAACATACCATTGTCTTCCACAACATACCATAATCTTTCATAACTTTAACATGGCCGTTAAGTTACCGGTTGAACCACTTGGAATACTAAAGGATACTCGGGAAATCTCACACATATAGTACCATACCAATGCCATATCGCAGATATGGTCTTACATGGATCTCAAATCGATGCCAATACTCCAGATATGGTCTTACATGAAATCTCATATCGATGCCATATCCCAGATATGGTCTTACACGTAAACTCAAATAACCCTAATGTCATGACATTCGTATCCTATCTATTTCTAAGGTTCAACCAGGATATTTATCAATTGTCAAAACTTTGTCGAATTTATTCAAAGAGCAATTCAAAATTCATACAATAATAACACAATTAAAGCATAAATAATATTGCATTAATTACATACAAACTTACCTCGGTTCAAAAATAAGAGAAATGGATTTAATCGTCAAACACCATATTCTTTCCCCGTTCAAGGTCCGAACTTCATTTTTCTTGATCTATAATAGAAAATTTAGCTGATTTATTATTCACATTACTCAATTCAGTCCAATAATCATACTATGGAAAAATTACACTTTTGCCCTTAAACTTTGACATATTTACAAATTAGTCCCTAGGCTCGTAAAATGAAATATGTTCTATTTCTTGGTTACCCAAGCCTAGACAAACCATAAACATGCTCATATCAGGCCACATTATTCATCAAATCAGGTTTTTACTACCCATTTTACAACTTTTTTACAAATAGGTCATTTTTGGGTATTTTCATGAAAAATCACTTAGTAAAAGTTGTTTATCACACCTTAAACATGCAATATCTTCCATCAAACATCAAAATTCATGCATGTCACACATGGTTAAATTTTTAAACATGAACCCTACTTCAAAATAATTGTAGAAATAGGTAAATCGAGTTATGAGGACTTCAAAAATGTAAAGAACATTAAAAACGGGGCTAGAATGCAGTTACTATCAAGCTTGAAAGTTGAAGAAAACCTAGCTATGGTGTCTTGAGAATTTTGGCCAAGGGTTGGATAAGATGGAAATTTTTTTTACTTGATTTACCCTTTTTATTCTTTTATTTACCAAATGACCTAAACGCCTTTTTGCCAAACTTTAAAATTTTATCTCACCATGTCAATTTTTGTCCACTAACTAAACAAATGATATAGTTATCATATAAGGACCACTAATTTAAAATCTCATAGTAATTGGATAGCTCTAACATGTAGAGCTCAACTTTTGCACCTTTTACGATTTAGTCCTTTTGACTAAATTGAGTGCCCAAACGTCAAAATTTTTGAACGAAATTTTCACGAAATCATTCCGTGTAACTATAGACCATAAAAATCTAATAAAATTAAATTTTCCTACGTCAAATTTATGGTCCCGAAACTAGTGTTTCGACTAGCCCCAAAATCGGGCTGTTACAACTCTCCCTCCTTTAGGGATTTTCATCCCCGAAAATCTTACCAGAAAAGAGGTTTGGATATTGTTTTATCATGGCCTCCTCTAGTTTTCACGTAGCCTCTTCAACACCGTGTCTTTGCCACAGAACTTTCAGTAGAGCTATACTTTTATTTCTACACTGTTTAACCTCTCGAGCTAAAATCTTAATTCGTTCCTCACTGTACGTCATATCCGGTCAAATTTCAATCTCTACCGGAGAAATCACATGTGAAGGATCGGAATGATACCGTTGCAACATCGATACATGAAACACACTATGAATCCTTTCCAACTTTGTCGGTAAAGCTAACCGATATGCCACTGGTCCTATTCTTTCAATAATTTCATACGGCCCAATAAAACATGGACTCAACTTGCCTTTACGGCCAAATCTGAGAATCTTCTTCCACAGAGATACTTTCAAAAATACTTTATCCCTAATTTGAAACTCAATATCTTTTATTTTCAAATCCACATATGGTTTCTGTCTATCGGAAGCAACTTCCAAACAATCTCGAATTACTTTTACTTTCTCTTCAGTTTTCTTAACCAAGTCAACCCCGTAAATATATTTCTCGTTAAGCTAGGTCCAATACAAAGGCATTCTACACTTGCGGCCATACAATGCCTCATAAGGTGCCATTTTTATACTCAACTGATCGCTATTGTAATAAGCAAATTTGACCAATAGTAGATATTTTTCCCAACCACCCTCAAAGTCTAGAACACAACATTGAAGCATATCTTCAAGTATCTGAATTACCCTTTCAGATTGACCATCGGTCTATGGATGAAATGTAACACCCCAAACCTGGCCTAGACATTATGGCCGAATCTGGCGGTGTCACATTAGAGTGCTTTTCAAAAACTTGCTCTTACTGATGAAAACCTGTTTGGAAATTTTAAGCCTCTTTGTTAGATCTCAAATCATTCTAGCTATTCGTTACTCATTTTAAGTTATCATTACTTTTAAAACTATGTTTGTTGCGGAAGCATTTCAAAAGTGTTGTGAAAATGTAGTGTTCTGAAAACAGTTATCATTTTGGAAAAATCGCGTTCTACTCTTAACAGATATAAATTAAAATATGGAAAATTAGAGAGGCCTTATTACATAATTTAAAACCCCAAAATAAAGTCTAATAGCTAATAAAAGAAAACATGAACAGTAGTGTGGCCATCTCTGAGTCCCTCGCAGCACCAAATCGCCTAAAGCACGGAATTATCTGCACAGTCAAAAAGAAAAGGTGAGTTTACGAAAACACAGTGTGTAATCCCTTATCAGTCGATTGGTGTACAGTAAACAGTAATAGCCTGGGCCTGAGCCCTACTCAGAAATAGTACAGAGTGGGCCATAGCCCAATACAGTAACAATATAGTACAATAATGCAACCTATCCCAATCCAACTAACACACCACTCTATACCACTAATGTAACGCCCCAAAAATCTCGAAACCAAAAAATCTCGAAATCTCAAATTTTCTTTGTTTTCGATTTTGATAAAAAAATGTGTTTTATATTTCTGGCCCAATGACGCCACTTAGGGTGTACGAAGGTGGCGTTAATAGCTAGCAAGGAGGTCCAAGGTTCGAATACTAGCTTATTATTTTTAGAAGTTTAATTTTAGCCTTCTAGAAGGATGGAAGTGGCATGAAAGTGGACTCCAAGAAAAGTGTTTAGGAGAGAAAATGAAGGAAGGGATTAAGGGGTTATTAGGGAGAAAAACGAGGAGATGAGAAGGGAGAAGTGATGGAGCCGAATGGGGAATTGGGTATAGAAAAATTTGGCTATAAGGCTCATAAATAGGCGTCGAATGCTAGGGTATGAAGCTAATGCCGAATTTCCTCCACACTGTTGCCAAAAACTCTTTCCTCTAAAAGCCGAAAACTCTCTGCCTTCTTTTCTTTTTTCTTCTTCTTTGTGCCGAATTCTATTTCTCCTCTACTCAATATTTTCTTTGCTTTACCCGATTCTTCTTCCTCTCTTCTTTGGTGTCGAGTAATCAATTGTTTCCATTCAAATCTCTAGAAGCCGAATATCCATTGGCCGAATACCCTTGGTGCATCCACTACTCTTTCCACCCAGTCGGTTCTAGTGTAAGTGTTTGCTTTCCCAATCGATTTTTGATAAGTATCGAGTATTCAGTTCCTCACTTCTTTCTACTCGACTTTGGTAGGGAATTAGTGTCAGATCTCGATTTTGGATTCATGTCGATTTGCTCTTCAGATCTGAGAGATATACGTGATTAGTGACCAAAGTAGAAGCTAGTAGAGCTTAGCGTTTAGGTAAGGTTAAGGTGAGATTCGGGCTTTTGGTAAAGTATTCGATAATTATGTAAGATTAATCTTTGAGTGATATCGATTGTAGGTTTGGGCTACGAAAATTGCAGCACGCTTGCTTACCAGGTGTGTACATACACTGCATACACACAACAAATCGACAAAAGCCGAAAAGCTGAAATGCCAAAAGGCCAAAAGTTTGGCTACGGTAGTCTTGCGAGTGCGTGAACACTCGTAAGGGGGAAACCGATAGGTTTCCTGAGGCCCACGGGTGATTCCATGGACTTGAGTTGTGATTTGGCCATATGGGCCGTAATGGGCTAAATGGGCCTGATGTGCTGTTGGACCCATAATAGGCAAAAACTGAATATTGATGCTTTGTGATAGGAATTTGTATGTGAGCATGAATATGAGTGTGACTGGGCCTAACGGGCCATATAAATGTGATTTGGGCCTAATGGGCCATATACAGGTGATTTGGGCCTAATGGGCCATATGAATATGATTGGGCTTAATGGGCCAGATATAGGTATGTGAAATTATTTAGGCTTTGTAAGGGGTTTTCGGCCTAGTATATGATATCCACATAAGACTTAATTAATATATTGCAACCGTGGACAAGTCAAAAGGTTAAGGTGTGGCAACAGGTATATGCATGTCTAGGATTGGATCTAGGGAGAGCTTGGTACTTAAGCGATCTTAATGACCCACCTCCTCTTCTCTGGAATCCTATCTGGTGTATAGTATTCATTCATCTTAGCTCATGGGACATGTTAACGGGCCAAGATAAGTGAAAACCGTAATTGAAGGAAAATTATCGGAATGCCCCTAAGGGCGAAAATGACCAGAATACCCCTAGGTGTTGAATGTAAGTTTTGTGGATGCGACATGTATATATATGATATTTTGCTTAGGTTGCATATGGGTTGGGAATTATGGAATGGAGGAAGTATATGAGGATCGCATGGTTTCTTGACAATCGTGGGTCCACCGATGGCTTTTAAAGCCCAATGTGCAAATGGAGGTAGTTCCGCAACCGGGCTACCATAGGTGTGTGGGTTGGGTGGGTCAATATTTATATCCCTACATGGTGTGACGGGGGACGGAGTTGGTGTGCAGCGGATGGACAATTTGGATGGGATTGCATTGCATGTTTGATGAATGACGTTTTTGTTTGATTGCTTGTTTTCATCAAGGGTTATGCACACTGAGTTTGCGAAAACTCACCCCCTCTTTTATTTTATTTTCAGGTGATGCTCAATAGAAGGTTCGATGTTTGGAGGGACTCTAGGTCGCCAGCCAGCAAGATAATATGGACTTGTTTTTTTTTGAAGCATATAAGTTTTTATTTTATTAAGTATGTTTCAGATCAGATTGTAATAAGGCTTTCTTTTTATCATTATTTGGTTTGTTATTTTATTATGATGTAATTATGAAAAGTTGAACATGGATTTCTTAAATTATAGTATGTTTTCTACGTTTCTGCAACTAATTTTTTTAATCAAATGTTTTAAACAAGGCTTTCGTAACTGAAGGTGTTTTTTTAATTATTATTTAAGTTAATTAGAGTTTCTTCTATTTTAAGATGGGTTTTCAATGAAAACACGGTTTTCGCTAAAACACTTCAATGTGACACACCAGATTCGGCCATAGCGTCTAAACCGAGTTTAGGGTGTTACATTTAATGGTATCAGAGCCCAAGTTGCAAAACGCAGGTTGTGAATTGGGCCTTATTATTATTTGGTTTCTTTTTCTACCTATTATTTGGATTTAAAAATGCTTTGGAAAAAGAGAAATCTTGCTGAGTGGCACACTGAGTCTCAGACATTGAACCAAGTAAGTACTTTTATTTAAGTTTGTTTAAATTGTCATACAGTAGATAGTTAGAGGGCTACTCTAGATGATGGTTAGAATGGAACCAAAGCCCGTAGGATCTGGAAACTATAGAGGATTTTCGAAAACGATCTTCTCTTTAAATATTTTCATAAAACATCGGTGTAATTATTAAACTAACTAAAACTTCATAAAATTTCTAATCCAGATAATACGCGAATCGATGATGAGTGCTAGAAGAGGTGCAAGAGGCCGTGGCCGGAGGCCGCAGAAGCGTTAGGGCTGAATCATTGGCATCGGGCCATATGCCCGATGCTGGAGTAGAAGAGGCTTCGACGTCACTCGTGGCTGGGAATGGACCATATGATTGGGCTGCGAGAGAAGATGCATTGTCGCAGGCAATGCTAAGAATTTTGGAAAGGGTCGTTGGGCCCAATAATGACAGCGAAAATCGGGGGTCTATTTCGGAATGACTTCGATAGAACGGGGCTGAGATCTTGAAGGGTGTGGCTGGCGTGGCTCCTAATGTGGCGGAATATTGTTTGGAGGCCACTGAAAGGATAATGGAGGATTTGGACTGCTCACTTGAGCAAAAGTTGAAAGGGGTGGTGTCATTGCTTAGGGAGGAAGCCTACCAGTGGTGGTTGACAATGAAAGAGGGCACCCAACCGGAGCGGGTCACCTGAGAGTTTTCAAAGCTGCATTCCAAGGGAAATATATGGGTGCAAGCTATGTGGATGCTAGGAGGAAGGAGTTCCTAAACTTGACCCAAGGTAATAAATCGGTGGCGGAGTATGATGTAGAGTTTCTACGCCTTAGTAGGTATGAAAGGGTAATGGTGGCAACAGAGTATGGGCGTTGCGTTAGGTTTGAGGATGGGCTTAGAGATAGCCTCAGGGTACTAATAGCTCCGCAAAGGGAACAAGTTTTCTCGAAGTTGGTGGAGAAAGCAAAGATAGCGGAGGAGGTAAAGCGCACTGAGCGTCTAAACCGGGAGAAAGAAAGGGGTAAAAATAAGAGGGAGGCTGAGACCCCGGTTGTTGGACAGAGGCCTAGGGCTAGGGCCAAAAATAATGGGCCAGTTAGAGTAGGGCCCTCTGTTGCTAATCTAGGGGTGCCACTTTGTACTGATTGTGGGAGAAAACGTGGAGGTGAGTGTTGGAAGAGAATGGAAGCTTGTTTCGCTTGTGGGTCTATGGAACATAGGATCAAGGATTGCCCTCGAACGCTAGGTCGAGAGCCAGTAGTGGGTCAAGGAGGTGCTCAGCCACCAAGGGGTGGACAGCTACCGCCAAGGGGTCGTGGACAGGCCAGGGGCGATAACGGCAATAGATGTAGACGTGGAGCACCAGGCGAAAATACAGGCCATGCTGAGGCGAGACAGCCAACTTTGGTTTATGCTGCTCATTGTCGAGAAGACGGGGATGCCCTAGATGTGATAACGAGTATGATCTTTATATATGAGTTATCTTACACAGTGTTGATTGATATTGGATCGACGCATTCATACGTTACATGCAATAAGACTGAGTCCTTGGGTGATATGTTTGAGATTATTGCGAATGAGATGACTGTGATAAGTCCGTTAATGCAGTCTATAGGAGTGAATAGGTTGTTTAGGGAGGAACCCTTAGTAGTCCAAGGAGTTACCTTTTTAGCAGATTTGATGGAACTGCCGTTTAGCGAATTCGACTTAATCTTAGGTATGGATTGGCTGATGAAGCACCGAGTTACCTTCGATTGCGCTGCAAAGCGAATGGTGTTAAGAACGGTGAAGGATAAGGAAATATTGGTGTGTTGAACGTGATCTCGGCGTTAAAGGTTGAGAAGTTAGTACGAAAGGGATGCGAAGCCTATTTGGCTTATATTAGTGATACGGAGGCTGAGAGCCTTACTGTTAAGGAGTTGATAACAGTTAGGGAATTTTTAGATTTCTTTCTCAAGGAGCTGGCTGTAGAATTTGGAATCGAGTTGTTACTTGGGACAGTTCCAGTGTCTATCGCTCCTTATTGGATGGCACCAATGGAGTTGGTAGAACTTAAGGCACATATTTAGGAATTGTTTGATCGAGGGTTCATACGGCCAAGTGTGTCTTTATGGGGAGCACCAGTGTTATTTGTGAAGAAGAAGGATGGAACCCTGTGAATGTGCATCGACTATCGACAGTTAAATAAGTTAACTGTTAAAAACAAGTACCCTCTACTGAGAATCGATGATCTTTTTGATCAGTTTAGGGAAGGTTCAGTGTTCTCGAAGATTGACCTGCGTTTGGGGTATCACCAACTAAGGGTTAAAGAGGTAGATGTCCATAAGATAGCTTTCAGAACTTGTTATGGGCACTACGAGCTCTTGGTGATGCCATTCAACTGACGAACGCACCTGCCGCTTTTATGGATCTCATGAATTGGGTATTCCAACCCTACTTGGATCGGTTCGTGGTAGTCTTTATAGATGACATTTTGGTGTACTCAAAAGATGAGGATAAGCATGACGCACACTTAAGGATTGTGTTGCAGACTTTGAGGGAGAAGCAACTGTATGTCAAATTTAGTAAGTGTAAATTCTGGCTAAGGGAGGTTACTTTTCTTGGACATGTGGTGTCAGCCGAGGGGATTAAGGTGGATCCTCGGAAAGTTGAAGCGGTGTTAGACTGGAAAACACCCAAGTCGGTATCGAAAATCTGAAGTTTTCTGGGCTTGGCAGGATACTATAGGCAGTTTGTTGAGGGCTTTTCAATAATTTCTACACCCTTAACTAACTGCTGGAGAAGGGGGTACCGTTTGTTTGGACGAACAAGCAACAGAAGAGTTTTGGAAAACTTAAGAAAGTTTTAACTGAGGCCCCTGTATTGATTCAGCCAGTGCCTGGGAAAGAGTTTACAGTTTATAGTGACACACTGCATTGCATGTAGGCTTAGGTTGCGTATTGATGTAAGAAGGAAAGGTGGTTGCGTATGCATCACGACAACTTAAGACTCACGAAGTGAATTACCCAACACATGATTGGTTTTCGCACTAAAAATATGGAGGCATTACTTATACAGGGAGAAGTGGATAATCTATTCGGACCACAAGAGTTTGAAGTACCTCCTTACCTGAAAGGAGCTAAACCTTAGGCAACGTAGGTGGGTGGAATTATTGAAGGATTATGATTGTACGATTGAATACCACCCTGACAAAGTGAATGTGGTAGCCGATGCATTGAGTCGTAGGGCTAAGTTAGACTTGAGAGCTATGCTCACCCGTTTAAGCTTGTTGGATGTTGGTAGATTGTTAGCTGAGCTTCAAGTAAAGCCGGTGTAGGTCGAGCAGATAAGGAGTAAGCAATTAGTGGATAAGACTTTGAGTGCTCGCTTTAAACAAGTGGAGAGTATGGAGACATCAGACTTTGGGATAAATGGTGAAGGAGTATTTTGTTTCCGTGGGAGAATGTGTATACCAAAGGACGATGATCTAAGGCAGTCTGTTCTGCGGGAACCACATAGCAGTCTCTACGTAATGCATCTTGGCAGAAACAATATGTATCGGAAACTTCATGAGCTTTATTGGTGGCCTGGACTTAAGCGCGAGGTTATGAAGTTCGTAGGCAAATGTTTGGTCTGTCAAAAGGTGAAGGCGGAACATTAGTTGCCTTCGGGATTGTTTCAGCCAGTGAAGATTCCACTTTGAAAGTGGGAAAAGGTCACTATGGACTTTGTTAGTGGGCTACCCTTAACGCCTACTAAGAAAGACTCAATATGGGTTATAGTGGATCGGTTAACCAAGTCTGCCCATTTTGTACCGGTTCGCACTGATTACTCATTGCAAAAGCTAGCTAGGCTGTATGTGGCAGAGATTGTAAGATTGCATGGAGTGCCAGTCACCATAATATCTGATAGGGACCCACGTTTCACTTCGCGATTTTTGAAGAAGTTGCATGAGGCGTTGGGTACTAAGTTGAATTTCAGTACGGCTTTCCACCCTCAAACTGATGGACAGTCGAAAAGGGTGATCCAAGTATTAGAAGATATATTGAGGGGATGCGTGATTGAGTTTCGAGGTAGCTGGGAAGACTATTTACCGTTAGCCGAATTCGCGTACAATAATAGTTATCAAGCAAGCATTGGGATGGCTCCATACGAGGTACTATATGGGGAAAGGTGTCGAACTCCAACATGTTTGACAGAGTTGGGTGAACAAAGAGTTTTGGGCCCTGAGTTAGTAGCCAATATTGAGGATAAGGTAAAATAGATTCGGGATCATTTGAATGAGGCCTCGAATAGGCAGAAGTCGTATGATGACCTTAAGCGTCGAGAAATAGAGTATGTAGTAGGAGACTTAGTTTTTCTGAAGGTCTCTCCGTGGAAGAAAGTGTTAAGGTTTGGATGAAAGGGGAAGCTAAGCCCAAGGTTCATTGGGCCATATCGGGTGGTAAGACGGATTGGGCCAGTCGCTTATCAGCTGGAGTTACCTCCTGAACTAAGCCAGATCCACGACGTGTTTCATGTTTCCATGGTAAGGCGGTATCGCTCAGACCCTTCACATGTCGAGGCGGTGGAAGAAATTGAGGTTAGGCCAGACTTGACTTTCGAGGAAGAGCCCATACAAATAATTGGTCGAGATGTCAAAGTACTGAGAAGGAAGTCCATTCCATTGGTCAAAGTACTTTGGCAGAATCACAAGGCTGAGCAGGCTACTTGGGAACCTGAAGAAGTGATGCGACGTCAATATCCTCAGCTATTTGAACAAGGTAAATTTCGAGGACAAAATTTCTTTTATGGGGTAGAGTTGTAACGCCCTAAAAATCCCGAAACCCAAAAATCTCGAAACTCAAAAGTCCAGAAATCCCGAACTTTCTTTGTTTTCAATTTTGATAAAAATTGTGTTTTATATTTCTGGCCCAGTGATAATTATAGTATGTCTTAATTCAAACTTAGGGGTAAATGAAATTATAATTTAATTATTAAAAGAATTAGGGTTGGCAAGTAGTTGGGCTTTTAAATAAAGTTAGGGGAAATAGCATCAAAAAGCCCTGTGGAGGAGTGGTTAAGTGACGCCACTTAGGGTGTCCGAAGGTGGCGTTAATAGCTAGCAAGGAGGTCCAAGGTTCAAATCCTAGCTTAGTATTTTTAAAAGTTTAATTTTAGCCTTCTAGAAGGATGGAAGTGGGGTGAAAGTGGACTCCAAGGGAAGTGTTTAGGAGAGAAAATTAAGGAAGGGATTAAAGGATTATTAGGGAGAAAAACGAGGAGATGAGAAGGGAGAAGTGATGGAGCCGAATGGGGAATTGGGCATGGGAAAATTTGGTTATAAGGCTTATAAATAGGTGCCGAATGCTAGGGTATGAAGCTAATGCCAAATTTCCTCCACCCTGTTGCCAGAAACTATTTCCTCTAAAAGCCGAAAACTCTCTGCCTTCTTTTCTTTTTTCTTCTTCCTTGTGCCGAATTCTATTTCTCCTCTACTCAATATTTTCTTTGCTTTAGGTGACTCTTCTTCCTCTCTTCTTTGGTACCGAGTAATCAATTGTTTCCATTCAAATCTCTAAGAGCTGAATATCCGTTGGCCGAATACCCTTGGTGCCGCCACTACTCTTTCCACCCAGTCGATTCTAGTGTAAGTGTTCGCTTTCCCAATCAGTTTTTGATAAGTATCAAGTATTCAGTTCCTCACTTCTTTCTAATCGACTTTGGTAGGGAATTAGTGTCAGATCTCAGTTTTGGATTCCTGCAGATTTGATCTTTAGATCTGAGAGATATACGTGATTAGTGACCAAAGTAGAAGCTAGTAAAGGCTTAGCGTTTAAGTAAGGTTAAGGTGAGATTCTGGCTTTTGGTAAAGTATTTGATAAGTATGTAAGATTAATCTTTGAGTGATATCGATTGTAGGTTTGGGCTACGAAAATTGCAGCACGCTTGCTTACCAGGTGTGTACATACACTGCACAAACACAATGAATCGGCAAAAGCCAAAAAGTTGAAAAGCCGAAATGCCAAAAAGCCAAAAGTTTTGCTACGGTAGTCTTGCGAGTGCGCGAACACTCGTAAGGGGGAAACAAATAGGTTGCCTGAGGCCCACGGGCGATTCCGTGGACTTGGGTTGTAATTTGGCCATATGGGCCTGAATGGGCTAATGATGGGCTGTTGGGCCCATAATAGGCAAAAATTGAATATTGATGCTTTGTGATAGGAATTTACATGTGAGCATGAATATGAATGTGAATGGACCTAACGGGCCATATAAATGTGATTTGGGCCTAATGGGCCATATAAAAGTGATTTGGGCCTAATGGGCCATATGAATATGATTGGGCTTAATGGGCTAGATACAGGTATGTGAAATTGTTTGGGCTTTGTAAGGGGTTTTGGGCCTATTATATGATATCCACATAAGACTTAATTAATACCCTACGACCGTGGACAAGTCAAAGGGTTAAGGTGTGGCAACAGGTATATGCATGTCTAGGATTGGATCTAGGGAGAGCTTGGTACTTAAGCGGTCTTAATGACCCACCTCCTCTTCTCTGGAATCCTACCTGGTGCATAGTATTCATTCATCTTAGCTCACGGGACTTGTTAACGGGCCAAGATAAGTGAAAACCGTAATTAAAGGAAAATTATAGAAATGCCCCTAAGGGTGAAAATGACCAAAATACCCCTATGTGTTGAATGTAAGTTTTGTGGATGTGACATGCATACATATGATATTCTGCTTAGGTTGCATATGGGTTGGGAATTATGACACGGAGGAAGTATATAAGGATCAAATGGTTGCTTGACAATCATGGGTCCACCGACGACTTTTAAAGCCCAATGTGTAAATTCAGGTAGTTTCGCAACCGGGCTACCATAGGTGTGTAGATTGGGTGGGTCCATATTTATATCCCCACATGGTGTGATGGGGGAGGAAGCTGGTGTGTAGCGGATGGACAATTTTGATGGGATTGCATTGCATGTTTGATGAATGACATTTTTGTTTGATTGCTTGTTTTCATCGAGGGTTATGCACATTGAGTTTCCAAAAACTCACCCCCTCTTTTATTTTATTTTCAGGTGATGCTCAGTAGAAGGTTCGATGTTTTGAGGGACTCTGGGTGGCCAGCTAGCAAGATAATATGGACTTTTTTTTTAAGCATATAAGTTTTTATTTTATTAAGTATGTTTCAGATCAGATTGTAATAAGGTTTTCTTTTTATCATTATTTGGTTTGTTATTTTATTGTGATGTAATTATGAAAAGTTGAACATGGATTTCTTAAATTATAGTATGTTTTCTACGTTTCTGCAACTAAGTTTTTTTTAATCAAATGTTTTAAACAAGGCTTTTTTAACTGAAGGTGTTTTTATTTATTTATTATTATTTAAGTTAATTAGGGTTTCTTTTATTTTAAGAAGGTTTTTTAATGAAAATACGATTTTCGCTAAAACACTTCAATGTGACACACCAGATTTGGCCATAGCGTCTAGGCCGGGTTTGGGGTGTTAGAACTAACACACCATGTGGGGACAAAGTCGACCCACTGAGCCAACACACCAATATCGCAGCGAAGCTGCCAGTAATAGTAACGCAGCAAAGTTGCCAGTATCAATATATGTGGCCAAGCCACCAGTAACAGTATATGTGGCAAGGCCACCAGTACAATACACTTCCTCCATAACAGTTTCCCAACCCCATGCAGAATGTCATGTCATAAATCATACAAGTATGCAGAATGTCATGCTCAGTATAGATAAATCACAGCACAAATCAGTCATTTACCCTCAAGGGGTAAAATAGTCATTTTACCCTATAGGGGTATTTTGGTCATTTTACCTACCTTGGGGTCTAAGTAATTTTCTCGACCCATCAGAAGGTCTACAGTCGCCTCGAGCGACTTGTGTAGACTTAATGATCCTAAGAGTGTAAATGGGCCCAAGTAGGCCCACACACCCCTGTGGCCCATCGAGCCCAAAAATTACCATGGCCATACGAACTACACAGCCCAATCCAGTATTAGCCATGTACCGCTGATTTTATCCGCGTGGAGCCCACGAGCCCATTGGGCCCACACGGCCCATTTTTGCCCATCGAGGCCCAAAACAGCCTAAGCCCATGAGAACGCCCATGGTGGCCTCTACAGTTTTATGCTCACTATTCGTGAGCTCGGTTTACCACATGTACGTTCACACACTCATGTGGCCAAAAGGCCATTCTTTCGGCTTTTCAGCTTTTCAGCTTTTGCCATTCTACAGTCTATTCAGTGTGTGAATACACACCTGTTTACGAAATCGAGTGAACCGCTCACGAGCCCAAAGCCTATATTCCAATAAAACATATTGTTAGCCTTCTAATTGTTACGGTCCACAACATTAAATCTCCAGACTTTCAATTACTACTAACCTTGATTGATAGTAATACATCCTATTACCCTAAGATCGCTGGCTAGAACCAAACGAACGTTCCTTGCCGGTTAGCTGCATAACAACCAATCTTGTTAGATAGGATTTATTACAGATGTGGCTTAGATCCACAACATCAACTTACAATCTATAGGGATATTCTGCCTAACCCAATAGTAAGGTAGCATTCTTACCTTATTCGATTAATAAGAGGAAGGGGTAAGTTGATTCAAGGCCACTGCACTACTCCATTTCTTGAAGGACCTGACAACCCAACGCGCCACATATCATGGGGAAAAGATCATCATTTGACAATCATGAATAGAAATGAGGCATTCGGTTTAAAGGAAAAGGATGAGAAAGAACAGATTGAATGTAACACCTCTAACTCGTATCCGTCGTCAGACTAGGGTCACAAGGTATTACTGAACATAAGCACAGTTCTGAACATTCCCATATTATCACAAGTCATATTCTTATATACATGTATAGCATATAATTAATTAAATATAAGCATATTACATAAACAAATCACAGGTTAATCACTTTAAAGATAAGCGAATACTAAAATAAATATTAAATATTTTATTTCTTAATTCTGCACATGCACAGGATTAACCAATTAAGTCATATTACAAGGCATTATATATTTCATCATTCAACTTAAGTTAGAAGTTTACCAAATGCACATCCGCATACAAATATATATGTATGTTACTTATTAATTAACCATTTTACTATCAATACATTCCTAACACATACTCAACATTTATCTTCATCAATTGTACCTATTTTACAAATCATATAAGCATGATATATACATATGCATTTCCAAAACAAACCGAATCATAAGGACAAGTATTATTCGATTTTACACATATACCAACCATAGTATAAGTGCATTTATACATATACATTTATAAGTTTAACTAAAAAAGCATATCTGATTAAATTAGCACATATCTTTTACCATAATAAACAAATCATGAATTATACATATCATTATTCTGAACCATAAGGGAACACCGAATATACCCTATGCATGTATCTTAATTGTCACCTAACTAGTAGGTGATATACTTAGCTAATTTAACAATCATTATATATCATGTAGCCGAAACACATAAACAACTTCATAAACATTATAATACCTTGGATATATTTTTAACATAAGTTTAGTCCAAGACTAAATATTAACACATCCCTTATCATATAAACTACCGCAATTCACATGAAAATATATATATATGTCGAACTAATAATCAATTATAGACAATATTTCTTACTATCATTTAACCGTATGTATTAGTCAACCAAATGAGGTTATTACTATCATTACAAGTCATAACCGAAGCATTTCAACCAAAAGCAACATAACAAATATACTTCATACTTACCAGTATACTATGGCTGAATCATTCAAACCATATCCAGCTCACCAATCAACTTCAATGCACAAAAATGTATATCACAAATATTATTCAACCATAACACCTGATATTATAACTAAAATGAACACAAACCATAATTTAACGTAACCAATTTCAAGCAAGGTAGTTAAGCCATTTCCGTATGGCTTTAATACATACTCATTCAAAATAATTAACATTAAGACAAGCCTATACATGCCATATAACCGAGTCTCAAAATATTATTTATTAAAATGATAACCATATAGTTTGATATCATCTCTACCGACTTCCAACTCAAGTAGATCTCTGAAAATCTATAAACATAGGGGAAAAAACACACAGAATAAGCTTTGAGAGCTTAGTAAGCTATAAGCAAATAAATAACTCATTGTCAATATCGATTGAATTACCAAACCAATTTATACTATCATAATCATATTTAACTTCAAACTTATAATTTCATATAATACATATACTTTCACTTTTACCAAATATCCATACAACTAATATTAATATATCATTCAAATTTCAAAGCCACAATATCAATAATTAACCGAATATATATAAACTCATATACATATATTCATGAATCACTTTATAATTCTTCTTTCTTTATATATTTAGGCCGTATATAAAAATTTATATAAGTTTGCACATAGGCTACAATATGATATCACTATACATAACCTTTGAATGAATGTACTATAACTATTATCAATGTAACATTCAATTTCAAAACCATAATACCATTATATAATCGAATATACACACCCAAAAACATATATTCTTGAATCAAACTTTAATATCTCATACTTACACTTATCATGTAGCCGGATATACATGTATCTATACCAAAATTTCATACACCATGAAAATCTTATTATCAATGCATAAAGTCAAATATTTAAAAACTTGTTTTCATATACTCATGTCTCAAACGTTCATACCACATAATTATGCTTAAATTTGGCCGAATATACTTCACAATTACTCATAAATTCAGATTAACATGATACATATGTTTGTATCACATATTAAATAATCAGCTTACCTTATTTTCAAGTAAACAACAAGCTAACTCATACCTGATCATTTAGCTCGTTTAACGTATTCAATTACCACATCAGCATAAGGTCTTTTGGGCACAAACTTATAATAATTCACCGGCATAAAGCTTGCTAGGCCTAAGCCTAAATCTCACACCGGCACAAGGCCTGCTAGACTCAAAGTCTGATTTTATACACTGGCAATAAGCCTACTAGGCATAAGCCCGATTTAATTCACCAGCACAAGGCTTGGTAGGCTCAAAGCCTAAATATCACTATTATAAAGTTGTCTCATAAACAATTCATATATAAAAAATTCCAGATATTCTGTATAGTTCATACGAGCTTTCAAACGTTATAACTCAGTCGAAATGAATGGATGAACATAGTTACCATGCTTATACACATTCGACATTTAGCATATATTAATTCATATATTTCATTTCAGCATATATACTTTGTATTTAATTAAAATTAAGTATGTCTATTTGCTTATAAACTTACCTCGGGCAACGGTAATTGAGACGAGACAACCAGTCGACAACTTTGGTTTTTCCCCGGTCCAAATTTGATTTCTTTGGTTCTTGATCTAAACATATTCAAATTAAGCCCATTCAAACATGTTTTCATTTAATTTAGTCCAAAACCACATAAATGGGTAAATTACCATTTTACCCCTGACATTTACACTTTTTACAATTTAGTCCCTATTACACAAAACCCAAAATACACAAAAGTTCAGCATGCCCATGCTAAGCTGAATTTTACCCACTCTAAAAAAAATCCATACATTTTATTTATTTCACATTTTAGTCCCTTAAATTATTATTTTTGCAATTTAGTCCTAATAACTAAAAATCATCAAAAACTCCAATACAGAATATGTTAATCTAAAACATATCTTTAATATTTCATCATCAAACAACAAAAATCACAAGCTCTCAACAATGACATAACTCAAAATATTCACCAAAATAAAAAATTCAAGCACGGGTTTTGTTGTACTCGAAGTAACGATCTCAAAAACGTGAAAATTATCAAAAACCGAGTCGAAAATGACTTACCAATTGAACATGCAATTGTCGAACCTCATTTTGCAACAATGGATGTTTTTATTTTCTTACATTTGGCTATATGAAGAAAATCGACTAAAATCATGGTTTTTTTTGTTTTATTTAATATATTATTTACTAACCATTTACCTTTTTAACCTCTAAAATAATGCATAATTTCCTTTATGCCAAACCATTAACATCCACTAACATATTAATGGTATAATTTCCATTTAAGGCCATCATGTTTAAAAGCCAAAGCCAATTGACACCTTTAATAAATAGAATGCAACTTTTGCATTTTACGCGATTAAGTCCTTTTTACTGAATTAACCACTTCAACGATAAAATTTCTTTTCGAAAATTTTACAAAACTATAATATCATGCTATAAATATTAAAATAATAATAAAATAAATTTTTTGATGTCAGATTGTGGTCCCGAAACCACTGTTTCGATTAACCCTAAAAAGGGGCTGTTACAACTCTCCCTTCTTAGGGATTTTCGTCCCCGAAAATCTTACCAGAGAATGGATTAGTGATTTACTTTCACTAGTATCCTCAATTTCTCACATAGCCTAAGATGTTCCCAACTTTTCAATTCCACGAACTAAGATTTCTGATCTGTTCTTTGCTATGAGTCATACCAAGCTGAGTTTCTACTTCTAAAAGAGATACTACAGATAAAAGATCTTATCTGTATCATCGCATCATATATATAAGAAACATATTACGAGTCTTCTCAAGTTTTGATAATAATCTCACTCAATCCGATAAATCACGAACTTAACATCTCTTTATAGCTAAATCGAGAAATTCTACTCCCACTATAATACTTTCACAAATGCTCAGTTTTCTAATTGAAAATTCAATGCTTTTACGTATCAAGCCCACATATATTTTTTGCAAATTTGAAACTGCTTTTAGACGGTCACGAATTACTGATCACATCGACCCCAGAATTCTTTTTATCAAAATTCGAGTCAATACAACGAAGTTCAGTAATTGCAGCCATACTATAGTCATACAATGCTATCTTAATATTCATCTCTTAACTATTATTATACGCAAACTTAACCAACAATAAATGTCTTTCTCAGTTGCTTTGGAACTCTAAAACATAGTGATACATAAATATTTCAAGAATTTGATTTGCTTTCCTTGATTTCACTACAATCTCATACTCACAGATTACAGTAATTTCCTTCAGAATTATCATATGAGTTTCAGGTTTTAATCCAAAACAACAATGACTAACACCATAAGCAGACTTGCAATCACAGAAACAAATAACTTAGTTGTTTAATCAAAAGAGGAAATCTATACGTAGAGAGAGATTTCTGCAGACAGTGAACAATGTTTCAAATAACTCTGCCTTTTTCAATAACAAAGATAGTTCCGATACAGAATGCATCCACACTCTATTTCTATAATCAACAACGTCACAATTATCATATTTCACACTCAATCATCAATACCACATCTGAGGTTCTGAATCAGAAATCAATTTATGCTGAACCCCTTTTAATTTATAATTTACTGACACATTTCTGAATTTCTCGACTTCACTAAATAAAAATTTATTTAACCTTTAATTTAGCTAACAACTATGATAATATTAAACACGTATTCATCGCTCAAAAAGCACACAAATGTTTCCATTCAAAACATCCGAAACTATAATCATTTTCCTCGGATAAGAATCACTTACAGATTTAAAAGTTTTTCAACAATTCGACCTAACTTTGTTGTGCCAAGTTCGGATCTTCCTCTGACATTAAACATTTTAAACTCTTGTAGTCATCATATATATATCACATAACTCTTTATTCAACTCAAACAAAACCAGAACTAACATTTCGGTTGATAATGTCTTCATGTAAAAGAAAGCTTCAACATTCAAACTAGCTTTAATATACTACCATTTCTCAGATAGAATTGTCCCAATAGATATAATTCTGTATCAAATTTTTAAGAATACAAATTCTTCTTCTAGACTATCCCTGAATTCACACATGTACATTCAAAATTTATTTCCTATACGGTGGATAAATTCAAACACATATAACTCAATCATATTTTCAATCAAATAATTCAAGTCGGACTAAATCACTGAATCAGTCTTTTCAAAGAAATCTTTTCTTTTCATTTAACAGAATAACCCAAACATATCATTATACAGATGCCACAATCATCAAATAGAAATCATATCATAATGATACCGACATCTTACCCATAGTAATAGATAAACCCTGCTATTGATAAAGCATTTGAACCTAGAAAAAAATCAAATATGATTAACTCTGATAACGGTACATGCAGTACTCCCAAATTTCAGAATAGAAATTATGATTATAATAGATATAGCCATTTTTGTCAAATAGATATCTCTTATAGATAATCACATAGAATCATAAGAAAACTAGAATAGTGAAATTCTCAACATCTGAAGCTCCACAGAATATTGAAAAATTATAACCTATATAGAATTATATTAATTTTGATGTTATCCCAAAAATTATTCGGAAAGAACAATGTCACTCATAAATACTGAAATCCACAGTAACAGAAGCAATATGATCTTCACTTATATTCAACAAAACAATAGCCAGTAGAAACAAAATATTAGCCTCATACGGATTTTACCAACTAGTTTCATATTTACTCAAGGGAATAAATACCAGAGATGGACATAGCAATATCGAACATAATGAAAAATAGACCAACCATACTTTCATCTTTTAGTATGTTTAGTTATTGTCCTCATACGTTAAGAATTCCTTTTGAAATTAAATAGTCACATATACTTCTGAGGATAAATGTACACATAGAATGCCCAAAAGAAGTCATAGTGATTGCTCGACTATAACCACAACATTCAACCATCAATACAATTCAAACATTAAACCACTGTCTAGTTCTGTCATCAGAAATTCTCACATTATCCCTTCACTAACAAAAATCAATTCAAAAGAACTTTCAGTTAATACTTTTTTTAGATAGCATACCTGAATAGATCATTTAATCGGAGTTATCTTCTTCTATAATAGTGACTTTGCATAATCTGAATAGTCTTCGAAACTATCCCATATCTCTTTTAATATTGTCTTCATTTGCTGATTCATTCTCTTTTCTAACTACATTAGAAATCTTTCAAACATGGACTTCTATAACTCCACTCTCATGAGCTTATTCAACCCAAATCTTACAATTTTCATTGTAACATTTTTACGGATAAGGGGGTGAGGTTAGTAAAGCCTCAAATTCAACTCACACATATATGCACATAACACATACTATCAGAATTAGTCAGTTCATTACTGATTTCGCATTCTCAAATCATTTAATAAACATTTGCTTATAATCACTTTTATTCTTAACACATAGCTCATACACTAAATTAAATCATTAATTCATCATCAAAATATTCAAGTAACAATCACATATCAAACATCACAACTCATATACTCATATAATTATAACATTTATCAATAGTAGAATATCATGCATTCTGATTTATAACTTTATGAGTTTCAACTCATCGCCAACACATTTTCACTCAAACGTTTGAGTATAACATTCTGTACTATTGGAATTAGCTCGGTTGGAAAGCATATCAGTCTTACAAAACAATTTTGTTAGAGTCGGGAGATCTCACACTATCATAAGTTAAATATGGCATGTATAACTAGACTTACATACGATATGATAGTCCTAGAACCGACTAAACTATAGCTCTGATACCAATAAAATGTAACACCTCTAACCTGTATCCATCGCCGGATTAGGGTCATAAGGTATCACTGAACATAAGCACAGTTCTGAACATTCTCATATTATCACAAGTCATATTCTTATATACATGTAGAGCATATAATTAATTAAATATAAGCATATTACATATACAAATCACAGGTTAATCACTTTAATGATAAGCGAATACTAAAATAAAAATTAAATATTTTATTTCTTAATTCTATACATGCACAGGATTAACCAATTAAGTCATATTACAAGGCATTATCAATTTCATCATTCAACTTAAGTTAGAAGTTTACTAAATGCACATCCGCATACAAATATATATATGTTACTTATTAATTTACCATTTTACTATCAATACATTCCTAACACATACTCAATATTTATCTTCATCAATTGTACCTATTTTACAAATCATATAAGCCTAATATATGTATATGCATTTCCAAAACAAACTGAATCATAAGGACAAGTATTATTCAATTTTACACATATACCAACCATAGTATAAGTGCATTTATACATACATATTTATAAGCCGAATATACTTCACAATTACTCCCAAATTTAGACTAACATCATATATATGTTTGTATCACATATTAAATAATCAGCTTACCTAATTTTCAAGTAAACAACAAGCTAACTCATACTTGATCATTTAGATCGTTTAACGTATTCAATTACCACATCAGCATAAAGTCTTTTGGGCATAAACTTATAATAATTCACTGGCATAAAGTTTGCTAGGCCTAAGCCTGAATCTCACACCGGCATAAGGCTTGCTAGACTCAAAGTCTGATTTTATACACTGGCAATAAGCCTGCTAGGCATAAGCCCGATTTAATTCACCTGCATAAGGCTTGCTAGGCTCAAAGCCTGAACATCACTATTATAAAGTTGTCTCATAAACAATTCATATATAAAAAATTCCAGATATTCCATATAGTTCATACGGACTTTCAAACGTTATAACTCAGTCGAAATGAATGCATGAACATAGTTACCATGCTTATACACATTCGGCATTTAGCATATATTAATTCATATATTTCATTTCAACATATATACTTTGTATTTAATGAAAATTAAGTATGTCTATTTGCTTATAAACTTACCTCGGACAACGGTAATTGAGACGAGACAACTAGTCGATAATTTTGGTTTTTCCCTAGTCCAAATTTGATTTCTTTGGTTCTTGATCTAAACATATTCAAATTAAGCTCATTCAAAATTTTTTTCATTGAATTTATTCCAAAAACACATAAATGGGAAAATTACCATTTTATCCCTAACATTTACACTTTTTACAATTTAGTCCCTATTGCACAAAACACAAAATACACAAAATTTTAGCAGGCCCATGCTGTGCCGAATTTTACCCACTCTGAAAAAAATCCATACATTTTATTTATTTCACATTTTAGTCCCTCAAATTATTATTTTTGCAATTTAGTCCTAATAACTAAAAATCATCAAAAATTCCAATACAAAATATGTTAATCTAAAACATATCTTTCATATTTCATCATGAAACAACAAAAATCACAAGCTCTCAACAATGGCATAACTTAAAATATTCACCAAAATAAAAAATTCAAGCACGGTTTTGTAGTACTCGAAGCAACGATATCAAAAATGTGAAAATTATCAAAAACTGAGTCCAAAATGACTTACCAATTTAACATGCAATTGCCGAACCTCATTTTGCAACCATGGATTTTTTTATTTTCTTACATTCGGCTATATGAAAGAAAATGGACTAAAATCATGGTTTTTTTTTTTGTTTTATTTAATATATTATTTACTAACAATTTACCTTTTTTACTTTTAAAATAATGCATAATTTCCTTTATGCCAAATCAATAACATCCACTAACATATTAATGGTATAATTGCCATTTAAGGCCATCATATTTAAAAGCCAAAGCCAATTGACACCTTTAATAAATAGAATGTAACTTTTATATTTTACGCGATTAAGTCCTTTTTATCGAATTAACCACTTAAACGATAAAATTTCTTTATGAAAATTTCAAAAAACTATAATATCATGCTATAAATATTAAAATAATACTAAAATAAATTTTTTGATGTCAAATTGTGGTCCCAAAACCACTATTCCTATTAATCCTAAAAATGGACTGTTACATTGAACGAGAAGAGCCAATATGAACACTTACCGTTCTAGTCAGGAACTCTCGCCGAAAAAGAATTAATAGACCAACAGCAACGTATGGAAGCAATTGATCAGGAATAGGGAGAGAAAAGAAGGCCGAGTACAATCGTTATTCCACATCAAAAAGTAATAAAAGAGGGAAGAAAAGAATAGGGAAAGAATAATCAACCTACCTCACCAAGAAGAGAAAAAAAGAAATGAAGGAATAGATGATATTACAATAAAAGAGTAAATTCGGCCAAACGAGATAAAAATAAAGCAAAGTAGAAGCCGAAAACCAAAGTCCCAAGCAGTAATCGGTATTTTAGTAGAAGATAACTAAGGGTGTTAACTAAATCGAAAAAAGAAGAGAAGAATAGAAAAACCCCGAACCTCAAAACGTGCACAGCCCCTATAGTTTTGCCAAAGCTGAATTTCCTCAAAGTTAGAGACCAAATTCGGCACGCACTTCCTTTCCCACTCAAACTCCTTAATTTATCCAAATATTTCTCCCTTTATCCCTCCACAATCCTCTCCATAAAATCCTCCTTGATTTTCTCCATGACCCATTCAAATTTCAACCTGCAGAGTTCTAGTCAGACTCCACTTCTCATGCAGCAAAGAAGTAAAATAAATACTCCTTTGTGCACCGAGTGACTTAAACTCCCAAACTCCCTAGAAGCACAACACGCCACTACCACTACACCACAACTCTCTTTGTATCATATATTACCTATTTTAATTAAAGAAGCCTACTATCTAAAATCAAGGGCCTTATTCACTTAAAATTAAAATTTTTGCTAAAGCCCAGGTTTGAACCCAAGACTCCAACACTTCATAGGACACTTAACCACTGAAGCAAACATGCATTTGTGCCATTTTCTTGCACAACTAAATACTTACGTCTAGTCTCCTAGTTGTTCCCATGCTCAAGGCTTATTCCTTCTAAGCCCAACTTCGGGGCGTTACATGAAATGCAGTGCTAAAATTCAATTTTGTACCCAAAGCTTCTTGCAACTTTTTCCAAAACCTTGAAGTAAACTCAGATCTCTATTCGAAATAATAGAAATAGGTACTTCGTGCAATCTCACAATCTCAGCAATGTACAGCTCAGCTAGCTTATCAAGTGAATAAGTAGTACGTACCTATATAAAATGAGCTAATTTCATAAATCTATCAACCACAACCCATATGGCATCTTTCTTTTTTAGAGTCATAGGCAAACCCATTACGAAATCCATCGTAATCCTATCCCATTTCCACTCAGGTACCATCACTAGCTGAAGTAAACCCGAAGGTACTTGGTGTTCGGCTTTTACTTGTTGGCATATCAAACATCTCGAAATAGACTCGGAGATATCTTTTTTCATACCTGACCACCAATACATCTTCTTCAAGTCATTATACATTTTCATACTACCCGAATGCACAGATAAACAACCATTATGCGCTTCATGAAGAATTTTCCAAATAATTTCATCATTTTTCGGTACACAAACCCTATCTCGAAACATTAAACAACCATTGGATCCGACATGGAAGTCTGAATCACTAACCGATTCACAATGAGCTCTCTTGGCTTGCAAATTATTGTCACATTTTTGGGCTTCACAAATCTGCTGAATAAACATCGGCCTAGCTTTCAACTCGGCTAGAATAGAATTATCATCAGATAAAGTAAATCTCGTGTCCAATGCTCTCAAAGCAAACAAAGTCTTCCTACTCAAGACGTCTGCGACTACATTCACTTTACTCGGGTGATAGTCAATCACCAACTCATAATCTTTCAGCAACTTGAGCCATCTTCGTTGTCGTAAGTTCAAGTCCTTCTGAGTCATCAAATACTTTAAACTCTTATGGTTGGTCAAAACATGACATTTCTCACCATACAAATGGTGTTGCCATAACTTCAAGGCAAACACAATAGCGGCTAATTCTAAATCATGCATTGGGTAATTCTTCTCATGCGATTTCAATTGTCCCGAGGCATAAGCTATCACCTTGCCTTCTTGCATCAACATACATCCTAGTCTATTCAGTGACGTATCATTATAAATCACAAACTCCTTTCCTGATTCAGGTTGCACTAAAATCGGTGCCTCAGTCAATAATGCCTTCAACTTCTCAAAACTTTGTTGACATTTTTCGGGCCATTCAAACTTGACGTCTTTTTGCAACAATCTCATCATAGGAGTAGAAATCATCAAAAATCCTTTAACAAATCGTCAGTAATAACTGGCTAAGCCCAGAAAACTTCTGACTTCGGACACATTTCTCTGCGGCTTCCAATCAACAATTGCCAAAATTTTACTAGGATCAACCCGAATACCATCACTCGAAACGATATGTCCCAAAAATCCAAATTCTCTGAGCCAAAACTCACTTTTACTGAACTTAGCATAAAACTGTTTATCTTTCAAAGTTTGTAAAATAGTTCTCAAATGCTCGGCATGCTCGGTCTCATCATGAGAATAAATCTGTATGCCATCAATAAAAACAACTACAAACTTGTCCAAATATGGTCGGAAAATTCAGTTCATCAAGTCCATGAAAACAACAGGGGCATTATTTAATCCAAACGGCATAACAAGAAATTCATATTGGCCGTACCTTGTTCTGAAAGCAGTTTTCAGCACATCTGACTCTTTAACTCTCAACTAGTAATACACGGATCTCAAATCAATCTTGGAGAACACTGTCACTCATTTCAACTGATCAAACAAGTCACCTATCCTCGGCAACGGATACTTATTCTTTATGGTTACTTTATTAAGCTGTTAGTAATCTATACAAAGTCTCATAGATTCGTCTTTCTTCTTTACAAACAATACTAGAGCGCCCCAGGGAGAATAACTCGGTCTCGAAAAAATCCCCATAGACAATCTATCTTACTCATCTAATTCAACCCAAAGGATTTCACCATTTTCACATTTCAGTTCAATAACTTTCTGTTTATAATTTACTATAGCATCATGCAACGTCAGCCAATCCATACCGAAAATAACATCAAACTCATCAAATGGTAATAACATCAAGTCAGCCGGAAAACAGTAACCTCTAATCATCAAAGGTCATTTCTTACATACTTTGTCAAATAAAACATGCTTGCCTAAAGTTTGACAGCTTAATAAAAAATTCGTAAACTCAACAGGCAATTTCTTATTATTTACCAAATTCATACAAACATACAAATGAGTAGATCCAGGGTCAGTCAATGCAATAACGCCTGTATCATAAAGAGAAAATGTACCAGTAATAACATCGGGAGACGTCGCTTCTTCGCGAGCACAGATGGCATAGGCTCTCACCGATGCTCGAGCTTCGGATCTCATAGCAGTTTCTTTCGTCACACCTTTACTACTGGCTCAATTTCTAGTATTCCTTGGGGGCCTTCCTCTAGAAGTAGTATTACCAGGCCTTGCACTTTGAAATTTCTCTTTCTCTGCCATCTCCGGGCAATCTCTGATAAAATGCTCTTGTGAACCACACTTGAAACAAGACCGGTCATTCATTCTACATTCGCTAGGATGTCTTCTTCCACATTGTTGACATTCGGGCCTATTAGACTTTACATTGCCCATACTCGCCATTGAGGTGGATTGAGATTTAAAACTTGATGTTTCTTCTCACGATATATGCGTGAATATCCCGCTGAAAATTTCGAACGGGAATACATTTCTCTAGATTTCTTGGACTGAGATGGAAATGACTTATTCATCAGTCTTTTCCTCGAGTCTCTAGCTTCAAGATCAGCTTTCCTATTCTCTTTGTTCAATTCTTCGGCCTTACTAGCCCGTTCAACTAATACCACAAACTCTTTCAGCTCTAAAATCCCAACTAGCACACGAATGTCTTCATTCAAACCATCCTCAAATCTCTTGCACATAATGGCCTCGGTGGAAACACACTCTCGAGCATACTTACTCAGTCTGACAAATTCTTGCTCATACCCTGTTATGGTCATACGACCCTATTTCAACTCAAGAAATTCTTTACGTTTCTGATTAATCAACCGTTGGCTAATATACTTCTTTCGAAACTCCTCCTGAAAGAAGTCTCATGTGACCTTTTCTCTCGGAACTATAGATACAAGTGGATTCCACCAATGGTATGCAGAATCTCTCAAAAGCAAGATAGCACACTTTAAACACTCATCTGGTATGCAGGACAACTTATCGAATACCCTAATGGAGTTCTCGAGCCAAAACTTGGCTCTCCCGGGATCATCATCCACATTAGCTCAAAAGTCTTCGGTTCTATGCTTTCGAATCTTATCAACCGGGGCCTTATTCATTCTTACAAAGTCCATACCTTGTGGGGCTACTGGAATCGGACGAGGAATAAATGGGGTAGAAGAGGTTGGTGGCAACAACAATCTATATGCAAACTAGCCCGATATGCTCAATAATCTCATGGGATTTGTGGTCCCGAAACCACTATTCCGACTAGGGTCTAAATCAGACTATTACACAACAGTTTGAGTTGAAGCCAATTATGTTCCAAATGCTTCAGATTGTGGGCTAATTCGGTGGAATGCCTACTGAAGATCCTCACCTACATTTAAGATCATTTATGGAGGTGAGCGATTCTTTCAAGTTAGCAGAAGTACCCAAAGATGCATTACGATTGAAGCTGTTCCTATATTCACTAAGGGACAGAGCTCGAGCCTGGTTGAACTCATTGCCACCAAATTCAATTTCTACATAGTAAGAGTTAGCATTTCCCACCTAGCAAGAATGCTAAGTTAAGGAACGAGATCACTGTTTTCCAACAAATGGATGAGGAGTCCTTGTATGAGGCATAGGAAAGGTACAAAGAATTATTACGAAAGTGACCTCATCACGGAATCCCATATTGCATCCAACTCAAGACATTTTATAATAGTCTCAATGCTTACATGAGGATGGTAGTGGACGCTTCTGCTAATGGTGCTCTCCTTTCTAAGTCTTATAACGAGGCTTATGAAATCATTAAGAGGATTGCCAGTAACAATTACCAATGACCAACCAATCGAGCAGCGTCAGGAAGACGAGTTGCTGGAATACATGAAGTATACGCTCTTACTTCACTCGCATATTAGGTATCCTCAATATCCTCAATGTTAAAAAATCTTATTACTAATGGGTCTAATAGTTTTACAGCACAAACACCAAATAAATTTTAAAATGTAACCTATGTTTATTGTAGGGAAGGAAATTTGTTCGAAGAATGTCCATCGAACCCAGAATCCATGTACTACATGGGTAACTAGAATCAAAATCGAGGAAGGGAAGGACTGCAATCCAATTTCTATAACCCATCGTGACGAAATCACCCTAATTTTTCCTGGAGTAACCTAGGGGCTAGAACCAGTAACACTTATGCCCAACCTAAACCAATACTATCGAAGCTAAAAAGAAGCAAGCTGACATTCAAGATTCAGAGGAAGTTTAACTAAGTGTTGAAATTCTAGTTTCACAAGAAGCAGAATCTGTAAAACCCGACAAGGTAATTTCAGAACCAGCTAATTTTGATAAACTAATAACGCCGTTAGATGCAGAATTGCCACAGAAGACAAATCAACTTGTTTTAGTAAAGAAACCATCACCACCCTACCCTTAAAGACTTCAAAAGCAAAAGCAGGATATTCAATTCAAGAAGTTCCTAGATGTACTCAAGCAACTTCATATCAACATTCCGTTGGTTGAAGCACTTGAGCAAATGCCGAACTACGTCAAATTCATGAAGGATTTCTTGTCCAAAATATGAAGACTTGGAGAATTTGAGACGGTAGCTCTGACGAAGGAATATAGTGCATATCTTCAAGACAAACTACCCCCAAAGTTGAAGGATCCTGGATGTTTTACCATCCCTTGCAACATTGGAGCAACATATTGTGGTAAGGCATTATGTGAATTAGGTGTGAGTATTAACTTGATGCCTATGTCAATATTTAGGAAGTTGGGGATAGGTGAAGTTAGACCTACTACGGTTACACTTCAATTAACGGATCGATCCTTAGCACATCCAAAAGGAAAAATCGAGGATGTATTGGTACATGTAGATAGATTTATCTTCCCTGTTGATTTTGTTATTCTAGACATTAAAGCAGACAAATAAGTGCCAATTATCTTAGGAAGACCGTTCTTAGCAACCGGAAGGACCCTTATTGATCTGCAGAAGGGCAAGCTTACTATGCGTGTTCAGTATGATCAGGTAACATTTAACGTTTTTAAGTCTATGCGATTTCCTGACACAATTGATGATTGTTCTGTAGTATCTGATTTAGAGGATTTAATAGTGGAGAAGGAGCTCAACTATGTTGAGGATCCGTTAGAACAAATTTTGACATCAGATCCTTCGAATGATGAAGAGGAGGATGAATACTTATCATTGTTAGAAGCTAATCAAAAGGGATTTAATCTGCAATCCCGTTTTGAATATTTGAAATTAGAGAAAAAGGATTATACCCAACTAAAAGCGTCAATCAAGGAGCCACCTAAATTAGAACTCAAGGTACTACCTTCACATTTAAAATATGTTTATTTAGGTAATACTTCTACTTTGCCTATGATTGTTTCAGCAGAATTAACTAGTGAGAAAGAAGAGAAACTCATTCTGGTGTTGAAACAATTCAAGAAGGCTATCGGATGGACCATAGCCGATATTCATAGAATTGGTCCATCTGTATGCATGCGCAAGATCATACTATATGATGGAAAAAAAGGGACGATTGATGGACAACAAAGACTAAACCCCATTATAAAAGACATAGTAAAGAAAGAAATCATCAAGTGGTTAAATGCAGGTATAATTTACCCCATCTCAAACAGCTCATGGGTAAGTTCGGTCCAGTGCGTGCCAAAGAAAGGAGGTATTACAGTAATCGAAAATGAGAATAATGAGTTGATACCAACTAGAACGATTACGGGATGGAGAATGTGCATCGATTACCGGAAGTTGTAGAAGGCGACTAGGAAAGATCACTTCCCTTTGCCGTTTTTGTACCAAATGTTGGATAGACTTACGAGGCGAGACTATTATTGTTTTCTTGATGGATACTCGGGGTATAATCAGATTACAGTAGCACCGGAAGATCATTACAAGACAATATTCACTTACCCGTACGGTACATTTGCATTTAGATGCATGCCATTTGGTTTATGTAATGGACCTCCTACATTTCAAAGATGTATGATGTCTATATTTTATTGACATGGTTGAAAAGTATTTGGAAGTTTTTATGGATGATTTTTCAGTATTCAGAGATACATATGATGATTGCCTAGCCAATCTACCCAAGGTACTAAGGCGATGCGAAGAAACAAACCTAGTACTCAACTGGGAAAAGTGTCATTTCATGGTATGAGAAGGGATTGTTCTAGGGCATCGGATAACAATACATGGAATAGAGGTTGATAAAGCAAAGGTAGATGTTATTGAGAAACTCCCCCTCCAACATCTGGAAAGGGTGTTAAGCGCTTTTTGGGCCACGCCAGTTTCTATCGAAGATTCATCAAGGACTTCTCCAAAATTGCTAAACCCTTATGAAAATTATTGGAGAAGGACACGACGTTCAAATTTGATGAGGAATGCTTAAAGGCTTTCAAAGATTTGAAGAGTTGACTAGTTTCGGCACCCAGAATCGTCACACCAGACTAGGATTTGCCATTTGAATTGATGTGTGACGCAAGTGACTTTGAGATAGGAGCTGTCATGGGTCAGCAAAGGAAAAAAGTTTTTCATCCCATCTACTATGCAAGTCAAACTCTGACATGAGCTCAACTAAATTATATGGTAACAGAAAAAGAGTTACTTGCTATTGTGTTTGCTTTTGACAAGTTTTGATCTTATCTTGTAGGTACCAAAGTGACTGTCTATACGGACCACTCAAAAATTAAGTACTTACTTGCCAAGAAAGACCCTAAGCTGAGGCTGTTCCGATGGGTACTTCTACTTCAAGAGTTCGATCTAGAAATTCAAGATCGAAAGGGAGTAGAAAATCAAGTAGCAGACCACTTGACTAGACTGGAGCCACAAGAATGGAACTCTCCTCTTATACCAATTCGAGAGACGTTTCTAGATGAACACATACTGAAGGTAAATCATGTCCATAATAGCCCTTGGTTTGCTGATGTTGCTTGCTTTTTAGCTTGTGGTTTGATTCCAATTGATAAGATGTATCATCAAAAGAAAAAGTTTCTCCATGATGTGAAGTACTATTTCTGGGAAGAGCCGTAATTGCTTAGGAAGTGTACAGATCAAATGATCAGGAGATGTGTGGCAAAAGATGAAGTACATAAGATTCTATATCATTGTCACTCAGCTCTGAGTGGGGGACACTTCGGAGGTACATGTACTGCAGCCAAGGTATTGCAAGCCGGATTCTTTTGGCCAACACTATTCAAAGACACATATGCCTATGTAAAGAGTTGTGATAGATGTCAAAGGGTCAGAAATGTCACCAACAGAAATGAGATGCCTTGAACAAACATCATTGAGGTAGAATTATTCGATGTTTAGGGTATTGACTTTCTTGGTCCTTTCCCTCTGTCTTTTGGTCACAAGTACAAATTAGTAGTATTAGACTATGTGTCTAAGTGGGTTGAGGCAGAGGCATATCTGATAAATGATGCTAAGGTTGTAATGAAGTTTTTGCAAAAACATGTGTTCACAAGGTTTGGAACCCCAAGAGCCATTATCAGTGATGAAGGGTCCCATTTTGTGAACAAGTGGTTGAAATGGTTATTAGATAAACACGGAGTGAAACATAAGGTCGCTACAGCTTACTATCCGCAGACAAATAGGCAAGCTAAACTGGCAAACAAGGAGATCAAAGGCATACTTGAGAAGGTACTTTGCCCGAACCGACGAGATTGGTCCAAAAGATTAGATGATGCTTTATGGGTTTACAGAATAGCATAGAAAACACCTTTAGGGATGTCACCCGGTTAGTCTTTGGGAAAGCCTGTCATTTGCCCTTGGAATTAGAGTATAAAGCTTACTGGGCCCTTCGACAACTCAACTTTGATCTTAAGCTTGCTAAAGAGAAACGGATGCTCCAACTCAATGAGCTAGACGAATTCCAAATGTTCTCGTACGGAAATGCCAAATTACTCATGGAGAGACTTAAGAAATGGCATGACAAGTACATTCGAGTTTGAGAATTTGAAGCAGTTCAAAAGTCTTGTTATTTAATTCTAGATTAAGGTTCTTTCCAGGTAAACTAAAATCACGTTGGTCTGGTCCATTTATGATTCATCGCGTCTATCCTTACGGAGTTGTTGAACACCAAGGTAAGGGAGGTAATTTTCAAGTTAATGCTCAGCGTCTAAAACATTACTGGAGAGATAAGATTGAACAAAATCAAATTTCTTTCATTTTATCGAATGTTTAAATTTTCTTATTTTCCTTTTTAATAAATGATTTGGGGTATATTTTCGGGATTAGTATGTTTAAATAAATTCTGTCTAGGAGATTGGAACTTAAGCGGGACCGCTTGTTACCCCTCCAATCTTTCTTGGGAATTTATTTTAACATAATTTTTAAAGAAATTATTCCCTAAATGGAAAATTAAATTTTTGGTTTTTCAAATAAAAGGGTCAATTTTGATCCAAGTTTTAAATTGCAACTCAATTTAAAATTTTCATCAAGTCTAGGGACTTAATTGAATTATTTTTAAAATTTTGTTGCTCTTTTCATAAATAGTAAAAATTAGATGTCTCTTTTTGTAAATATTTTCAAAAGATTTCTAGAATAAATGTTTTTAGTTTAATAAAAAAGATGATAATTATTAATATATAATTATATCCTTTATAGTATATATTAATTATTATCAACTTTATATAGAGTTAGGATTAGTTTTAATTTAATTATATTTTATTTGATAAGTTTTTATCTTCATAAATTAATAGCAAATAATAATTTATTATGCATTATATTAATTATTAATTGTTATTTACTTTGAGTAGAATTAGAACTTAGAATTTTTGTTTATTAAATTATATTAAGAATTCTACTCTAATTCCTACTACTCTCACTATAAATTCCTCAATTTCTTCCATCCATTCATTCATCACTCAAAACCCCAAATCACCAAATCCCTTAAGTGCCGCAAGCTCCTAGCAACAACATCACCCAAAGAGAGGCCAAAGACACGCCAGCAGACCTTACGCACGCCGCCCATCATCGCACGCCTTGCGCGCTTGCCCTCGCTCAACGCCATCGCTTCCAGCCCCACCGCCCGTGCCATGTCCCATACCTGCACCTAGCGCCTGTATCAGGCCTACTCAATGAGGCTCCGCACGCTGCTTGCACACCCAGCTTAGCTCACGCGCGCTGCCTGCTTCTGCGCCCTTCCACCCGCACACCTAGCAGCATTCCAACACCCGAGCAGCACACACCTTCACCTATCCTTAGCTAAATCCTCCAACCTACCTTAAATCGACCTCTTTTGCTTTCTAACTATTTTTTTAGGAGTTCTTAAAAAAAGTGGCAAGACCATATTTTCTCTTAAATTTTAATTTTATTCTAATATTTAATTTTTTCAATTTATTGAATCATTAATAATTTTTATTAATTAAATTTTTGAGAAAATAAATTTTCCCATCTTTTGTTCAGGTTAATCATGCCTCGCAAGAGAACTCGTGCCTGCGCCCAAATTGATGAAACACAAAACAAGTTCCATTATGAAGAAGCCAAAGCAAGATACGAGAGTATCTTAAAAAATTAACAGATGCATCAAGAGAAAGGCTTTACATTGAAAGAGAGCAATTACAAAGACTTTATGGCACGTATTCGTCAAGTTGCTGAAGCCCGCAACTGGGAATTGTTTTGTGAGAAGAGACCTAGTGTGTATGAGCAGTTAGTGCGCGAATTCTATGTGAATTTAACCTCAAGCGAGTTGACAGAAGTTCTAGTTCGCAGAATCAAGGTACCAATAACTTCAAACGCTATTAATGAGTTCTTTGAATTGCTTGATTTCGAAAACAATGATTATTCTTCCTTGATGAGCAATATAAAACCTGAAAATTTGCAAGAAATTCTCGAGGAACTTACAATTCCAGGTTCTAAGTGGACTATGTCAAAGCAAGGAATCCACACTTGTCGAAGAGAGTATTTGACACCACTTGCAAAAGTATGGTTCTATTTCATCCGATTCAACCTTATGCCTAGTTCACATGGAACTACGATTTCATTAGAGTGAATGGCCTTATTATACTCGATTTTAACTGGAAAGACCATTGATGTGGGAAAAATCATCCTGAGAGAGATGCGAAATTATGTCGTTAGACGTTTTGGCCCAGCCTAATTTCCTTTTACAATAGCAATTTTGTGCTTGAAAGCTAAAATTCTTGTAAATGTAAAGAAGACAGGTTATAGCCAGGGCACAATCACAGGTTGGGACCTCTATCGAATACCTGGAGAATCTGTTCTATAGCATTGAGTTCAAGAAAGTGAGGACCCCAAAGAAGAAGAAGAAAATCCCACAATGCAATCAGCTGAAGTCCCAAATAAGGCGGAACCAATAGAACCAGAAGATGAACCTGATGCTGAAACTTCAATGTTCAGAGCTCAACCACCTCGTCTAGATCTTCAAAATGAGCTGTCAAAATTGATGGACATAATGCAGCATATTCAATGGCAGCAACAAGCTTACTGGAGATACTCAAAAATAAGGGATGACTCAATGAGAAGTGCTCTTAAGAAAATTTACAATGACCCATTTATTTTTGTGCCTGAATTTCCAGATTTTATATTTGAACCATGGAGTCCATTATTGAAGAAGGAGCGAAGCGATTCATGCAAAGGCAATAATGATAGAGCAAAAGATGAATTGAATTCAGAAGGATTTGCAAATAAATAAAATGGGGGATCTTAACTTTATTTTATTTCTATTCTTACGTCATTTAAGGATTAAGTTTAATTAGGAATTTTTATTTTTGCATAATAAAGCAAGAGATGAAAATCATGAATAATGAACAAGTCACAAAGTATAAAGTGTGGCAAAAGGTATATACATATCTAGGATTGGATCTAGAGAGAGCTTGGTACTTAAGCGGTCAATTTGACTCACCTCCTCTTTTCTAGAATCCTATCTGGTGTATAGTATCTACTCACTTTAAACAATAGGGACATTGTTCATTTTAAGTAGGGGGACCAAAAAATTGAATTATTTCCACTCAGAATAAATTTTTCTTTTAATTATGATTAGGATATATTTTGTTCAATAATTGGAAATTTTGTTAAGTATGCTAAACTTTAGTATAAATAAAGTTCTATTATTTCAATAAATTATTATGTTAGCTTAATAATGATATGACTGTATTTCTAATAAAGCATGCAAATCATACCATAAATTTTTAGTTCCTTACAAAAGTTAGGCATGCATGAAAGTTTAAGTCTTTAGAATTGACTTAGTAGTTTCTTGAGGTGAAATCCTAGGAAGCATGGAACATTGAAAATGATTTAAACAACTTTTGTTTGGACCGTTTGAGCCTTTCAAGCCAACCATGATGAAATTTTTATCCTTTGAAACCAAACTTTGAGACTATATGGCCTAATTTATTTGAACCCTTGCAAATTTAGCCATCACTTCTCTCTTAACTATCTTAAAATTGTCCCAAACAATAGACTCAATACTATTCAAAGTATTCTTTAAAAATAAGTTTGGGGCAGTTAAAAAGAAATATCAAATGCTCTAAAATTGTAGTACATTCAGTAAAATGCTCAAATTTAAAAAAAAAACATGAGTTCTTAAAATAAGATGTATAAACGAGCATACGAAAGCAAAGTAAGTTGGTGTATTGAGGGAAATTAGTCCAAAGGTCCAATTGAAACTGAGTCTAGGGTTTAAAAGCCTAAATTTATCTATCTTCTACCTACCCCTAAGCCCAGCCACGTTACAACATTATTAAAGACCTATTGATTCAAAGTTCCAATGCTACCTACATTAGTGGAGAAAAATTGCTACGTTCAACATATGAAGGCATAAGTTAAACTTAATGATTGTAGCTTAATCTTGAATAAGAAAATAAAATTAAACTAGTAAGGTTTAACATGACTTTATTAGGAAGCATTTAGTCTACTTTTTGCTATCATAAGAATGATTGAGATTAACTTGAACGATATGTATACTTAAGTAAGCATAACTATCAAATTTCTTATTTTTGAGCATAAGTATATTAAATTCATAATTCTGGGAAAAATGTTGTTCTGAAGGAATTTTTCAAAGGTGTTTATGAGAAATTCTTTTCAATTTGTGCATTACTCAGGACGAGCAATGAATTAAGTTTGGGGGTGTAGAAACACAAAAATTTACACACTTTTTCATACCATTTTTAACTTAAATTCATGCGAATTCGGTTAAATTCTTGTCGAAAAATAATTAATTTTTATAAAATAATTAAAGTGCACTTAAAATATGAACATGTTAAATTTTAGTTAATTTCATAATTATTTTTGATGAATTTTGGTTATTTTTGACAGATTTGCACAAAGGGCGAAAAATGGCTCGGCAAACACTGCTAGAAGCACAAAACCGAGAAGCAATTTGAATTATCAAGGCGAAATAAATTTTAGCCTAAGACGGTCCAAAATTATTTTTATTTATTCATAATATAATTAATTTTAACTTGTATCCAATTTAATTTGGGTTAATAAATTATAATTAATTAATTATGAAAAAGTAGTCCGATTGAACCGAACCGGCCAAGAAAAGGACAGCCCGAAACCGTCCAAGTGCTGACCCAATTCAGATCATTAGCTGATTATTTAAGATGCAAATAAGCCTTTGAAGACTTGTTCAAATTGCAATTAAACCCCTCCAAAATTGGTGGCATTGTAGATTTGCCCCAAGCCATTTTTTAGCAAAGTTGAAGCCATCAACTTTGCCTCATAGGAGGCCAGCCAAGGGGTGGCTCTTTGGCTGCTGTTTTTAGCAAATTTCAGCTGCCACATTCAGCTATAAAAACCCCCCTTGGCTGATCATTCAAGACATCCCTCATTCACATCTCTTCTCTCACAATTCTTCTATTCTCTTCCACTTTTTCTCTCATTTTTCCCATTCAAAGTTCCTTGTTTTTTTGCCAATTTCTCTCACTGAGAAAGGGTACTTCTTCAGCCATTTTGAAGCAGCAATTAAGTGTTCATAGCAGCCTTGGTCAGTGAGGAAAATAAAGAAGGAAGAACAGAGCAACCTAATCAAGCCACGAAAAAACACTGGATTTGATTCTTGTTCCCTATCTCTTTAATTTTTTTTGTTTTTGTGATGAACATATCTATGAATATATATGTTGTTGGAACGGTTAATTTAATTATCTTATCTTGAATTTAATTCGTGTTGGGTTGATTGTATTTCATCTTCTTAAATTGTTAAAATTGTGTTTATATTGTTATAGGCCTCGGTAAGATGCTTGATTAAGTAAAATCATGACTAAGTTATTCTTGCATTACAATTGTTAGGTAACTAATGAATTAATTATGTAAGCAGAATGAAATTGTAATTAATGGACACAGTACTTAATCAGTGCATGTTTATTCTTCTAAAGTAGTTGAAGGTTAAATTAGCATTGTATCTGGCGATACACTTGACTTGCATAACTTGCAAGATTATTATGATTAAACTGTTTCAAGGTAAGAATACCTTGTTACCTCATATAGTCTTTCAAGTTATCATTAGATTTAATTAATCATTTGAATTGACATAGGAATATGCAAGAGATTAGTTCAATTTAATGAGTATGTATGTGCAATAACATGTTTGCTTATTAAAATATGTTTAATAGATTGAATTAACATAGAGATATGTTAAGGGATGAAAGGATTTGTGTAGGTGAGTATGTTCATAATGTAACACCCCACACTCAAGTCCTATGCCAAAACAGGATACGCGGCGTTACCACACTTAAACATGTTCATTCCAACTTTTTTTGAATCATCAAGACTTGATAAATTTTAAAACATTCTATATAAACTCTTTAACATTTGTCTACGAGGCCTCAAACGTCCATTGGAAACCATTTGGGACCGGCTCAGGTCCTTAACCAACTTTAGAAAAATAACCCTTGAGACATAGCACACGCCCGTGTGGACGGGTGACATGCCCATGTGGACTGGTGACACGCCCGTGTGGTCATTAAGACATGACCGTGTTAATGGCTTGTATGACAAACACGACCTAAGCATCAAGTGACACGCCCGTGTCCCATGCCCGTGTGAATTAAATTCTAAATTCGAACCTACAGGGGTTTTCACACGGCCTAACACACGCCCGTGTCTATGGCCCATGTCCCTCACACGGCCAAGACACGCCCATGTCCTAGCCCGTGTCCAAAAACCTTGACATTTTGTTTCTGACATCAGCATCCAATAAGGGGCACACGGCCAAGGCACACGCCCGTGGACATAGGTCGTGTCCTCCACACAACTGAGACAAACAGTCTTGTCTCTGCCCGTGTGTTTAATACCATGCATACTAACTTGAAACTTTTACGTGCAGGGGATACACGACCGAACAACACACCCATTGGGCTGGCTGTGTGTCACACGCAGCCCAGACACATGCCCGTGTGTCTACCTGTATGGACAATATAAGGCTATTTACAAAGCCCTATGCCACTCTGAAACACAATTTAATACCAAACAACATATCAGAATCTAACTTAATATGATTTATCAACCAACAACCATAGCTAAGACCTATATATATTTCATAAATTCAGCCATGCCAACAATTTCACATTCGTAAAAGACTATCCTACATTTATATAATGGCTTACAATATTAGCCAATTTCATGGCCTTATACAAAACGAGTCAAACGCTAAAACAAGCCAACACCTTTGGCCCCAAAACAATGTGACACAAAAATAAAATCAAAAGTTCCTATACATGCCATAATCAAAATGATAAAACTAGCTATACCAAGTGCTTCAAGGATAGTGTGGCTGGCTTCTTCGACATAGGCGACGATCCTCGAACTACTTTGGCGGCATTATAAGAAAATGGAAAGGAAATAGGGTAAGCATGGGAGCCTAGTAAGTAAATATATGTAATAAGTGCAATTAGAAATACATTCATCAAACCGTGGTTTATCATACTTAATGATATATCATTTTAATCTCAATATCTTACTCTTCACTTATTCTATGCATACTTACTACATCTCATCACATACTAAGGTCTTCATTCGGGAGTTTAGCATACATACCTGCGATTACATATAAAATAACTCAAATTCGTTCTCTCTATTGACAAACCTCACTGGAAGTATCGCCAATCCATTCATCGAGTTACCCATTGAACACTCGGAAATACTAATGAATACTTAGATAGTTTACTCTTAAGTACCATACAAGTAGCCAAAGCTACCTCGAACTTTGTAATACTTGTATATTTGAGCTACTCACGGCCCTTTTTACCAAGTCAGTACTTGGACCCTATAGCTCTATTATGTAATGCCGCTAATTGAGCTACACACGGGTATACGTACAAAGTCAGTACCCGGACCCACATTACATATTTCACTTATCTTATGAACTCAGACTCAACTCATGAGTTCAGGCCACTGAATTTCTCATGACTTACCTTTTTATATCCTATACTATTTTCGAGGTTCAACGGGATCTCGGATCTAACCTGACATTGTTACACTTGTTCATAATGTAGGTTATTCTTACCTGACATTATTTATACTTTTATGACATCGAGTAAAATCTATGATACATGGTAAAAATAAAACATTTAGAAGCAAGCTACAATGACACGTTATTTACATATGTACTTACCTCGGTACAAAATGATGGAAACAAGCTTAATCCTCGTAAACTTTTTTCTTACCCCGATCAAGACCCGAATCAGGCTTCTCTTGATCTATATGATAAAGTTCATTGAATTCATCAGCATATAAATCTAGATACTCAGAAATTTATAATTGGGCAAAATGACCATTTTGCCCCTAGGCTCGAAATTCGATTTTAATCATATTTTCTCACTAATCAAGCCTAGCCAAATACTTTCATTACTAGAACCAGTCCATAATTTTCATTATTTTCATACATTTATCACCTATTTTACAACTTATTCAAAATGGTCCTTAGTTAGGGTTTCCATGAAAACTTCTTCACAAAAGTTGTTTATTACCTATCCAAGACTCATTTTCATGCATAAAAATTCAGCAAACAACCTAAATGCTCTCATGGAAAAACCCTAGACTTTCAACCATTTTCCAAAATAGTCCTCCATTAGAAAGCTCATGCTACAAGGGTCTCAAAAGTAAAAAAAATGTTTAAGAAAAGTCACCAAGATCACTTACCTGCAAAGGTTTAAAGTTGCTGAAATTTTGAACTTAAAAACCCCTCTAATGGCTGAAAATTTCGGTGGTAGGAGAAGAGAATGAAAAGATGAAGTCATTTTGTTTTATTTTATCCAATTAAGTCAACAAACCACCTAGACCTTTGACTTTTTGACCAACTTGTCCCCTATGGCCGGCCACCCTTCTAAAATTGGCCTAATTGTCCTTTAAAGGCCTCCACATTAAGATTCATGGAAAAAGAACACCCTTAGCTATCAAAATGGGACTTTTGGACTTGATGCGATTTAGTCCTTTTTCGCAATTAAGCATGCAATCGCTATAATAAATTCACAAAAATTTTCATGCACTCATAAAATCATGCTATAACACATAAAATAATATCAGAAATATTTTCTCCGACCTCAGGTGAGTGGTTCCGAAACCACTATTCCAACTTGGCCGAAAATCGGGATGTTACAATTCTCCCCCTTAGGGATTTTCGTCCTCGAAAATCTTACCGGTAAAAAGATTTGGGTATTGGCTGCTCATGATTTCCTCGGGCTCTCATGTGGCCTCTTCAACCCCATGCCATGCCATAACACTTTCACAAGGCAAACATTCTTATTTCTTAATTGCTTAACTTCTCGAGCTAGGACCCTAACAAGTTCCTCACCATAAGACATATCCGATCTAATCTCTACTTCAGTCGGAGAAATCACATGTGAAGGGTCAGAGCAGTATCGGCGTAACATGGACACATAGAATATGTCGTGGATCTTTTCAAATTCCGATGGTAAGGCTATCCAATAGGCTACTGGCCCAATTTTCTCAATCACCTTATAAGGTCCGATAAAATGCGGACTCAGTTTACCCTTTTTACCGAATCTAAGAACCTTTTTCCAATAAGATACTCTCAAAAATACTTTATCGCCGACCTGAAATTTAATCTCTTTTCATTTCAAATTACGTAGGAGTTCTGTCAATCTAAAGTGGCCTTTAGACAATCACGAATCACCTTAAATTTTTCTTCAATCTCCTTAACTAAGTCGACCCCGTGGGTCTGACCCTCTCTAAGCTCGGTCCAATACAAAGGCGTTCAGCACTTACGCCCATACAACGATTCATAAGGTGCCATTTTCAAACTCGACTGATAGCTATTGTTATAAGCGAATTCTACCAGTGGTAGATACTTCTCCAAACTGCCTTGGAACTCCAGGACAGAACAACGCAACATATCCTCAAGAGTTTGAATTACTCTCTCTAATTGACCGTCGGTTTGCAGGTGAAAAGCTGTGCTAAAATTCAACTTTGTCCCCAAAGCTTCTTGCAATTTCTTCCAAAACCTCGAAGTAAACCTCTGGTCCCTATTTGAAATAATCGATAAGGGAACTCCATGAAGCCTCACAATATCGGAAATGTGCAAGTCAGCTCGCTTATCAAGTGAGAAATCTGTTCGCACTAGAATAAAGTGAGCTGACTTTGTCAGTTGATCAACCACAACCCATACGACATCTTTCTTCCTTTGAGTTGCTGGCAAACCCATCACAAAATCCATAGTAACCCGATCCCACTTCCACTCGGGGACCATGATAGGCTGAAGTAAACCCGAAGGTACTTGGTGCTCTGCCTCACTTGTTGGCACACTAAACATTTTGATACAAACTTCGAAATATCTCTTTTCATACCCGGCCACCAATACATTTTCTTCAAATCATTGTACATTTTCGTACTTCTTGGGTGTACCAACAAACAACCACTATGTGCCTCAATTAAAATTTTCTGAATCAACTTGGTATTCTTAGGAACACAAATCCTACCCCGGAACTTCAAGCAACCATCAGAATCAATCCGAAAATCTGACTCAACATCCGATTTACACTGAGTTCTCTTGGCTAACATTTTATTGTCACTCATCTAAATGTCACAAATTTCTTGGAGAAACATCGGTCTAGCTTTTAACTCAGCTAGAATCGAACCATCCTCTGATAAAGCCAATTGGGCGTTCATTGCTCTCAGTGCAAATAATTATTTTCTACTCAATGCATCTGCGACCACATTCACCTTACTCGAATGGTAGTCGATAATCAATTCATAATCTTTTAATAGTTCCAACCACCTCCATTGTCTCAGATTTCGATCCCTCTGAGTCATCAAGTACTTAAGACTTTTATGATCGATGTATACATGGCATATCTCCCCGAACAAATAATGTCGCCAGATCTTCAAGGCAAACACTTTGGTAGCCAACTCTAGGTCATATGTCGAATAATTCTTCTCGTGAGGTTTCAATTGTCTCGAGGCATAAGCTATAACCTTGCCTTACTGCATAAGTACGTATCCCAAGCCATTTAGAGAAGCATTGCTATAAATCACAAACTCTTTTCCTGGTTCGGGTTGTACTAATACTGGAGCCTCAGTTAATAACTTCTTCAACTTCTTGAAACTTTGCTGACACTTATCCGACCATTCAAACTTAACTTCTTTTTGCAATAACCTCGTCATGGGAGTAGCAATCATGGAGAAATCCTTTACGAATCTCCTGCAATAACAAGCCAAACCCAAAAAGCTTCTAACCTCTTTCACATTCTTAGGGGGTTTCCATTCAACAATAGCAAAAAATTTGTTGGGATCAACCCTAATGCCATCGCTCGAGACAATGTGACCAAAAATCCAACTTCTCGAAGCCAAAACTCACTTTTACTAACTTGGCGTATAACTGATTGTTTCTTAGAGTTTGTAGAATGATTCTCTAGTGTTCTGTATGCTCCACCTCATCTCTATAATAGATCAGGATGTCATCGATAAATACAATGACAAACTTATCCAAGTATGGCCAAAAATTCTTATTCATTAAATCCATAAACATAGGGGGCATTTGGTAAATCGAAAGGCATGACGAGGAATTCATAGTGGCCGTACCTCGTCTTAAAGGCAGTCTTAGGCACATCTGACTCTTTAACTCTCAATTGATAGTAGCCGGATCTCAAGTCTATCTTAGAAAACCATGCTGCTCCTTTCAATTGATTGAACAAGTTTTCAATCTACGGCAATGGATATTTATTCTTGATTTTCATCTTATCTAACTGTTGGTAATCTATGCACAGCCTCATAGACCCATCTTTCTTTTTTCACAAAAAGCACGGAGCACCCCACGATGAAAAGCTTGATTTCATAAAGCCTTTATCGGTCAATTCTTGTAATTTTGACTTTATTTCCTTCTACTCAGTCGGAGCCATTCGATATGGAGCAATCAAAATAGGCATTGTCCCTGGCATGAGCTCTATACCAAATTTAACTTCTCTATTAGGGGATAACCCGGGAAATTCTTTCGGAAATACGTTCACATATTCGTATACAACTGGTATTGTCTCAACCTTCAGCTCAAACTCCTTAGAATTCATTATAACAGCCAAATAAGCTTCACAACCTTTCCTAAAAAATTTTCGAGTAGACGTTGAGGATATTACAATAGGCAAATCCTCCAGTTCATCTGATTTAACCCAAAGAGTTTCACCATTTTCACATTTCAATTTAATATCCTTTTTCCTGCAATTTACTACAACATCATGGAGTGCCAACCAATCCATACCCAAAATGACATCAAACTCATTGAATGGTAACAACATCAAATCGACCGGAAAACAGTGACCTCTAACTATCAAAGGACATTTCTTGCATACTTTATCAACTAACACATGCTTGCCTAGAGGGATTGACACCTTAATCATAAACTCCGCAGACTCAATAGGTATGTTCATGTTAGACACCAATTTCATGCACACATACAAATGAGTGGAGCCAAGATCAATCAAAGCAATAATAGTATTGTCATAGAGAGCAAATGTACCGGTGATCACATCGGGAGAAGATGAATCTTCACGTGCTCGTATGGCATAGGTTCTAGCCAGAGCTCTAGATTCTGATCTCACTATGGTGTCTCTTGTTACCTTCTTGTTGCTAGCCGCCCTTTCGACATTCTTCTAAGGTCCTCCTTTAGAATTGGTGCCACTTGGCCTTGCACATTGAAATTTTTCTTTCTCGTTCATCTCAGGACAATCCTTGACAAAATGGTATTGAGAATTACATCGAAAACAAGATCCATCGTTCAGTCTACACTTGCCAAAATGACTTCTACCACAATGTTGGCACTCTGGTCGAGAAGACCTCATGTTACCCACACTAGCCACTAATGTAGCCCGAGATTTAAAATCTGAATCTTGCTTCTTACAATCTTCATACGAATGTCCAGCTGACACATGAGAACGGGAGTAAATGCCCCTGGGTTTCTTAGACTGAGATGGATATGACTTGCTTAAACGTCTTTTCCTTGCATCCCTAGTCTCCGCCTCGGATTTCTTCTTCTCCTTAATCAATTCTTCGGCCTTACAAGCCCGATTAGCGAGCACCACAAACTCCTTCAATTCAAGGATACCCACTGACAATCAGATATCCTCATTAAGTCCGTCTTCAAACCTTCGACACATCTTAGCCTTGGAGGATACACACTCCGGAGCATACTTACTAAGTCAGACGAACGCCCTTTCATATTCAGTAACCGTCATGCGGCCTTGCTTCAAGTCAAGAAATTCCTTATGCTTTTGATCCGTGAATCTCTCACTAATATATTTCTTCCAAAATTCATCTTGGAAGAATTCCCATGTGACCCTCTCGGGAGGTACCACTGAAACTAATGTTTTTCACCAGTGGTATGCCGAGTCCCTCAACAAGGATATGGCACACTTTAAGCATTCTTCGAGAGTACAAGATAATTCTTCGAATACCCTGATGGTATTACTGCCCTTTCGGGATCATAATCCTTATTTACGCAGAACTCTTCAGTTCCATGCTTTCGGATCTTGTCCATTAGAGGTCTATTTAGTCTAGCAAAATCTATACCCTGCGGTGCTACAGGGACAGGTTCAGAGATAGGTGGCGGTGGAGGGGGTTGAGCATTCGGGTTCACTCGGACGAACTTTGTGTACCATTCATTCATCATGTGAAGAAAGGCTTCCCGAGCCCCTTCTCCCCCTCCCTAGCTAACCGTGGGAGGTCGATTATCGGATTGCACCATCCTTTCAGTAGGAGCCAGTGCATTACTTTCTACATCGTTTGCCATAGTTCGATCGAAATCCATTACTATAAGAAAACATGATAACAAAATCAGGACCCATCACACTATCACAATTTATTTATGCCATGTATAACTAGACTCGTACACATGCTAGGTTAGTTTGAGAACCGATTAAACCATAGCTCTAATACCACTAAATGTAACACTCCACACCCGAGTCCTACACCGGAACAGGATATGAGGCGTTTCCACACTTAAACACGTTCATTCCAACTTTTTTTGAATCATCAAGATTTGATAAATTTAAACACTTTATATATAAACTCTTTAACATTTGTCTACTAGGCCTCAAATGTCCATTGGAAACCATTCGGGACCGGCTCGAGTTCTTAACCAAGTTTAGAAAAATAACCCTTGAAACAGAGCACACGCCCGTGTAGACGGGTAACACGCCCGTGTGGTCTTTAAGACATGGCTGTGTTAATGGCCTATGTGACACACACGGCCTAAGCTTCAAGGGACACACCCATGTTCCATGCTCGTGTGAATTAAATTCTAAATTCGAACCTACAGGGGTTTTCACACGGCCTGACATACGCTAGTAGCTATGGCCCGTGTCCCTCACACGGCCATGACATGCCCGTGTCCTAGCCTGTGTCCAAAATCCTTGACATTCTGTTTCTAACGTCAACATCCAATAAGAGGCACACGACCGAGGCACACGCCCGTAGACATAGGCCATTTCCTCCACACGGCTGAGACACACGGTCGCGTCTCTGCACGTGTGTTTAATACCATGCATACCACTTGAAACTTTTACGTGCAAGGGACACACGACCAGACAAGATGCCTATCGGGCTGGCCATGTGTTACACACGGCCCAGACACATGCCTGTGTGTCTACCCGTGTGGACAGTATAAGGCTATTTTGAAAGCCCTATGCCACCCTGAAACACAATTTAATACCAATCAACATATCAAAATCTAACTTAATATGATTTATCAACCAACAACCATAGCTAAGACCTATATACATTTCATAAATTCAACCATGTCAACAATTTCACATTCGTAAAAGACTATCTTGCATTTATATAATGGATTACAATATTAGCCAATTTCATGGCCTTATACAAAATGAGTCAAATGCTAAAATAAGCCAACACCTTTGGCCGCAAAACAATATGACAAAAATAAAATCAAAAGTTCCTATACATGCCATAATCAAAATGATAAAACTAGCTATACCAAGTGCTTCAAGGATAGTGTGGATGGCTTCTCCGACATAGGCAACGATCCTCGAACTACTTTGGCGGCATTATAAGAAAATGGAAAGGAAATAGGGTAAGCATGGGAGCTTAGTAAATACATATATGTAAATAAGTGTAATTAGAAATACATTCATCAAACTGTGGTTTATCATACTTAAATGATATATCATTTTAATCTCATTATCTTACCCTTCACTTATTCTATGCATACTTACTACATCTCATCACATACTAAGGTCTTCATTCGGGGGTTTAGCATACATACCTGTGATTACCTATAAAATAACTCAAATTCATTCTCTCTATTGACATACCTCACTGGAAGTATCGCTAATCTATTCATCGAGTTACCCATTGAACACTCGAAAATACCAATAAATACTCGAATAGTTTACTCTTAAGTACCATACAAGTAGCCAAAGCTAACTCAAACTTTGTAATACTTGTATATTTGAGCTACTCACGGGCCTTCAGTACCCGAACCCTATAGCTCTATTATGCAATGCCGCTCATTGAGCTAATCACGGGTATACGCACAAGGTCAATACCCGAACCCACATTACATATTTCACTTATCCGATGAACTCAGACTGAACTCATTAGTTCAGACCACTCAATTTCTCATGATTTACCTTTTTATATCCTATACTATTTCTGAGGTTCAAAGGGATCTCGTATCTAACCTGACATTGTTGCACTTGTTCATAACGTAGGTTACTCTTACCTCGTGTTATTTATACTTTTATGAAATCGGGTAAAATCTATGATACATGGTAAAAATAAAACATTTAGAAGCAAGCTACAATGACACATTATTTACATATGTACTTACCTCGATACAAAATGATGGGAACGAGCTTAATCCCCGTAAACTTTGTTCTTACGCCGATGAAGACCCGAATCACGCTTCTCTTGATCTATATTGATAAAGTTCATTGATTTCATCAACATATAAATCTAGATACTCAAAAATTTATAATTGGGCAAAATGACCATTTTGTCCCAGGTTTTCACAAAATGACCATTGTACCCATAGGCTCGAAATTTGATTTTAATCATATTTTCTCACTAATCAAGCCTAGCCGAATACTTTTCATACTAGAACCAGTCTACAATTTTCATTATTTCATACATTTATCACCTATTTTACAACTTATGCAAAATGATCCTTAAGTAGGGTCTCCTTGAAAACTTCTTAACAAAAGTTGTTTATTACCTATCCAAGACTCATTTTCATCCATAAAAATTCAGCAAACAACCTAAATACTCTCATGGAAAAACCCTAGACTTTCAACCATTTTGCAAAATAGTCCCCTCATTAGAAAGCTCATGCTACAAGGGTTTCAAAAGCAAAAAAAATATTTAAGAAAAGTCATCAAGATCACTTACTTGAAAAGGTTTAAATTTGCTAAAATTTTGAAGCTCAAAAACCCCTCTAATGGCTAAAAATTTCGATGGTAGGAGAAGATAATTAAAAGATGAAGTCATTTTGTTTTATTTTATCCAATTAAGTCACCAAACCACCTAGACCTTTGACTTTTTGACCAACTTGTCCCCTATAGTCGGCCACCCTTTTAAAATTGGCCTAATTGTCCTTTAAAGACCTCCACATTAAGATTCATGGCAAAATAACACCCTTAGCTCTCAAAATGGGACTTTTGCACTTTATGCAGTTTAGTCCTCTTTCGCAATTAAGCACGCAATCACTAAAATAAATTCACCAAAATTTTCATGCACTCATAAAATCATGCTATAACACATAAAATAATATCAGAAATATTTTCTTCGACCTTAGGTGAGTGGTTCCAAAACCAATGTTCTGACTAAGCCCAAAATCGGGTTGTTACAATTCTCCCCCTTAGGGATTTTCGTCCTCGAAAATCTTACCGGTAAAAAGATTTGGGTATTTGCTTTTCATGATTTCCTCAGTCTCCCATGTGGCCTCTTCAACCCCATGTCTCTACCATAACACTTTCACAAGGCGAACGTTCTTATTTCTTAATTTCTTAACTTCTCGAGATAGGATCCTAACAAGTTTCTCACCATAAGACATATCCAATCTAATCTCTACTTCAGTCGGAGAAATCACATGTGAAGGGTCAGAGCGGTATTGGCGTAACATGGACACATAGAATACGTCGTGGATCTTTTCAAATTCTGATGGTAAGGCTATCCAATAGGCTACTGGCCCAATTTTCTCAATCACCTTATAAGGTCCGATAAAATGCGGACTCAGTTTACCCTTTTTACCGAATCTAAGAACCTTTTTCCAATAAGATACTCTCAAAAATACTTTATCGCCGACCTGAAATTTAATCTCTTTTCATTTCAAATTACGTAGGAGTTCTGTCAATCTAAAGCGGCCTTTAGACAATCACGAATCACCTTAACTTTTTCTTCAATCTCTTTAACTAAGTCGACCCCGTGGGTCTGACCCTCTCTAAGCTCGGTCCAATACAAAGGCGTTCAGCACTTACGCCCATACAACGATTCATAAGGTGCCATTTTCAAACTCGACTGATAGCTATTGTTATAAGCGAATTCTACCAGCGGTAGATACTTCTCCAAACTGCCTTGGAACTTCAGGACACAACAACGCAACATATCCTCAAGAGTTTGAATTACTCTCTCTAATTGACGGTCAGTTTGCAGGTGAAAAGTTGTGCTAAAATTCAACTTTGTCCCCAAAGCTTCTTGCAATTTCTTCCAAAACCTCGAAGTAAACCTCTGGTTCCTATTTGAAATAATCGATAAGGGAACTCCATGAAGCCTCACAATATCGAAAATGTGTAAGTCAGCTCGCTTATCAAGTGAGAATCTGTTCGCACCAGAATAAAGTGAGCTGACTTTGTCAGTTGATCAACCACAACCCATACGACATCTTTCTTCCTTTGAGTTGCTGGCAAACCCATCACAAAATCCATAGTAACCCGATCCCACTTCCACTCGGGGACCATGATAGGCTGAAGTAAACCCGAAGGTACTTGGTGCTCTGCCTTCACTTGTTGGCACACTAAACATTTTGATACAAACTTCGAAATGTCTCTTTTCATACCCGGCCACCAATACATTTTATTCAAATCATTGTACATTTTCGTACTTCTGGGGTGTACCGAAAAACAACCACTATGTGCCTCAATTAAAATTTTCTGAATCAACTCGGTATTCCTAGGAACACAAATTCTACCCCAGAACCTCAAACAACCATCAGAATCAATCTAAAAATCTGACTCAACATCTGATTTACACTGAGTTCTCTTGGCTAACAATTCCTTGTCACTCATCTGAATTTCACAAATTTCTTGGAGAAACATCGGTCTAGCTTTTAACTCAGCTAGAATCGAATCATCCTCTGATAAAGCCAATTGGGTGTTCATTGCTCTCAGTGCAAATAACGATTTTCTACTCAACGCATCTGCGACCACATCCGCCTTACCCGGATGGTAGTCGATAATCAACTCATAATCTTTTAGTACTTCCAACTACCTTTGTTGTCTCAGATTTAGATCCCTCTGAGTCATCAAGTACTTATGTAACAACCCAATTTAGGGCCAAAATGGAACAGTGGTTTTGAAACCACGGATCCGAGGTTGAAAATTTTATGACTAGGTGTTTAATTTGATGTTTAGGACTAAATTGAAATAGGTGAAAATGTGTGTTCTAGTTCATAAGGTACTTGATTGAAATGGGGGTTTTAAGTAGGGGTCCTTAAATGGAAATTAGACCATTATTCTTTAAATGGACAAAAATGGGCATCAATAGGACAAAATTTTAAAGAAATGCCTTAAGGGTATTTTTGTCATTTGGTAATTAAAAGGAATAAAATGGGAAAAATAAGCCAAAATTTTGTCCATCCATCTTCTTCCTTGGCCGAACCTTGTATGTTCACCATAGCTATGGTTTTTTTCCAAGCTTTCAAGCTCAATAGTAAGTGCATTCAAGCCCCGTTTTTAATGTTCTTTACATTTTTAAAATCCTCGTAGCTCGATTTACCTATTTCTACCATTATTTCGAGTTAGGGTTTATGTTTAAAATTTTACCCATGAATAATATGCATGTATTTTGATGTTTGATGGTAGAATATGAATGTTTAAAGTTAGGATAATGATCTTTTCTAAGCGATTTTTAGCGAAAACGAGCAAAACGACATAATCGGTAAAAATAGCTATTGTTCATAACTATGTGTTAGAGTGAGAATTTGATGTTGACATAGAAGGGAAAAATGATCAGCATGTCATAAAACATAAGAATAAGGGCTGAAATTAACTTTCTGAGCCTAGGGACAAAATCATAATTTTGTAAAAGTTAGGGGGCAAAAACGTAAATTTTCCATAATGTGATTTTTGGATTGAAATAGATAGTATGAGTGTTAAATGAGCTAAATGTGTTGTTATAGATCAAGAAAGGCGTGGAATCAACCTCGAATGGGGGAAGGAAAAGATTTTGGACTAAATTGCAAAATTTCCATATTTTGCACCGAGGTAAGTTTGTATGTAAATAATACATTATCTTTATTTACGTTTTATATTTCAGTATATTATATATATTTTAGCTGATTTTGAATCATAATCGACTATTGGAAGAATGGAAATAAGTAATAGAGAGAAAAATCTCGGTTAAACCTTCGGAAAGATTGGATAATACAGATGGTACGTAGCTAGGTCACATGTATGGTGCTGGGTGCACATCATGTGTACAAGAGAGCTACGAGGTACTATGTGGTAGTTAGGTCACATGTGTGATACGGGATGTATACCATGTAGACAAGAGAGCTACGGGAGAGGATAAATGTAGCTAGGTCGCATGTGTGGTTCCAAGTGAAGGACACCATGTAGACAAGAGAGTTACGAGATAAACTGGCTAGGTCACATGGGTAGTACTAAGTGTTCACCATGTGTACAAGAGAGCCAAATTATGTGAAATATGATGGGTGGAGCTATGTGCTGAAACCACCAAGTATCAAGGATTGATCCGTACTGTTCAATGGGATGATTTTATGGTGACATTGTAATCATGGACCTATACTTGTGATGTATGAAATGTGGTGAAAATGAATTGTGATATGCATGTAAAAATGAGGTTAATACAAAGAAAGTGTGAAAGAGTGAATTAGCAATAATACTGTTTTGGACAGTCGCAGTGACGTGAATTTGAAAAATCACCAAAAATAGTAAGAATTTAATTAGAGGCTAAATAAGATATGAAATTAAATATTAATGAGTCTATTTTCATGTAAAAGAAACAGAGCAAGTTAAGGAATTCTATAATTGGAGATATTTATATTTTTGTGAGACTTGTCCAGAATGACTACGTGATCCCCTATTTTGACTTTGAAAAATCATTAAAATATGTACAAAACTAATTAAGAAATATAGTTTATATGCGTAGATTCCTTATTGAGTCTAGTTTTAAATGAAACAAATTTCATGGCTATTTGACTTTTGTATAGGGGGAAAACCAATTCGTAGTGAACAGAGGTCAGATCAGTCAAGCTGTATAACAGGGGAAACTTTAACTAATAAACTGTACTAATTGGCTGAATCAAGAATTCTAGAAAATTTTATAATAAGTAATATGAGTCTAGTTTCAGGAAAATTTTACGGATTTGAATTTCGAGTTTCGTAACTTGAGTTATGATTTATTTAGCGAACATGACGCAAGAGGGACAGCTTGATCAAATTGGAGTAAATAGTGAAATTAAAAATAGATATGGTTGAGTTATTTTGTGAACATATTAGATTCCTTATTCATTATTTATATACTTACTTACTAAGCTATAAGCTTACTTTCTTTTCTCTCTTTTGTTTTATAGTGTCATCCATTAGCACAGAGTTAGAGATCATTGAAGATCCGCCACCTATCAATACTTTTGGTATTTGAACTAAACATTTTGAATTATGGCATGTATAGTAGGCTTAGTTATTTTTTTACGTGTCATAATTGCCTAGGTATAAAATATTAGTTACAGTATTTGACAGATTATTTTGTACAAAGCCATTGAAATTGGCTAATATTGTTAAAGGCATATGTTATAATGATTCATGATCTAATTGGATGCCATATTTTTTGTCTCGGTTTTAATTAATGGTATGTATTATGACCTGGTAATACCTCGTACCCTATTCCGGCGTCGGGTATGGGTAAGGGGTGTTACATTTAGTAGTATCAGAGCTATGGTTTAGTCGATTCTCGGACTAATATAGTGTGAGTAAAAGTCTAGCTATATATGCCATAAATATACTGTGATAGTGTGGTAACTCCTGATCATTCTAAACTGTGTTTTGTTTTAATATAGTAATGGTTCCTGACAGAACTGCGGCTGATGATGCTGCTAGTAATGCGCCGGCTCCTATGCAAGGGACCGCGCCTGTAGAAAGTAGACCTGAGACATTGAGATAGGGAGATGAGGCTCGGGATGCCTTTCTCCAAATGATGAACAATTGGTATACTTTGAGTTTATTCGAGCAAACCCAAATGCTCAACCTCCTCCACCCCTCCCATACCTCGCATAGTTCTGTAGTCGCTCAAGGCATAGATTTGGTAAGAATGAATAAACCTCCGGTCGATAAGATTCGAAAACAAGGGGCCAAAGAGTTTAGAGCAAAGATCGATAATGATCCCGAGAAAGCGGAGTTCTGGCTTGAAAATTCTACCCGTGTATTTGATGAGCTCTCATGTACACCCGAGGAGTGTTTAAAGTGTATTGTATCACTTTTGAGAGATTCGGCCTACCATTGGTGAAAGACATTGGTAGCAGTGGTGCCAAAAGAAAGGGTTACTTGGGATTTCTTCCAGGAAGAATTCAGAAAGAAATACATAAGTCAGTGATTTATTGATAAAAAACGGAAGGAGTTCCTTCAATTGAAGCAGGGCAAGATGTCTGTGGCAGAGTATGAACACGAATTTGTAAGACTCAGCAAGTATGCCCACGAATGTGTGTCCACTGAGGCTATTATGTGCAAAAGATTTGAGGATGGTCTTAATGAGGACATTAAAGTGCTTGTGGGAATTCTAGAGCTGAAAGAATTTGTAGTATTGGTTGACCGAGCTCTTAAAGCCGAAGAATTGAATAAAGAAAGAAGAAAAGCTGCTATTGAGGCCTGAGATGCTAGGAAGAGGCCGATAAGCAAGTCATTTCAATCTCAATCAAAGAGGTCCAAACAGACAAACCCTCAAATGATAGTTTCAGGTAGGGATTCACACGCAGATCGTGGTAAGGCATATTTGGGGTCTAAAGCTCAAGCTACTTCAGTGGCAAGTGTGGGTAATGTGCGGTCTAGAAAGCCCGAATGTCAGCAATGTGGCAGGCAACATTTTAGTGAGTGTTGGGGAAACGAGCAAGCTTGTTTCAGGTGTGGTTCTCGCAAGCATTTTATCAGAGACTGTCCGGAGAAAGTTAAAGAAGAAAAATTTCAGAGTGCTAGATAGAGTACTACCGCCAGCAGAGTTAGACCACCAAAAAATACTGGAAGTGGAGCTAGCAGTAAAACTGTGATGAAAGATTCAACGGCGAGATCAGAAGCTAGAGCGCCTGCTAGAGCTTATACCAAACGTGCCCGAGAGGATGCATCATCTCCCGATGTGATTACTGGTACATTTTTTCTCTATGATACTATTATTATTGCATTGATTGATCCCGGGTCTACTCATTCCTATATTTGTGTGAATTTAGTATCTAATAAGAAGTTGCCTGTTGAGTTTACTGAGTTTGCGATTAAAGTGTCGAACCCCTTAGGCCAATATTTGCTAGTTGATAAGGTTTGCAAGAATTGCCCATTAATGATTCAAGGTCACTGTTTTCTAGCTAATCTGATGTTGTTACCATTTGATGAGTTTGATGTTATCTTGGGAATGGACTGGTTGACATTGTATGATGCCAAGGTAAATTGCAAACAGAAAACACTAGAGTTGAAAAGTGAAAATGGTGAAATTCTGTGGGTTAAAACAGATGAATCAAATAAATTGCCTATGGTGATTTCGCACATGTCTGCACAGAAATTTATAAGGAAAGGGTGTAAAGCTTATCTTTCTTATGTAATGAATACTGAGATGTCTGAATTGAAGCTTGAATCAGTGTTGATAGTCTGTGAATTTTCGGATGTATTTCCAGATGAATTGCCTGGGTTACCTCCGAACAGAGAGATAGAGTTTGCCATTGATTTGTTGCCGGGGACTGCACCGATCTCGATTGCTCCATATAGAATGGCTCCGATTGAATTAAAAGAATTGAAGGCTCAGTTGCAAGAGTTAACAGACAAGGGATTTGTGAGACCGAGTTTCTCTCCATAGGGTGCTCCTGTATTATTCGTAAAGAAGAAAGATGGCTCAATGAGGCTTTGCATTGATTACTGTCAGCTCAATAAGGTGACTATAAAGAACAAGTACCCGTTACCGAGGATTGACGATTTTTTCGACCAGTTGAAGGGGGCAACAGTGTTTTCAAAGATCGATTTGAGATCCGGTTACTACCAGTTGAGAGTTAAGGAGTCAGATGTGCCGAAAATCGCCTTTAAGGCAAGGTATGGACATTATGAGTTCCTTGTGATGCCTTTCGGCTTAACTAATGCTCTAGCTATATTCATGGACTTGATGAACCTAATCTTTTGACTATATTTGGATAAGTTTGTGGTAGTGTTCATAGATGACATCCTAATTTATTCTCGACATGAGTCTAAGCACGCCGAACACTTGAGAACCATATTGCAGATCTTGAGAGAAAGGAAACTATTTGCTAAGTTTAGCAAAAGTGAGTTCTGGCTTCGTGAAGTCAAATTTTTGGGACATATAGTCTCAGGTGATGGTATTCGAGTGGATCCGAGTAAAATTTCTGCGATCGTTGATTGGAAAACGCCAAAGAATGTATTCGAGGTTAGAAGCCTTTTAGGCTTGGCCGGGTATTATAGATGTTTTGTCGAGGGATTTTCGATGATTGCCTCTTCTATGACTAAGTTGTTGCAAAAGAATGTTAAGTTTAAATGGACTGATATATGTCAGCAGAGTTTTGAAAAGCTGAAAGCACGATTGACTGAAGCACCGATTTTAGTACAGCCCGAGCTAGCAAAGGAGTTCGTAATTTATAGTGATGCATCATTGACAGGCCTTGGATGTGTGCTGGTGCAAGAGGGTAAAGTGGTAGCTTATGCCTCGAGACAGTTAAAACCGCATGAGAAGAACTATCCTACACATGATTTGAAATTGGCAGCTATTGTCTTTGCCTTGAAGATCTGGCGTCATTATTTGTATGGTGAAAAATGCCAAATTTTTACTGATCACAAAAGTTTGAAGTATTTGATGAATCAAAAGGATTTGAATCTGCGACAGCAGAGATGGCTTGAATTATTGAAAGATTATGAGCTAGTGATTGATTATCATCCGGGGAAGGCGAATATAGTTGCTGATGCCTTGAGCAGGAAATCCCTTTTTACTTTGAGAGCCATGAATACGAGGTTAGCATTGTCTAATGATGGGTCAATCTTGGCAGAGATGAGGGCTAAACCGTTATTTCTCCAGCTAATTTGTGATGCTCAAAAGAACGATAGTGAGTTGCGAACCAAGAGAACTCAGTGCGAATGGGGTTACGACTCAAATTTTTTAGTTGGACTAGATAATTGTTTGATGTTTCAAGACAGGATATGTGTACCGAAAAATGATGATTTGATTCAAAAAATATTACATGAGGTGCATAGTGGTTGTTTGTCAATTCACCCTGGTAGCACAAAAATGTATAATGATTTAAAGAAGTTATATTGGTGGCCAGGCATGAAAAGGGACATTTCTAAATTTGTAACCAAGTGTTTGATCTGTCAACAAGTAAAAGCTGAGCATCAAGTGCCTTCAGGATTACTCCAACCGGTGATGGTACCTGAGTGGAAATGGGATAGGATTACCATGGATTTTGTAACCGGTTTGCCTTTAACTCCTAAAAAGAAGAATGTTGTCTGGGTAGTGGTTGATAGGTTAACAAAGTCAGTTCACTTTATACCGGTACGTACCGATTACTCACTTGATAAATTAGTTGAATTATATATTGTTGAAATTGTGAGATTACACGGGGTACCTATGTCTATAATATCAAATAGAGATTTGAGGTTTACCTCGAGATTCTAGAAAAAGTTACAAGAAGCTTTGGGTACAAAATTGAATTATAGTATCGCGTTTCATCCACAAACAGATGGTCAGTCTGAAAGAGTAATCCAGGTACTCGAAGATATGCTTAGATGTTGTGTTTTAGAATTTGAAGGCAGTTGAGAGAAATATCTACCTTTGGTTGAATTTGCCTACAATAATAGTTTTCAGTCGAGTATACAGATGACACCATACGAAGCCTTGTATGGTCGTAAGTGTCAGACTCCTTTATATTGGACCGAACTTAGTGAGAAACAGATTCACAGAGTTGACTTAATTAAAAAAACCGAAGAGAAAGTAAAAGTAATTCATGATTGCTTGAAAGTTACTTCAGATCGACAAAAGTCATATACAGATTTAAAAAGAAAAGAGATTGAATTTCAGGTGGGTGATAAAGTGTTCTTGAAGGTGTCACCATAGAAAAAGATTCTAAGATTTAGCCGAAAAGGTAAGTTGAGTTCGCATTTTATTGGGCCGTATGAGATTACTGAAAGGATTGGACCAGTGGCATATCAGTTGGCCTTATCGATAGAGTTAGAAAGAATTCATAACGTGTTTCATGTATCAATGTTGCGACGTTATCGTTCTGATCCTTCACATGTGATTTCTCCAACAGAAATTGAGATTCGATCGGACTTGACCTATGATGAGGAATAGATTAAGATTTTGGCTCGAGAAGTGAAACAGTTGAGGAAGAAAAGTATAGCTTTAGTGAAAGTGTTATGGCAAAGACATGGGCTAGAAGAAGCTACGTGGGAACCGGAGGAAGCCATGAGAAAACAGTACCCAAACCTCTTTACCGGTAAGATTTTCAGGGACGAAAATCCCTAAAGGGGGAGATTTGTAACAACCCAATTTAGGGCTAAAACGGAACAGTGGTTTCGAAACCACGAATCCGAGGTTGAAAATTTTATGACTAGGTGTTTAATTTGATGTTTAGGACTAAATTAAAATAAGGGAAAAATGTGTGTTCTAGTTCATAAGGTACTTGATTGAAATGGGGGTTTTAAGTAGAGGTCCTTAAATGGAAATTATACCATTATACTTTATATGGACAAAAATGGGCATGAATAGGACAAAATTTTAAAGAAAGGCCTTAAGGGTATTTTTGTCATTTGGTAATTAAAAGAAATAAAATGAGAAAAATAAGCCAAAATTTTGTCCATCCATCTTATTCTTTGGCCGAACCTTGTATGTTCACCATAGCTAGGGTTTTTTTCAAGCTTTCAAGCTCAATAGTAAGTGCATTCTAGCCCCGTTTTTAATGTTCTTTACATTTTTGAAATCCTCGTAGCTCGGTTTACCTATTTCTACCATTATTTTGAGTTAGGGTTTATGTTTAAAATTTTCCCCATGAATAATATGCATGTATTTTGATATTTGATGGTAGAATATGAATGTTTAAAGTTAGGAGAACAATCTTTTCTAAGCGATTTTTAGCGAAAACGAGCAAAACGACATAATTGGTAAAAATACTTATTGTTCATAACTATGTGTTAGAGTGAGAATTTGATGTTGCCATAGAAGGGAAAAATGATCAGAATGTCATAAAACATAAGAATAAGGACTGAAATTAAATTCCCGAGCTTAGGGGCAAAATCGTAATTTTGTAAAAGTTAGGGGGCAAAAACGTAATTTTTCCATAATGTGATTTTTGGGTTGAAATAGATAGTATTAGTGTTAAATGAGATAAATGTGTTGTTATAGATCAAGAAAGGCGTGGAATCGACAATACATTATCTTTATTTATGTTTTATATTTCAACATATTATATATATTTTAGTTGATTTTGAATCATAATCGACTATTGGAAAAATAGAAATAAGTAATAGAGAGAAAAATCTCGGTTGAACCTTTGGAAAGATTGGATAATACAGATGGTACATAGCTAGGTCACATGTATGGTGCTGAGTGCACATCATGTGTACAAGAGAGCTACGAGGTACTATGTGGTAGCTAGGTCACATGTGTGATACGGGATGTATACCATGTAGACAAGAGAGCTACGGGAGAGGATAAATGTAGCTAGGTCGCATGTGTGGTTCCAAGTGAAGGATACCATGTAGACAAGAGAGCTACGAGATAAACTGGCTAGGTCACATGGGTAGTACTAAGTGTTCACCATGTGTACAAGAGAGCCGAACTATGTGAAATATGATGGGTGGAGCTATGTGCTGAAACCACCAAGTATCGAGGATTGATCCGAAGTGTTCAACGGGATGATTTTATGGTGACATTGTAATCATGGACCTATACTTGTGATGTATGAAATGTGGTGAAAATGAATTGTGATATGCATGTAAAAATGAGGTTAATACAAAGAAAGTGTGAAAGAGTGAATTAGCAATAATACTGTTTTGGACAGTCGCAGTGACGTGAATTTGAAAACTCACAAAAAATAGTAAGAATTTAATTAGAGACTGAATGAGAGATGAAATTAAAGTTTAGTGAGTCTATTTTCATGTAAAAGAAACAGAGAAAGTAAAGGGATCATATAATTGGAGATATTTATATTTTTGTGAGACTTGTCCAGAATGACTATGTGATCCCCTGTTCTGACTTTGAAAAATCATTAAAAATTATACAAAACTAATTAAGAAATATAGTTTATATGCGTAGATTCCTTATTGAGTCTAGTTTTAAATGAAACAAATTTCATGGCTATTTTACTTTTGTGTAAGGAGAAAAACAATTCGTAGTGAACAGAGGTCAGATCAGTCGAGCTATATAATAGGGGAAACTTTAACTAATAAACTGTACTAATTGGCTGAACCAAAAATTCTAGAAAAATTTTAATAAGAATTAATATGAGTCTAGTTTCAGGAAAATTTTACGGATTTGAATTTTGAGTTTCGTAACTTGAGTTATGATTTATTCAGCGAACATGATGCAAGAGGGACAGCTTGATCAAATTGGAATAAATAGTGAAATTAAAAATAGATATGGTTGAGTTATTTTGTGAACATATTAGATTCCTTATTCATTATTTATATACTTACTTACTAAGCTATAAGCTTAATTTCTTTTCTCTCTTTTGTTTTATAGTGTCATCCAGCTAGCACAGGAGTTAGAGATCGTTGAAGATCTGCCCGCACTATCAATACTTTTGGTATTTGAACTAAACATTTTGAATTATGGCATGTATAGTCGGCTTAGTTATTTGGTTACGTGTCATAATTGCCTAGGTATAAAATATTAGTTACAGTATTTGACAGATTGTTTTGTACAAAGCCATTGAAATTGGCTAATATTGTTAAAGGCATATGTTATAATGATTCATGATCTAATTGGATGCCATATTTTTGTCTTGGTTTTATTTAATGGTATGTATTATGATCTGGCAATACCTCGTACCCTATTCCGGGGTCAGGTGCAGGTAAGGGGTGTTACAACTTAAGACTTTTATGATCGGTGTATACATGGCATATCTCCCCAAACAAATAATGTCACCAGATCTTCAAGGAAAACATTATGGCGGCCAACTCTAGGTCATGTGTCAGATAATTCTTCTCATGAGGTTTCAATTGTCTCGAGGCATAAGCTATAACCTTGCCTTCCTGTATAAGTACGCATTCAAAGCCATTTAGAGAAGCATCGCTATAAATCACGAACTCTTTTCCTAGTTTGGGTTGTACTAATACTGGAGCCTCAGTTAATAACTTCTTCAACTTCTCGAAACCTTGTTGACACTTATCCAACCATTCAAACTTAACTTCTTTTTGCAATAACCTTGTCATGGGAGTAGCAATCATTGAGAAATCCTTTACAAATCGTCTGTAATAACCAGCCAAACCCAAAAAACTTCTAACCTCGGTCACATTCTTTGGGGGTTTCCATTCAACAAGAGCAGAAACCTTGTTGGGATCAACCCTAATGCCATCACTCGAGACAATGTGACCCAAAAATCCGACTTCTCGAAGCCAAAAATCGCTCTTACTAACTTGACGTACAACTGATTGTTTCTCAGAGTTTGTAGAACGATTCTCATGTGTTCGGTATGCTCTACCTCATCTTTAGAATAGATCAGGATGTAATCGAAAAATGCAATGACAAACTTATCCAAGTATGGCTGAAAAATCCTATTCATTAAATCCATAAACATGGTGGGAGCATTTGGTAAACTGAAAGGCATGACGAGGAACTCGTAGTGGCCATACCTCGTCCTAAAGGCAGTCTTAGGCACATCTGACTCTTTAACTCTCAGTTGATAGTAGCCGGATCTCAAGTCTATCTTAGAAAACCATGCTGCTCCTTTCAATTGATCGAACAAGTCGTCAATCCGCGGCGACGAATATTTATTCTTAATTGTCATCTTATTTAATTGTCGGTAATCTATGCACAACCTCATGGACCCATCTTTCTTTTTTCACAAAAAGTACCGAAGCACCCCACGGTGAAAAGCTTGATCTCACAAAGCCTTTATCGGTCAATTCTTGTAATTGTGACTTTAGTTCCTTCAACTCAGTCAGAGCCATTTGATATGGAGCAACCAAAATAGGCATTGTCCCTGGCATTAGCTCTATACAAAATTCAACTTCTCTATTAGGGGATAACCCGGGCACTTCTTTCAGAAATACTCTGTTTATTCGTATACAACTGGTACTATCTCAACCTTCAGCTCAGACTCTTTAGCATTCATTGTAACAACCAAATAAGCATCACAACCTTTCCTCAAACATTTTCGGGTAGACGTTGAAGATATTACAATAGGAAAATCCTCCGGTTCATCTGATTTAACCCAAAGCGTTTCACCATTTTCACATTTCAATTTAATAACCTTTTTCCTACAATTTACTATAGCATCATGGAGTGTCAACTAGTCCATACCCAAAACGACATCCTACACATTGAATGGTAACAACATCAAATCGGCCAGAAAATAGTGACCTCTAACAATCAAGGGACATTTCTTGCATACTTTATCGACTATCACATGTTTGCCTAGAGGGTTTGTCACCTAAATCATAAACTTCATATACTCAAAAGGTATGTTCTTGTTAGAAACTAATTTCATGCACACAGACGAATGAGTGGATCCAGGATCAATCAAAGCAATAATAGTATTATCATAGAGAGAAAATGTATCGGTGATCACATCGGGAGAAGATACACCCTCACGTGCGCGTATGGCGTAGGTTCTAGCCGGAGCTCTAGCTTCTAATCTCACTGTGGTATCTCTTGTTACTACCTTGTTGCTAGCCCCGCTTCCAACATTCTTCTGAGGTCCTCCTTTAGAATTGGTGGCACTTGGCCTTGCATCTTGAAATTTTTCTTTCTCGTTCATCTCAGGACAGTCCTTGATAAAATGATCTTGAGAACCACATTGAAAACAAGACCCATCGTTCATTCTACACTTTCCGAATTGACTTCTACCACAATGCTGGCACTCTGGTCGAGAAGACCTGACGTTACCCATACTAGCCACTAATGTAGCCCTAGATTTAGAATTCAAATCTTGCTTCTTACGATCTTTATACAAATGTCCAGCTGACACATGAGAACGAGAGTAAACGTCACTGGATTTCTTAGACTGAGATGGAAATGACTTGCTTGAATGTCTTTTCCTTGCATCTCTGGTCTCTGCCTCGGGTTTCTTCTTCTCCTTAATCAATTCTTCGGCCTTACAAGCCCGATTAACGAGCACCACAAACTCCTTCAATTCAAGGACACCCACTGACAATCGGATATCCTCATTAAGTCCGTCTTCAAACCTTCGACACATCTTAGCCTCGGAGGACACACACTTCGGAGCATACTTACTAAGTCAGACGAACTCCCTTTCATATTCAGTAACCATCATGCGGCCTTGCTTCAAGTCAAGAAATTCCTTACGCTTTTGATCCATGAATCTCTCACTAATATATTTCTTCCAAAATTCCTCTTGGAAGAATTCCCATGTAACCCTTTCGGGAGGTACCACTGAAACTAATGTTTTCCACCAGTGGTATGCCAAGTCCCTCAACCAGGATATGACACACTTTAAGCATTCTTCGGGAATACAATATAATTCATCGAATACCCTGATGGTATTACTGCCCTTTCGGGATCATCATCCTTATTTGCACAGAACTCCTCGACTCCATGCTTTCGGATATTGTCCACTGAGGGTCTATTCAGTCTCACAAAATCTATACCCTGCGGTGCTACAAGGACAGGTTGAGGGATAGGTGGCGGTGGAGGGGGTTGAGCATTCGGGTTCGCTCGGACGAACTCCGTGTACCATTCATTCATCATGTGGAGAAAGGCTTCTCGAGCCCCTTCTCCCCCTCCCTGGCTAACCGTGGGAGGTCGATTATCAGATGGCACCACCCCTTCAGCAGGAGCCACTACATTACTTTCTACATCATCTGCCATAGTTCGATCGGGATCCATTACTATAAGAAAGCATGATAACAAAATCAGGACCCATCACACTATCACAATTTATTTATGGCATGTGTAGCTAGACTCGTACGCATGCTAGGTTATTCCGAGAACTACTAAACCATAGCTCTGATACCACTAAATGTAACACCCCACACCCGAGTCCTATGCCGGAACAGGGTACGAGGCATTACCACACTTAAATATGTTCATTCCAACTTTTTTTGAATCATCAAGACTTGATAAATTTTAAAACTTTATCTATAAACTCTTTAACATTTGTCTACGAGGCCTCAAACGTCCATTGGAAACCATTCGGGACTGGCTCAGGTCTTTAAACAACTTTAGAAATGTAACCCTTGAAACAGATCACACGCCCGTGTGGTCATTAAGGCAGGGTCGTGTTAATGGCCTATGTGACACACACTGTAACACCCAAACCCAGCCCAGACGTTACGGCCGAATTTAGTATGTCACATGGAGATGTTTCAAAAACATGTGTTTATCTAAATTCGTTGTTTAGTGTTTAGCGAAAATATGTTCTTGTTTTAAGTTAAAGTGAATGGAAGCTGTGCACCAGGTAGGAAGCCAGCAAAGAGGAGGTGAGTCTTATTGGACTGCTTAAGTACCAAGCTCTTCCCGGATCCAATCCTAGACATGCATACATCCATTACCACACTTTAAACAGGTTACGTGCCTACGACCATTAAATTAAGTTTAAGTCTGTTTGAATTATTTATTTTCTTGGAAAAACATTTACGTTGCGAAAAACTTTGTGTGTCATCATGCTCTTTTAAAAACATGTAAATTTTTTTATAAAACGTGCCCTAGTGCTATCCAGTTTAATAATCCCAAAATAAAATTAATTAAAAAGAGTGGCCTTATTACAACTTTAACCATAATAGAAATAATAAAAAAAATGCTGAACTTAATTAAAGCCGGCAATCAATCTTCATGGCCACTCTGAATCCCGCCCAGCTCCAAGTCCACCAACTAGGGCTCACCTGCAAGGATGGAAGAGAAAGGGGGGTGAGTTTGGGAAACTCGGTGTATACTGAGAACCCATCCAAAGCCCAAGTCGGCTCTAGCCCATTGGGCCTAAGCCCTATTCGGATAACAAGACACGCAGTGGACCAAGCCCTTTCTCGAATACAAAATAGCAAGGCCTTAGCCCCTTTTAACATAACAATGTGGCCCATAGGCCCGCCAAAGAACATAGGTAACAATAGTAGTAATGCATGCAAACCCATCCGGGAGACTACTCAACCCACCATCCGCTACACCGCACTCCGCATTCACCCTACACTCCATGTGGGAATATCTCAACCCACCCAAATTTCTACACTCCACAGGTTGCGCAACGAACGCTCTCAAATATCGATAAGTTGAGGCAAAGCCTCCAAAGACGTGGATAAACCACTTTCAATACTTCCTCCATCAATACCCCAATCCCATGCAACAGATATTAATAGATGCATATCATGTAAAATACAGTATCAAACAATCATGCAGTTTAGCCAATTTAAACCCTAGGGGTATATCGGTAATTTTGCTCTTTAGAGATAATTTTCGTAACTTAGCAACTACACTAGCTACTTCAGTAATTTTCAACAGTTTTATGCAATTTGGTTCCACCATCTAACTAACAGGCTAATTTGCCCAACTCTTACCCATATTGGTCCGTAAGCCCATTGGGCCCAGTTTTGGCCCATCGAGCCTTTTTTTCCGAAGTATGCTAAAATGTCACACAACTTACTTACTACTTTACGGTGCTAGATCCAACAATTACTCTATGTATTAAGAGCATTCGCATACTCACAAGCCCATGAAATGCCGGAATTTCGGCATTTCGGCTTTTGCCGAATTGAACTAAGGAAGGGTGTTCGGTACACACCTGTTTCGCGATGACTGCCACCGAGATCCCTTTCGATGTCCTACAATTGATTAGCACAGTTCTTATTTACAAACCGAAATCACTAAACCCACAACCTATTTATCCCTGATCGACCCATGTCCCTAAAAGCCTTTGAAACCTTACCCTTTTGCCAAAATCGATAGCTAGCTCCGAATCCGATTGCTCCAACAACCCACGCCTTCAATCCAACACTTAGGAAGACACTAATCATAGACAGAAAACGTTAGTTAAAAACCCTTAGAGCCACATGCCCAAATCGACAGCCTCCCTAGGTTTTAGGGACTTCGACTTTTCCTAACTTTGTAAAATAGGACCAGATCTGAGATGTTGAACACTTACCCCTTTCTCCTTTTTGATCTCCACACAATATGATGCAGATTTATCTTTCAAACGACGGTAGAACTCGACTCCCGGAGTTTTACAGTTTCGGCTATAAGCCCCAAATCTATGGTTTTTCGGCTTTTGAGTGATGAAGGAGATGACAATGTGGGGTTATAACCTTGATGTAAAATTGTCGACAGGTATCTAGGGTTTAGAAAAGATGGTTGTCGTTTATTAGGCACAAAAATATCGAAGGATTTGGCTTTGAAGAAATCGGTACAACTAATGTATTTTTCAGGTTTTCGGCTTTTGTGGTTTCGGCACAAGTGTTGAAGAACAGCAGGTTTGGTGAACGATTTTGAAGAAGAAAAATGAAGAAAGAAGAATAGAGAGAATGGTGGTTTCGGCTAGAGAGGAAAAAGAGAGAAAAGAACAACCCCAAGGTGTTTAAGCAGAAGAAAACGGCACCACTCAACACCCTAAATGCCGAAATACTAACTTCAAACCCTCTCACAAATCCCTTTCTAATTCCCCTAATTCGGCCAACTCCTAGCCTCTCCCCAAATCCCTTAAATCTCTCCCCTTATCACTCCTTAATCCAAGTGTTTGGACTGATTCAAACTCCCCTTTGGCAGAATCCACCTGGACTTCAACACTACCCCTCCTGCACTTAAAAATAAATGCATCTATTTGTCAGCACAGGGAATCGATCCCTTGCCTTCTCCAATGCTCCATGCCACCCTTTCTAGGAGCCTAGTGGCGTCACCCTGGCCACTTTACCAAGGCTCTTTTTGTGATGCAATTTACCCATAACTCTATTTAAGGGCCACCTAGCCAGAACCCTAACTCCTATGTCCAAAATTAAAAAATTCACCCAGGTTTTGGCCAACACATGGGCCTTCCATAAGCCCATCTACCTACTCAAAATATTAATCTCACTTCCAAATTCAAAATTTTAAAATATTTACAAAATATTGAAACCCGCGAATAAATCTGAAAATCAGGATGTTACAAGTCTACCCTCCTTAAAGAAATTTCGACCTCGAAATTTTACCTTATTCGAACAGTTGAGGGTACTGTTGACGCATAGCCTCCTCCATCTCCCAAGTAGCTTCTTCTTTGCCATGGTTCCTCCAAAGTACTTTCACTAGTGGAACTGATTTCCTTCTCAACACCTTGATGTCACGATGCAAGATTTTGCACGTGTTCCTCTTCAAGGTTAAATCGATCGCACTTCGATTTACAGAATCGGTATGATATGAGTTGGGTCGATCGATCTCGCCTCAAAGATGGATACATGAAAAACGTCGTGGATACGATGCAGTTCTGGTGGTAACTCTAGCTGATAGGCCACTGGTCCAACCCGCTTAACAATTTGGTAAGGCCCAATAAACCGTGGGCTCAACTTACCCTTCTTACCAAATCTCAAAATTTTCTTCCAAGGGGAAACCTTCAAGAAAACCATATCCCCGACAGCGAATTCCATCTCTTTGCGCTTCAGATCCGCATACGACTTCTGTCTATTGGATGCCTCCTTTAACCAATCCCTTATCAGCGTAACCTTGCTTTCAGTGTCAGCCACCAATTTCGGTCCAAGCACTCGTCGTTCACCCAACTCTGTCCAACACGTCGGCATACGACATCTTCGCCCATAAAGTGCTTCATATGGTGCCATCTGAATACTTACTTGATAGCTGTTATTGTAGGCAAACTCCGCCAATGGCAGGTAATCCTCCCAACTTCCACGAAAATCAATGATACAACCTCTCAACATATCCTCTAGAACCTGAATAACCCTTTCTGACTGTCCATCCGTCTGTGGGTGAAAGGCGGTGCTAAAATCCAATCGTGTACCCAACGCTTCCTGCAACTTCCGCCAAAACCGAGATGTAAACCTAGAGTCTCGATCGAAATTATCGACACTGGCACCCCATGCGCTGCTGCACTACCTCCGCCACATATAACTTGGCCAACTTTTTGTAGTGAGTAGTCGGTGCGAACAGGTATGAAATGAGCGATTTTGTTAACCTATCCACAACCACCCACACCGAATCTTTCTTGGTGGGTGTCAAAGGTAACCCACTCACAAAGTCCATTGTTACTCTTTCCCACTTCCATAGCGGAATTTTCACAGTTGCAATAATCCCGAAGGCAATTGATGCTCACCTTAACTCGCACGGCACGTCAAACATTTCCCAACAAATTCAGTCACCTCTGCGTTTTAATGGGGCCACCAAGACACCTCTCAAAAGTCACGATATAACTTATTCCTCCAGGATGCATGGCACAGAGTCCATTATGAGCCTCTTTTAGAATTAATCGCCTTAATTCGTGGTCCTTTGGAATACAAACCCTTCCACGAAAGCACGTAATTCCTTCAAGATGTTCAACCCAAAATCCTCGTTCTCACCATTCTTAACTTGCTTGAACCAAGAGCTAATAAATCGCCCTTCAACCGCTTTCCTTAATCGCCACTCGGTCAAGTAGGCCTTACTTGCGCTTCGCCAACAAGCTTCCATCGCCGTCATGACTTAAACGTGCAAACAAGGCTCTTAAATCCGTAACAACCCTTCGACTTAACGCATCCGCCACCACATTAGCCTTTCCTGGGTGGTACTCTATCGAACAGTCGTAATCTTTAAGCAACTCCACCCATCTTCGTTGCCTAAGGTTCAACTCCTTCTGAGTCAACAAGTACTTTAGGCTCTTATGATCTGTATATATAATGCACTTCTCCTTATATAAGTAGTGTCTCCAAATTTTTAACGCAAAAATCACCGCTGCTAACTCCAAATCATGCGTAGGGTAATTCACCTCATGAGCCTTAAGATGTCCGGATGCATAAGCGACCACCTTGCCCTCTTGCATCAGTACGCAACCTAACCCCACATGCGACGCATCGCTGTATATAGTAAAGTCCTTCCCAGACATCGATTGAATCAACACTGGTGCTTCGGTCAATACCTTTTTCAACCGATCAAAAGCTTTTTGCTGTTTCTCAGTCCAGACAAATGGTACTCCTTTCCTTATAAGTTTTGTCAAGGGTGCTGCCATCACCGAGAAACCCTCCACAAACCTTCTGTAGTTAACTGCTAACCCTAGAAAACTCCGAATTTCCGATACTGACCTAGGTGGCTTCCATTCCAGAATCGCTTCAATTTTTCGAGGATCCACCTTAATCCCCTCGGCAGAGACCACATGCCCTAGGAAGGTTACCTCCCTCAACCAGAATTCACACTTGTTGAATTTCGCATAGAGCTCCTTTTCCCTTAACACTTGCAGCACAATACGGAGATGCTCATCATGCTTCGCCTCCATTTCAGAGTATACCAGGATATTGTCGATAAAGACAACTATGAACTGATCCAAGTAAGGTTGGAATACTCGATTCATCAGATCCATAAAAGCTGCAGGTGCATTCGTCAGCCCAAATGGCATGACCAAAAACTCATAATGTCCATATCGAGTTCGAAATGCTATCTTATGAATATCCCCTTCTCTTACCCTTAGCTGATGGTATCCAGAGCGAAGGTCGATTTTGGAGAATACCGAAGCTCCCCTAAGTTGATCAAACAGATCGTCAATCCTTGGTAGTGGATACCTATTCTTAATCGTCAGTTTGTTCAACTGGCGATAATCGATGCACATGCGCATCGTTCCATCCTTTTTCTTCACAAATAGGACCGATGCTCCCCAAGAAGACACACTAGGCCTAATGAAGCCTCTATCTAACAATTCTTGAACTTGAGCCTTCAGTTCTACCAACTCCTTCGGTGCCATCCTATAGGGTGCAATAGATACTGGAGCCGTTCCAGGCAACAAATCGATTCCAAACTCAACTTCCCGATTCGGAGGTAATCCAGGAAGCTCTTCCGGAAAAACATCCTGGAATTCCCTAACAGTTCTGATGGTCTCCACAGTCAGATCCTCATTTTCAGCTTGGCTTACCAAAGCCAGATATGCCTCGCACCCCTTGTGCATCAGTTTCTCAGCCCTCAACGCTGATACTACATTGGATAAGTAATCCCTTCGTTCTCCAATAATCATTACCTCTTCATCATTGATGATCCCTTAACACCATCCTCTTAGCCGCACAATCCAATGTTGCCTTATGCTTGGTCAACCAATCCATCCCTAGTATTAAATCGAATTCTTCAAGCGGTAACTCCATCAAATCCCCACAGAAAACCCTGCCTTGAATCTCCAAAGGCACCTCCTTGAAGAGTTTCTCTACCTTAACCGAATGACCCAAAGGACTTATCACGTGCACCCCACACACGCCTCCTCGAGTGCACACCCAAAGTGCCCTGTAAATGTTATATGCCACATATGAATGGGTTAATCCCACATCAATCGAGCGAGATAAGGTACACCAAATATAAAAACGCACATTATGACATCGGTGAGTCACCCTCCTCGCGGCGACGAGCAAGATACACCAAAGCCGGGCCGACGAGCATCCGTGTTACCAATACCCTGCCGGTGCCCCATGTCCACGGCCATTACCACCGCGACCTTGTCCACGACACAGCCGGCAAGCGGCCCCTTCCTCACAGGTTGAGCCAGTCGCACAGCCCCTTGTTCAGCCACCTGAGCCTGAGTGGCCCTCCTAGGACAATCCTTAATCCTATGTTCCTTAGACCCACAATGAAGACAAGCCCCAGAACGCTTCCAGCACTCTCCTTGATGCATTCTGCCGCAAACCCCACAAGCTTGCGGTCTACCTGTGTTCACCGGAACTGCTCGAACCGGTTCCTCCATCTTAGCTCCCTTAACATTTCGATTTGCAGCACCCGCTAGTCCAACATCCCTCCTAAACCGATTTCGATCCCTATCACGATTCTTTCATTTAGTTTGTTTCACCTCCTCGGCTATCTTAGCCTTCTCTACCAGTGCAGTGAAATCTCGCTCTCTCTGCGGAGCTATGAGCACCCTTAACTCATCTCTAAGACCATCCTCAAAACGAACGCTGCGCTCGTATTCGGTGGAAACAATGCCATTAGCATACCGACTCAGTCGTAGAAACTCTGCCTCATATTCAGCAATGGTCTTATTTCCTTGAGTCAGATTCAAGAACTCCTTTCTGCGTGCATCCACATAGCTAGCTCTAACATATTTTGCCTTAAAGGTCTGCTTGAACAGCTCCCATGTTACCCTCTCAGCTAGGGTACCCTCTCTCACAGTAATCCACCACTGATACGCTTCATCTCGCAGCAACGACACCGTCCCTTTCAACTTCTGCTCCACTGAGCAGTCCAGGTCATCCATGATCCGCTCTGTGGCTTCCAACCAGTACTCAGCCACATTTGGAGCCACTCCAGATACGCCCCTAAAAATCTCAGCTCCGTTGGCCCGAAGTCGTTCAGAAATGGACCCCCTATTCATGGGCCCGCTGTTAACTCCGGCCACCCTTTCCAGAACCCTCAACATGGCCTGAGACAAAGCGTCATCCCCTGCGGCTCGGTCATACGGCCCATTTTCATTGACCGGTGGTGGTCGTGCCTCGCCAACTGGTATGTGTTTAGATGACGCAGTTCCAGCTTGAGTGCTACCTCGGCCTCGACCACGGCCTCTTCCCCGAGTAGTCCTTGTACTCATAACGATTTATCTGATTACGAATTTTATGACATTAGTTTACTGGTTTCACTATTTATTACAGAATGTCTTATTGAACAGATAGAGTTTCAGAGTTATTTTCGCGCAATCACTGTTTAGCTACAGTCCCAGTTTTGTAGCCCTAATACTATATTATCAATAGCACTATCTCTAAGGCTCAGTACTATCTATAGTATTATTTCCAGTCCAGTTCTATAAATATTTAAAGCAGAAAAAGAACACTTACAGACTTGGTGCCGGGGATTCAGCGTGCCACTTCCTTATCAGTCAACATGTTTTTGCTTATCGAGAATTTGAAAACACTTTTATTTTAAGACTATTGATTTAACCCTGTTTAACAATAGAAAAACTTGAACCTTCTTCGAAAAACTTACCATTTCCAAAAATACCCTTCTTAGGCCTAAGTTTTTGAAAAAAAATTTCAAACCCGATCCACAGCTGAGTTGTTGCAACCTGGCTCTGATACCACTAAATGTAACACCCCAAATCCAGCCCAGACGTTATGGTCGAATTTAGTATGTCACATGGAGATGTTTCAAAAACATGTGTTTATCTAAATTCGTTGTTTAGTGTTTAGCAAAAATATGTTCTTGTTTTAAGTTAAAGTGAATGGAAGCTGTGCACCAGGTAGGAAGCCAGCAAAGAGGAGGTGAGTCTTATTGGACTGCTTAAGTACCAAGCTCTTCCCGGATCCAATCCTAGACATGCACACATCCATTACCACACTTTAAACAGGTTACGTGCCTACGAACATTAAATTAAGTTTAAGTCTGTTTGAATTATTTATTTTCTTGGAAAAACATTTATGTTGCGAAAAACTTTGTGTGTCATCATGCTCTTTTAAAAACATGTAATTTTTTTTATAAAACGTGCTCTAGTGCTATCCAGTTTAATAATCCCAAAATAAAATTAATTAAAAAGAGCGGCCTTATTACAACTTTAACCATAATAGAAATAATCAAAAAAATGCTGAACTTAATTAAACCTAAGAATCAATCTTCATGGCCACTCAATCCCGCCTACTCCAAGTCCACCAACTAGGGCTCACATGCAAGGATGGAAGAGAAAGGGGTGAGTTTGGGAAACTCGGTGTATCTGAAAACCCATCCAAAGCCCAAGTCGCCTCTAGCCCATTGGGCCTAAGCCCTATTCGGATAACAAGACACACAGTGGACCAAGCCCTTTCGAATCGATGAGCAAGGCCTTAGCCCCTTTTAACATAACAGTGTGGCCCATAGGCCCAGTTCAATAACATAGGTAACAATAGTAGTAATGCATGCAAACCCATCTGGGGAGACTACTCAACCCACCATCCGCTACACTACACCCGTACCAGCCTTACACTCCATGTGGGGAATATCTCAACCCACCCAGCCCTACACTCCACAGCTTGCAAAACAGAACGCACGCTCAAATATCAGTAAGTTGAGGCAAAGCCTCCAGTACATGGATAAACCACTTTCAATACTTCCTCCATCAATACCCCAATCCCATGCAACAGATATTAATAGATGCATATCATGTAAAATACAGTATCAAACAATCATGCAGTTTAGCCAATTTAAACCCTAGGGGTATATCAGTAATTTTTCTCTTTAAAGATAATTTTCGTAACTTAGCAACTACACTAGCTACTTCAGTAATTTTCAACAGTTTTATGCAATTTGGTTCCACCATCTAACTAACAGGCTAATTTGCCCCTCTCTTACCCATATTGGTCCGTAAGCCCATTGGGCCCAATTTTGGCCCATCGAGCCTTTTTTTCCGAAGTACGCTAAAATGTCACACAACTTACTTACCACTTTACGGTGCTAGATCCAACAATTACTCTATGTATTGAGAGCATTCGCATACTCACAAGCCCATGAAATGCCGAAATTTCGGCATTTCGGCTTTTGCCGAATTGAACTAAGGAAGGGTGTTCGGTACACACCTGTTTCGCGATGACTGCCAACGAGATCCCTTTCGATGTCCTACAATTGATTAGCACAGTTCTTATTTACAAACCGAAATCACTAAACCCACAACCTATTTATCCCTGATCGACCCATGTCCCTAAAAGCCTTTGAAACCTTACCCTTTTGCCAAAATCGATAGCTAGCTCCGAATCCGATTGCTCCAACAACCCACGCCTTCAATCCAACACTTAGGAAGACACGAATCATAGACAGAAAACGTCAGTTAAAAACCCTTAGAGCCACATGCCCAAATCGACAGCCTCCCTAGGTTTTAGGGACTTCGGCTTTTCCTAACTTTGTAAAATAGGACCAGATCTGAGATATTGAAAACTTACCCCTTTCTCCTTTTTGATCTCCACACAATATGATGCAGATTTATCTTTCAAACGACAGTAGAACTCGACTCCTGAGTTTTACTGAGCTTTGCTATAAGCCCCAAATCTATGGTTTTTCGGCTTTTGAGTGATGAAGGAGATGACAATGTGGGGTTATAACCTTGATGTAAAATTGCCGACAGGTATCTAGGGTTTAGAAAAGATGGTTGTCGTTTATTAGGCACAAAAATATCGAAGGATTTGGCTTGGAAGAAATCGGTACAACTAATGTATTTTTCGGGTTTTCGGCTTTTGTGGTTTCGGTACAAGTGTTGAAGAACAGTAGGTTTGGTGAACGGTTTTGAAGAAGAAAAATGAAGAAAGAAGAATAGAGAGAATGGTGGTTTCGGCTAGAGAGGAAAAAGAGAGAAAAGAACAACCCCAAGGTGTTTAAGCAGAAGAAAACGGCACCACTCAACACCCTAAATGCCGAAATACTAACTTAAAACCCCTCCGCCGAAATCCCCTTTCTAATTCCCCTAATTCGGCCAACTCCTAGCCTCTCTCCAAATCCCTTAAATCTCTCCCCTTATCACTCCTTAATCCAAGCGTTTGGACTGATTCAAACTCCCCTTTGGCAGAATCCACCTGGACTCCAACACTACCCCTCCTGCACTTAAAAATAAATGCATCTATTTGTCAGCACAGGGAATCGATCCCTCGCCTTCTCCAATGCTCCACGCCACCCTTTCTAGGAGCCTAGTGGCGTCACCCTGGCCACTTTACCAAGGCTCTTTTTGTGATGCAATTTACCCATAACTCTATTCAAGGGCCACCTAGCCAGAACCCCTAACTCCTATGTCCAAAATTCAAAAATTCAACCAGGTTTTGGCCAACACATGGGCCTTCCATAAGCCCATCTACCTACTCAAAATATTAATCTCACTTCCAAATACAAAATTTTAAAATATTTACAAAATATTGAAACCCGCGAATAAATCCGAAAATCAGGATGTTACACACACGGCCTAAGCATCAAGGGACACGCCCGTGTCCCATGCCCATGTGAATTAAATTCTAAATTCAAACCAAAAGGGTTTTCACACGGTCTGACACATGCCCGTGTCCCTCACACGACCATGACATTCCCGTGTCCCTCACACGGCCATGACATTCCCGTGTCCCTCACACGGCTATGACAAGCCTGTGTCTTACCCGTGTCCAAAATCCTTGACATTCTATTTCTGACGTTAGCATCCAATAAGGGGCACACGGCCAAGGGACATGCCCGTGGACATAGGCTGTGTCCTCCACATTGCTGAGACACACGGCCGTGTGTCTGCCCGTGTGTTTAATACCATGCATACTGACTTGAAAATTTTATGTGTAGGGGACATACGGCCGGGCAACACACCCATGGTGCTGGCTGTGTGTGACACACGCCCGTGTGTCTACCCGTGTGGACAATATAAGGCTATGTACAAAGCCCTATGCCACCCTGAAACACAATTTAATACCAATCAACATATCAAAATCTAACTTAATATGATTTATCAACCAACAACCATAGCTAAAACCTATACACATTTCAGAAATTCAACCATGCCAACAATTCCACATTTGTAAAAGACTATCTTCCATTTATATAATGGCTTACAATATTAGCCAATTTCATGGCCTTATACAAAATGAGTCAAACGCTAAAACAAGTCAACACCTTTGGCCCCAAAACAATGTGACACAAAAATAAAATCAAAATTTCCTATACATGCCATAATCAAAATGATAAAACTTGTAACAGCCCTTCCCTGTATCTGATGCCGGAACAGGGTATGAGGCGTTACCATACATGTACTCGAACATTTTAAAAAAAAAACTATGAAATTTCATTTAAAATCAAAACCAATCAAACCACATCTTAGTGTCCCTATTATTGGCCTACGAGACCCTAAACATACAATGAGAATGGTCTGGGACAAAACCGAGGTCTTAAGAAAAATTTAAGAAAATTTCTACGTTAATGTCTCACACGCCCGTGTGTAGACAACGCACACGGTCGTGTGCCTTAGGACACGCCTGTGTCCCCTACCCGTGTGGAATTAATTGAATTTATTTTCTACTTCGAACCTATAGGGGTTTTCACACGACCGAGCACAAGCCCGTGTCCCTGGCCCGTGTCCTTCACATGGCCTAGACACGCCCGTGTGGTCGCCCGTGTCCAAAAACTTGAGCATTATGTTTATGATGTTAGCATGCATTTAAGGGCACACAGCCAAGACACACGCCCGTGTGCTAGGCTGTGTCCACCACACGGTTGAGACACACGACCGTGTTTCTGCCCGTGTGTTTACTACCATGCATTCTGAAATAAAAATTTTAGGTGTAGGGACACACGGCCATACCACACGCCCATAGGGCTATCCTTGTGTCACACACAACCTAGACACATGCCCGTGTGTCTACCCGTGTAGACCTTATTAGGCCATCTTTCAAGCCTTCGGTTACCCTCTATCATCCATACACACTTATATGTTTTAATAATATTTAACATGGCCTAATTATACTTTTAAACGACCTTGATAAACCTCATTGCATGTAAACCTCATATCATCAGTTTTACACATGCTAGTTTATCACATTTGTATAAAGATTTCTATGTCTTATAACACTTTTAAGATTGGCTCATTATTATAACTCATTGCCAATTATGGCCTAGCCATCCTATGTGATTTGATCACATTACATGTACCTAAATGTGATATACCATATTTCATCCTCACTAGAACAATTGAACATAAACATGCAAAAATTTGTAGGTCATAACCTACATCAAAATGAGCCAATTCCCATGGCTATCTACAAGTGAATATGTATAACTTTACAAGCCTTCATATTGGAAAATCAAACGACACATATAACAAAATAACAAAAGCCCTATACATGCCATTGAACAAAATGAAAGTATCTATATACCAAAGCTGGACAAGATGATAATGTGTTGACTCTCTAATCGTCTTCCAATTTCTATGAGTCCTCGTGCTCTGTAAGACAGGGAAAAAGAGAGGGGTAAGCATTTACATACTGAGTAAGCCCGAATAACTGGAAAGTAAACTTACCGATTAATTAGCATACAACCATATTAGGCAATATAACCAACAAGCATGAAATGGTTTCCCCTATCACATGCACTCAATCAACAGGTTAGTCTCATAACAATATGTTATGAAATTTGTCTTAGATGAGCTCATCATCCAACATTTTCATTTTTCTATCTCATGTTAATCTCGTTGAGCTTTTCAGAAATCTCGATGGATTATCCATTTACCGTCAAGTCATAAGAGCGATCATCTCGTGTACGCACTCTCGCGAACCTCACATCTTATGGTGGGATTACCAGTCCAGGCTAAATCCCTCGTAATATAAACTCGTTGGGTGATGTCGACATTACCAGTCCAGGCTAAATCCCTTGTAGCAACAAAAACCCTTAATGAGCTCGGATCTGAATTACCAGTCCATGCTAAATTCAGACCCTAGTCAGATTACCCGTCCAGGCTAAATCCATAATGTACACATATTCTTCGGGGGGCTTGATCACTAAAAAAACACCCGTCCGGGCAAAATCCTTTTCTGCAACACATGCAGGATCCCAAGTCATGTAAGCCATGGTTTATCCATCGAATTTCCCTTTTTGACTTCAAACGGGACATTTATTATCATGTCACTATTATTAACACATTTCATGGATTTCCATACCATCATTATAACTAATTATCATACATTCATAATACATGCAATTAAGCACAATAAGAGTTTACTTTAAGTTATTTGAACTTACCTAGTACCCGTTTCGATTTCGCGTTTCGGTTATTCCGAAACCTTTCGTTTTCCTCGATCGATCTCTGGAATTTGTTCATCGGGGTCTATAACAATAAAAATGAATTATCAATACCTCACATTATTCTTTTCGAGCCTAAATCTCACCCCTGGACAAAATGACCGTTTTGCCCCTAACCTTTAATATTATTTATGATTTAGTCCTTAGGCTCGTATGATGAAATGCATGAAATTTCTACATTATCCAAGCCTAGCCGAATGTTTTTCCCTCTTATGGCAGTCCACATTTTCCATTATTTCACATTTTTCTACTCACTTTTTTGCAACTTTTACAATCTAGTCCTTTAAGCCATTTCCATGAAAAATCACTTAGTAAAAGTTGTTTACCATCCTTAAAACTTTTATATTCCTCCGTAAAACATAAAAATACAAGCATCTCATTCGTGGGTAGTTTTCTAAACATGAACCCTAGTATGAAATATGGGTAGAAATGAAGAGAGTAAGCTACTAGGACTTCAAAAATACGAAGAACATTAAAAACGGGGTTAGGGAGCACTTATTATGAGCTTGAAAATGTTGAAAACCCTAGCTATGAAGGCTTGAGAAATTCGGCTACATGAGGGAGAAGAATGGCTGATTTTTGGCTTATTTTTGCCTTATTTTTCCTATTTTATTTCATTAATTATCCAAATGACCAAAATGCCCTTAAGCCCTTTCTTTCAAATTTTATCCATACATGCCCATTTTTGTCCAAAAACTTAGAAATTTGGCAAATTTATCTTTAAGAGCTTCTAATTAATAATCTAAAGCAATTTCATACAAATTGCTTCTAGAATCCAAGTTTTGCAATTTATTCAATTCGGTCCTTATTTTCCAATTGGACACCTTTCTCATAGAATTTCTTCATGAAACTTTAACACATGCATATTTTCATATTTTAGACCTCATAATAATCATAAAATAAATATTTCAATGTCATATTTGTGGTGCCGAAGCCACTGTTCCAACTAGGCCCTGTTTCGGGATGTTACAAAACTAGCTATACCAAGTGCTTCAAGGATAGTGTGGCTGGCTTCTCCGACGTAGGCAACGATCCTTGAACTACTTTGGCAGCACTATAAGAAAATGGAAAGGAAATAGGGTAAGCATGGGAGTTTAGTAAGTATATATATGTAAATAAGTGTAATTAGAAATATATTCATCAAATCGTGGTTTATCATACTTAAATGATATATCATTTTAATCTCACTATCTTACTCTTCACTTATTATACGCATACTTACTACATCTCATCATATACTAAAGTCTTCATTTAGGATTTTAGCATACATACCTGTGACTACCTGTAAAATAACTCATATTCATTCTCTCTATTGACGTACCTCACTTGAAGTATCGCCAATCCATTCATTGAGTTACCTATTGAACACTCGAAAATACCAATGAATACTCAGATAGTTTACTCTTAAGCACCATACAAGTAGCCAAAGCTACCTCGAACTTTGTAATACTTGTATATTTGAGCTACTCACGGGCCTTTTTACCAAGTCAGTACCTGGACCCTATAGCTCTATTATGTAATGCCGCTCATTGAGCTACTCACGGGTATACGCACAAAGTCAGTACCCGAACCCACATTACATATTTCACTTATCTTATGAACTCAGACTCAACTCACGAGTTCAAACCACTCAATTTCTCATGACTTACCTTTTTATATCCTATACTATTTTCGAGGTTCAACGGGATCTCGTATCTAACCTGACATTGTTGCACTTGTTCATAACGTAGGTTACTCTTACCTCGCATTATTTATACTTTTATGACATCGAGTAAAATCTATGATACATGGTAAAAATAAAACATTTAGAAGTAAGCTATAATGACACATTATTTACATATGTACTTACCTCGGTACAAAATGATGGGAACGAGCTTAATCCTCGTAAACTTTGTTCTTACCCCAATCAAGACCCAAATCACGCTTCTCTTGATCTATATTTATAAAGTTCATTCATTTCATCAACATATAAATCTAGGTACTCAAAAATTTGTAATTGGGAAAAATGACCATTTTGCCCCTAGGCTTTCACAAAATGACCATTGTACCCCTAGGCTTGGAATTCGATTTTAATCACATTTTCTCACTAATCAAGCCTAGCTGAATACTTTCCATACTAGAATCAGTCCACAATTTTCATCATTTCATACATTTATCACCTATTTTACAACTTATGCAAAATGGTCCTTAGTTAGGGTTTTCATGAAAACTTCTTCACAAAAGTTGTTTATTACCTATCCAAGACTCATTTTCTTGCATGAAAAATCAGCAAATAACCTAAATGCTCTCATGGAAAAACCCTAGGCTTTCAACCATTTTGCAAAATAGTCCCCCCATTTGAAAGCTCATGCTACAAGGGTCTCAAAAGTACAAAAATATTTAAGAAATGTCATCAAGATCACTTACTTGCAAAGGTTTAAAGTTGCTGAAATTTTGAAGCTCAAAAACCCCTTTAATGGTTTAAAATTTTTGTGGTAGGAGAAGAGAATGAAAAGATGAAGTCATTTTGTTTTATTTTATCCAATTAAGTCACCAAACCACTTAGACTTTTGACTTTTTGACCAACTTATCCCCTATGGCCGGCCACCCTTCTAAATTTGGCCTAATTGTCCTTTAAAGGCCTCCACATTAAGATTAATGTCAAAATAACACCCTTAGCTATCAAAATGGGACTTTTGCACTTTATGCCATTTAGTCCTTTTTCGCAATTAAGCATGCAATCGCTAAAATAAATTCACCAAAATTTTCATGCACTCATAAAATCATGCTATAACACATAAAATAATATCAAAAATATTTTATTCGACTTCAGGTGAGTGGTTCCGAAACCACTATTCTGACTAGGCCCAAAATCGGGCTGTTACAATTCTCCCCCTTAGGGATTTTAGTCCTCGATAATCTTACTGGTAAAAAGATTTGGGTATTGGCTTTTCATGATTTCCTTGGGCTCCCATGTGGCCTCTTTAACCCCATGTCTCTGCCATAACACTTTCACAGGGGGAACGTTCTTATTTCTTAATTGCTTAACTTTTCGAGCTAGGATCCTAACAGGTTCCTCACCATAAGACATATCCGATCTAATCTCTACTTCAGTCGGAGAAACCACTATTCTGACTAGGCCCAAAATCGAGCTATTACACATAAGTTAGCAAATTACCAAGTTGCCGTGAATTTATTCGTAACAACATAAACATGATTTTAATAATTCTAAGATAAAAAATGTAATTAATCTAATACAATTATATCATCTTGATTAAAATCTTATTTTGAAATCATGCATTTGAGATTTATTTATTTAGTTTACTTAGTTTAAAATCTTAGTTTTTAATCACCCTCTTAAAACAGATTATTTTTTTCACCAAAGTGTTTTAAATTGTTTTCAAAAATAATTCTTTTCACAGTCCCTATGGGTACGATAACTTGACATTTACTTGTCACTTTATTACTTGTTGCAATTATGTACACTTGCACATTTCCGTCGTTCCAGCCTTCCACAACATACCATAATCTTTCATAACTTTAACAAGGCCGTTAAGTTACCCGTTGAACCATTTGGAATACTGAAGGATACTCGAGAAATATCACACACATAGTACCATACCAATGCCATATCCCAGATATGGTCTTACATGGGATCTCAAATCGATGCCAATAGCCCAACTATGTTCTTACACGAAATCTCATATCGATGCCATATCCCAGATATGGTCTTACATATAAACTCAAATAACCTTAATGTCATGACATTTGTATCCTATCTATTCCTAAGGTTCAATTGGATATTTCTCACTTGTCGAAACTTTGTCAAATTTATTCAAAGAGTAATTCAAAATTCATACAATAATAACATAATTAAAGCATAAATAATAATGCATTATTTACATACGAACTTACCTCGGTACAAAAATAGGAGAAATGGATTTAATCGTCAAACACCTTATTCTTTCCCTGTTCAAGGTCTAAACTTTATTTTTCTTGATCTATAATAGAAAATTTAGCTTATTTATTATTCAAATTACTCAATTCAGTCCAAAAATCATACTATGATAAAATTACACTTTTGCCCCTAAACTTTGACATATTTACAAATTAGTCTCTAGGCTCGTAAAATGAAATGTGTTTAATTTCTTGGTTACCCAAGCCTAGCCGAACCATAAAAATGCTCATATCAGCCCACATTATTAATGAAATCAGGTTTTTACTACCCACTTTACAACTTTTTTACAAATAGGTCTTTTTTAGGTATTTTCATGAAAAATCACTTAGTAAAAGTTGTTTATCACACCTTAAACATGCAATATCTTCCAAAAAACATCAAAATACATGCATGTCACATATGGATAAATTTTTAAACATGAACCTACTTCAAAATAATGGTATAAATAGGTAAATCGGGTTACAAGGACTTCAAAAATGTAAAGAACATTAAAAACGGGGCTAGAATGCACTTACTATCAAGCTTGAAAGTTGAAGAAACCCTAGCTATGGTGTCTTGAGAATTTTGGCCAAGGGTTCGAGAAGATGGACAAATTTTTGACTTGATTTACCCATTTTATTCTTTTATTTACCAAATGACCAAAATGCCCTTTTTGCCAAACTTTAAAATTTTATCTCACCATGTCCATTTTTGTCTGCTAACTAAACAAATGGTCTAATTATCATATAAGGACTTCTAATTTAAAATCTCATAGCAATTGGACACCTCTAACATGTAGAACTCAACTTTTTCACTTTTTTCGATTTAGTCCTTTTGACTAAATTGAGTGCCCAAATGTCAAAATTTTCAAACAAAATTTTCCAAAAATCATTCCGTAAAACCGTAGACCATAAATATCTAATAAAATTAAATTTTCCTACATCATATTTGTGGTCCGAAAACCACTGTTCTGACTATCCCCAAACTTGGGCTGTTACAATACAAAAGACATGTCATTAGGGGTTTTGTGTTTTGGATGTTGGTTCGTACGTTCTACTAGTGGTTGAGTTTTTTGGCATATGTTGCGGATTCTCGTCAACTTGTGTGAGTAGACCTAGTGATAGCTTGAGAGTGAGCATTATATGAGATATGAGATTTAGATGGTTTCGACCATGTATTGGCACTTGGTGTGCAAGATTGCCGAGTATTCGATATTATTCCAAATGGTTCAACTGGTATCTTGATGATATGAAAGGGTGAGAGATTGATACGTATCAGTGCAAGTATGTACGTAAACTATATAAGCATTGAATTCATGAAATTTGTGAGTTTCATGATTTACTATGTGGATGAATATATGTTAGCCTTATGACTAAATTGAGTTGTAGCATATTATGTTTAGATTACTTAAATTGTAAATGAATGGTAAGTTATACTTATTAGCCATACGAGCTTACTAAGCTTAATAGCTTACTGTATACTTATTAGCCATACGAGCTTACTAAGCTTAATAGCTTACTGTATTTACTTTTTCGTGTCTTATAGTGATTTTGAAGCTTGCTTGGATTGGGAATCGTCAGAGATCTCATCACATTATCCAGCTGTTGTTTTGGTACTTTTGAAGTTGTGTACTTGGTTATATGGCATGTATAAGTGTTGTGGTTATATGACCTATATGTTTGTAATGTTGACAGCCAATGGATTTGGCTTGTAAATGATATATGTTTTTGGTTATGTGTTTAGTCATGTGATTTGGCTTATTTTGGTAACTTGGTTATATAAATATGTGTAAATGGCCTTTTGTTATGTGGTTTATAATTGCTATGTGAACGCCTTGTTGAGAATTGGTATTGAAGGTAGCAAATGGTTGAAATTGTGAATGTATTATCATGCTAAGCACTAGGCAAGATAATGCATATATGAAGTTAACCATTTAGGTGATTTTTGGATGTGAAATTGGTATGAATTTGAATGGCCAGTTGTAATGTTTATGAGCAATGTTGTTTTTGGTATTGGAATTGTATGAATTGAACTTGGTTGTGGATGTTTTGAATGCCTATTGAGGATGTGGTCATATGCTATTTGGTATGCCTACGTTGACTACACTATGGGTGGGAAATGTGGCCTGAAACATAACCTTTTTTTTGTCCACATGGGTAGAGACACGGGTGTGTGTCTCAGTCGTGTGTGACACACAGCATGGTGACACGGTCGTGTGTCCCCTCATACTTAAATAGAAATAAAGTTAGTAGCTCCACACGACCCAACACACGAGCGTGTGACTTTGCTGTATGGCATATGTAACAGCATGGTTTAGACCTTAGTCAGAACAGTGGTTTTGAAACCAAAAATCTGAGGTTATAAGATTGTTTTAATATTATTTTATGTGTTTACAACATGTGATTATATATGTGTGAAAGTTTTGTATGCTAAATTTATAGTTTGGATGCTTAATTTGACAAAAGGACTTAATCGCGTAAAATGTGAAAGTGCATTTTCATATGTTAAAAGTGCTTAAGTGCTATGGTTTATTAAATTAAAGGTCCTTATGTTGATATTAGACCATTGATTATGATAGTGGACATTTATGGACATCCATTATAAGTTTTTAATGTTTATTAATTAACGGTATAATAGTAAACTATGTATTAATGATATATTAAATAAAAGAAAAGCCAAAATCATTTTATTTCTTTTATCCATGATCGAATATTAAGAGAAAAAGAAGAATAAAAGATTGTTCTAGGGTTCGACTATTGATATTCTTGATTAATGTTTGTTCTTTGCTCGGTTTTTGATATTTTCTATGTTTTTGTGAATGTTGCTTAGTACTCTAGCTAGCCCATGCTTGAATTTTATGATGATTTTGAGATATGCCATGGATGAATCCATGAGTTTTGTGTTGTTAATTGATGAAAAATGAAAGATATGTGTTGGGTTAATATGTTTTGTATTGGGATTTTTCATGAATTTGATTATTATGGGCTAATTTGTGAAAATGAGAAATTGAAGGGTTAAAATATGAAATAAGTTAAAGTTATGGGCTACTAGACACTATATGAAAATTCAGCTAAGCATGAGAAATGTGAAATTATGTGTATTTTGTGATTTAATGAAATAGAGACTAAAATGTCAAAATGTGAAAATTTAGGGGCTAAAGTATAAAATGCCCTAATTATGCTTTTATGGATTGAAATGAATAAATGTGTGATTAAATTAGTGAAATTTCAATTTATATTGATCAAAAATGAAAGAAATCAAAATTAGATCGGGGAAAGTCAAAGGTTGTAGAATAATCAACTCGTTTAGCCGTTCTCATTTCTGAGGTAAGTTCATATGCAAATAAACGTATTTCAATTGAATAATATATGTTTGATTGTTGTGGAAATGTATTGAATTGCTATGAGAGTTTAATAATTGAATCCGAGAAAGTGTCGACAAAGTTACGACATCCGAAAGCCTCGTACAAACCATAGGAATAGTATAGGATACATATATCATGACATAGGATTTCGAGGTGTGATATCGTGTAAGACCACGTCTGGGACATTGGCATCTATTTGAGATTTACGTGTAAAACCATGTCTGGCACATTGGCATCGTATATGATTTCGTGTAAGACTCTGTCTAAGACAGTGACATTGATATTTGATAACATGTAAGACCATGTCTGGGATGTTGGCATTGTACAAGTTTACGAGCTATCTGAGTATCCTTATCAATTTTGAACGGTTCAGCGGGTAATATCAAGAATGGAATGAAAATGTGAATGAGTATCTGATTCAGGTACGTATGAAATGTATATGTTATTCAAGAATGAAAGGTGAGTATGTGTATAAATAATGACATGTGAATTTCATAAGAATAAATGGTGGTTAAATACAAGTGCATTAAGAACAAGTGAGTTAGATGTGAATTATGAAACTTATATATGAAATTTCTATGGATTCGATGGACAAATTGGCTTATATTTATCTTATGTGTTAAGTTTATTTGTATATGGCTTACTAAGCTTTTGAAAGCTTATTTTGTGTGTGTTTTTCATTGTTTTATAGATTATCGAAGCTACCGTGAGCTAGGGGATTGTCAAGGATCATCATCACATGATCAATCGATATTTTGGTACATTTGAAGTTGTAAATATTAGTGTATGTCATGTATAGGCTAGGGATGTTAATATGTTTGGGATGTGACAATCTTGCTATGTGATATAGCTTGATTGTGGTTTAGACTATGGATTGCTTTTGGCATAAGTTATGTGATGAATTATGGTGTTTATAATAGGTTCATATATGGCTTAATGAAAATGGTCAATTTGGTAAGTTTGATATGAGATTTAGTTGAGAATTTGGTATGATTTTGGCATAAGATTTGATGTGGAATTAGTAATGTTGATCATAGATGAATGAATATATTTGTTATGTAAATTAGGTATGTTCTGGCTACAAATTGGGTATGAATTATATATCATTTGATGCTTGTAGGTATGCTTGAGAAGGGTGTGAAATGTGGCTTCAATCAAGCCTATTTTTATGCCACACGACCTGAGTATAAGGGCGTGTGATGTGGCCGTGTGGATAAGTCAGTATGTATGCCCTGCTTTGCCACAGCCTAGACACACGGGCCTGTCTAATGCTGTGTGAGGCACATGGCCTGCCCACACAGGCGTGTGACCTCTGTAACTTTGAAAATTTTGTTAACTTTCAGAAAAATTTGTATGTGCTCAGTTTAGTCCCGACCCCTTCCTAAAGCATGTTTAAGGTCTCGTTAACCTAAGAAAGGGACTCTGTGATGATTTTTGACTATGATGTTATGATGTGTGGATGATGTTTGTGAATTGACCATAAAATGTTTCAATACGTCCGGTAATACCTCTTAACCCTAGTTTGGAGATGGATACGGGTTAGGGGTGTTACAGCATAAGTCAGTTTACCCTCTAGTTTTCACACAGCCTAGCACATGGCCTGGCACATGGGTGTGTGAGGCCATTTTGTAAGGTACATGAGCTAGTCACACAGGCATATAATTGGCCGTGTGACCCAAGTCAAGGAGTTACACGGGTAGGACACGGGCTGGGACACAGCCATGCGTTTCGATTTCAAATTAGCATGTAATATGTGAATTAGCATGTGTGAAAGTTTTGTATGAAAATTAAATCGTTTGTGTGCTCAATTTGATAAAAGGACCTAATCGTGTAAAACGTAAAAGTGGCCTTCTAATTGTTAAAGTGCCTATTTGCTATGTCTTATTAAATGTGAGGTCCTTAAGATGTAATTAGACCTTTAGATTTATGAATGGACAATGTTAGACATTACATAGTGGATTTTAAATGAATTAGAAAAGGTTATATTAGTAATTATATAAATTAATGTTATTATTATAACAAAACATGCATTTTGTGTCCATATTTCCTTTGTTTGCCAAAAATAAGAGATTAAGAACACCATTTCTAGGGTTCAAGCACTCGGCATTCATATTACTCAACTGAGGTATGATTCTTTATCTGTTTTTGATAATTTTTACATTTTTGTAATCGTTGCTATGAATACTATCAAGCCCATGTCTCAATTTTTGATTTTGTTGATGATTTTGAAATATGCTATTGATGAAATTATAAGCTTTATGAAGTTAGTTGTTGGTAAATGAAAGATATGTTTTGGGTTAACATATTTTGTATTTGAATTTTTGAAGAATTTGAGTAATTTGGACTAAATTATAAAATTTGTATATTGAGGGACTAAAATATGAAATAAATGAAACATATGGGCTTATATGAGTACTATGAGAATTCGGCTAGGCATGTGTGCCAAGAAATTTTGTGTATTTTGTGATTTTTTTTATTAGGGACTAAATTGTCAAAATATGAAAATGTGAGGGCTAATTTGTAAAATGCCCTAAATATGTGTTTTTGGATTTATTTGAATGATTTGGTAAATAAAAGAGTTAATTTTGAATATATATATATATATAGATCAAGAACTAAAGAAAACAAAATTAGATCGAGGAAAGTCCAAAGTCGTCGAGTAGTCGAGTCTGTCTATCCGAATTCGTACGAGGTAAGTCTATATACAAACAAATGTGTTTGTAATGGTTTACTTATGTTTAAATGCTATTGAACAATGATGAATGGCTTATTGAATTGAATATGAGATATCCGAGAAAGTATCGACAAAGTTCCGACGTCTGAAAAGCCCCGTACGAACCTTAGGAATAGTTAGGATACATGTGTCATGAAATAGGGTCCGATATGTGTTTTTTTGTAAGACCACATCTGGGACGTTGGCATCATACTTGATTTCCTGTAAGACCTTGTCTGGGATAGTGGCATTGATATTTAATTATATGTAAGACCACGTTTGGGACGTTGGCATTATACGAGCTTTTCGAGTTATTCGCGTATCCTTATGATTTCGAACAGTTCTACGAGCATTCTAAGATACGAATGATTATATGAAATGTGTATCTGATTCAAGTACGTTTGAATTGTACACTATGTTGAGGATGAAAGGTAAGTACATGTACCTTTATGAACATATGATATAATTATGAAAAAATATGTTATATGAGCATATGGATTGGAAATATGTGATTTGTATGTGAACTATGTGGTATATGTTATTATCTTGGCCATGAAGTATATGTATTTTATGATGTTTATATGCTTAAGTTGATAATTTTATTTGTATATGGCTTACTAAGCTTTTGAAAGCTTACTTTGTGTGTGTTTGCATTGTTTTATAGATATCGTAGCTATCGAGAGCTCGGGGATTGTTGAGGATCATCACCACACTATCGAACTCTATTTTGGTACCTTTTGTAACATCCCGAAAATAGAGTCTAGTCAGTATAGTGGTTTTGTGACCACAAATTTGATGTTAAAATATTTGTTTATGATTATTACGAGGTCTAGAATATGAAAATATGCATGTGCTAAAGTTTCATGAAGAAATTTTTGGTGTTAAAATATTTGTTTATGATTATTACGAGGTCTAGAATATGAAAATATGCATGTGCTAAAGTTTCATGAAGAAATTCTAAGTATAAGGTGTCCAATTGGAAATTAAGGACCAAATTGAATAAATTGTAAAACTTGGGTTCTAGAAGAAATTTGTATGAAATTGCTTTAGATTATTAATTAGAGGTCCTTAAAGAGCAATTTTCCCAATTACTAAGTTTTTGGACAAAAAAGGGCATGCATGAAAAAATTTGGAAATGTTAGTAAGGAAGGGCATTTTGGTCATCTGGTTAATTAATGAAATAAAAAGGAAAAATCAAGCAAAAATCAGCCATTTTCTTCTCCATAGCTGCTGAAATTGCATTTTCTCCATAACTAGGGTTGTCAACATTTCAAGCTTGATAGTAAGTCAATCCTAGCCCCGTTTTTAAAATTCTTCGTATTTTTGAGATCCTTGTAACATGCTCTTTCTATTTCTACCTATATCTCAAGCTAGGGTTCATGTTTAGAAATGTACCCATACATGAGATGCTTGTGATTTGATGATTTATGGAGGAATATGAAAGTTTAAAGGATGGTAAACAACTTTTACAAGGTAGCTTTTCATGGAAATGACTTAAATGACCATTTTATAAAAGTTAAAAAAATGGGTAGAAAAATGTGAAATGAGGGAAAATTGTGGGCTGATATGAGTATGAAAAATATTCAGCTGGGCTTGGGTAACCTAGAAATTACATGCATTTCATTATACAAGCCTTAGGATTAAATTGTAAAAGTTGTGAGAGGTTAGGGGCAAATTGGTCATTTTGCCCTGGGATGGGTGTTAGGCCGGAATTGAATAATGTGAGATGTTACTGATATAGACCCCGAGGAACCAATTCTGGAGGTCTACCGTGGAAAATGAAAGGTTTAGGAATAACTAAAATACAAATCCGAAACGACAACTAGGTAAGTTCGTGTAACTCGAATGTAGACTATTTAAATACATTAAAAATGTATATTCCTGTATGATTTTAAATGGTGATTTACAATGTAAATAGTTCATGAAAAAATTGATGATATGGCAAAATGTCTCGGTTGAATAAAAAGGGAAATTCGATGGATAAATTATGGCTTACATGACACGAGATCCCACATGTGTTGCAGAAAAGGATTTAGCCCAGACGAGTAATCCGATGATCTCAAAATAGAAAAGATCTAGCCCGGACGGGTGTTCCTAAAGTAATCTAGCCTCCTGAATAATATGTGTGCATTATGGATTTAGCCCGGACGGGTAATCCGATTAGGGTCTGAATTTAGCCTGAACTGGTAATTCAGATCTGAGCTCATTAAGAGTGTTTGTCGTTACAAGGGATTTAGCCTGGATTGGTAATCCCGACATCACTCCATGAGTTTATACTATGGGGGATTTACCTTAGACTGGTAATCCCATCGTAAGATGTGAGGTTCGCAAGAGTGCGTGCTTGAAAATGATCACTTGTATGATTTGATGGTAAATAGGCTACCCATCGAGATTCCCAAGAAATTCAACGGGATTAGAATGAGAAATGAGAATGGAAACTCTTGAATTGATGAGCCCATCTAGATTATCATTATAATATTTTGACATAAGACTAACTTGATGATTTGAGTGCATGTGATAGGAAACTATCCTATACTTGTCTGAATGTATGACTAATATGGTTGTATGCTAAATAACCGGTACGTTTACCTTCCCGCTATTCGAACTTACTAAGCGTGTAAATGCTTACCCCTTCCATTTTCCCTGTCTTACAGAGCTCGTGGACTCGTGAAGGTTGGAAGACAGTTGGAGAAAGTCATCACACTATCAACTAGTTTCGCTTTGGTATATAAATACTTTTATTTTGTTTAATGGCATGTATAGGGTTTTTGGTTATTTTGTTGTATGTGTCATTTGGCTAGCCAATGTAAGGGCTTAAATGGTATACCTATTCTTTTGTATATGGCCATGAGATATGGCTCATATTGATGTAGGTTGTAAACCTACTAATGATGCATGTTTATGTTTAAATATTTCATAAGATATGATGATGAGGTTTATCATGGATGGATGCTTGAAATGAGACATAATAATTTGAGAGTGGACATAGCATATAATGGTATATGGTTATAATATGGCCTAAAAGTAAAATGTGCTATGTTAATCCCTCAAACGGAAAGGGTAATCTAGCATGTACTAAGCCGATGAGATGAGGCTAACATGCAATGAGTTATGCCAAGGTTGTTTAAGAGTATAATTAAGCCATGTTACATACCATTTAAGTTTATAAGTGTGTATGGATGTTAGAGGGTGACCAAAGGATTGGAAAATAGCCCTAAAAAGGTCCACACAAGCAGACACACAGGTATGTGTCTAGGCCGTGTGTGAGTCGCGGTCAGTCCTCATGGGCGTGCTGCCTGGCCATGTGTCCCATGCACCTAGAATTTTAGGTCAGTTTACATGGTAGTAAACACACAGGTAGAGACATGGTCGTGTGTCTCAACCGTGTGGAGGACATGGCCTAGCACAAGGGCGTGTGCCTTATAATGAATGATGACGTTATAAACAGAATGTCCAAGTTTTTGGACACGGGCGATGACACAGGCGTGTCTAGGCCGTGTGAGGGACACCGGCCAGAGATACAAGCGTGTGCTTGGCCGTGTGAAAACCCCTGTAGGTTCGAAATGAAAAATAAATCCAATAATTCAACATGGGTGAAGGACACGGGTATGTTCCTAAGCACACAGGTGTGTGCTTGCCTCCACACGAGCGTGTGAGGCATAATCCTAGGAACTTTACTAAAATTTTTTGTAAATTTTAGTTTAGTCCCGGATCGATTTAATGTATATTTTGGACCTTGTAGGTCCATAATAGGGACACTATGATGTTATTTGATTGGTTTTAAATTAGAATGAAATTTTATAACCCGTAATTTTTGAAATGTCTGAGTATGTGTCCGGTAACACATTGTACTTTGTCCCAGTCTCGAGTACGAGTAAGGGGTGCTACATTTAATGGTATCAGAGCTACAGTTTAGTCGATTCTAAGACTAACGTAGCATGTAACGAGTTTAACTATACATGTCATTATACAAATTTTGATAGTGTGACATCTCCTAACTTTTAATTGAATTTAAATATAGTAAATGTAGATGAGTTCGAGGAAGTTGTGAGCCATGCTCCAGCTTCTGTAGAGGGTGTTGTTTCTAGTAGTAGAAGGCCTATGTCTGAACGCCAGGAAGAGGCAAGAGTTACCTTTTTTGATATGATGGATGAGTGGTTCGGGGAATGCCTTAGAATTCGCCCTGAAATACCACGTCCACCTCCACCTGCTAACCGACCTAATGAAATACCAAGGGTTGTTGAACCAGTGAGAATTGGTAACTAGTGGATAAACTTAGGAAATACGAGGCTGAAGAGTTTAGTGCTAAGGTTGAGGATGATGCTGGACGAGTTGAGTTCTGACTTGAGAATACTGTGCGAGTTTTGGATGAATTGTCATGTACACCCTAGGTGTGCTTGAAGTGTGTTGTATCTCTTCTGAAAGATACTGCATCCCACTAGTGGAAGACGCTGTCCTCAGTGGTACCAAAGGAAGACGTTATATGGGAGTTTTTCCAAGCTGAGTTTAAAAAGAAATACATCAGTCAAAGGTTTTTACACTCGAAGCAAAAGGAGTTCCTAGAACTCAAACAAGGAAATAAGACCATATTAGAATATGAAAGAGAATTCATAAGGCTAAGTTAGTATGCAACAGAATAGGTCCACTCAGAGGTAGAACTGTGTAAGCGCTTCGAGGAAGGCTTGAATGAAGAAATTAAATTGTTGATCGGGATCCTTGAGATACGAGAATTTTCCGCATTAGCTGATCGGGCCAAGAAGGCTGATGAGCTAAATAATGAAAGAAAGCAAGCTAAGAGAGAAGCTCAAGTTTCGAGTAAGAGGTCTAGCAGCAGAGCACACTCCTTCCCCACAAAGAAATCGATAAGTCATTAAGAACGCTCCACTTCATCGGTAGGATATTCGAGTAGAGCAAGAAGCTCCAAACGACATAACCCGAAGTCTTCTTCCCCTATGGTAACTAGTGTGGGAAGCGTAGAAGATTAAACGCTGAAGTGTAAAAGCTGCAACAAATTTCACTTCGAAGATTACCGAATGAAGAGTGGTGTGTGTTTTAGATGTGGGTCTCTTGACCACTTTCTTAGAGACTGCCCGGAGCGAACTAATAAAGAGGTTGAGTTAGCCCCGTAGTTGAATGCTCTTATTTCTCGAGGTAGACCCCCGAGACATCCCGGAAGTGCAATTGGCAGTCAAACTGTTGCTAAAGATGCTACTGTAAAATTAGAGGCTCGAGCCCCGACAAGAACTTATGCGATACAAGCTCGAGAGGAGGCCTCTGCTCCCGATGTCATCATGGGTACATTTTTAATCTACAATACTCGTGTCATTGCCTTAATTGATTCAGGATCAACCCATTCATACATTTGCATGAAATTGGTGTCTAGCATCGATATGTCTGTAAAGCCTACAGAATTTGTGATTAAGGTGTCAAACCCTCTAGGCAAGTTAGTCCTAGTTGATAAAGTCTGTAAGAATTGTCCCTTGATGATTCAAGGTTATTGTTTTTATGCTAACCTTATGTTATTTCCATTCGATGAGTTTGATGTAATGCTTGGCATGGATTGGTTAGCTGTGCATGGTTTAATCATAAATTGTGGTAGCAAGTGTATCAAATTGAAATGCTCAGATGGTGAGATTCTCCATATTGATTCAAGTGAGTTGGATACTCTACCGGTTGTGATTACTTCAATGATGGCTCAAAGGTATATGAGAAAAGGATATGAAGCCTACCTTGCTTTCGTGTTGAATACTAAAGAATCTGAGCTGAAGTTAGAATTGGTACCGATAGTATGCGAGTATCCGGATGTGTTTCTAAAAAAGCTACCCGGATTACGTCCTATTAGAGAAGTAGAGTTTGGTATTGAGCTGGTGCCTGGGACAGCTCCTATCTCTATTGCTCCGTATAGGATGGCACCAACCGAACTAAAAGAGTTAAATGCACAGATACAAGAACTGACGGATAATGGTTTTGCAAGACCGAGCTTTTCGCATTGGGGTGCTCCCGTATTATTTGTGAAAAAGAAAGATGCTTCGATGAGGCTATGTATAGATTATCGACAACTTAATAAGGTAACTATCAAGAAAAAGTATCCTTTGCCAAGGATCGATGACTTGTTTGATCAATTAAGGGGAGCCACAATGTTTTCTAAAATAGATCTGAGATCCAGTTACTACCAGTTGCGAGTTAAAGAGTCAGACATGCCTAAGACCGCTTTTAGGATGAGGTATGGTCATTTCGAGTTCCTAGTCATGCCTTTTGGTCTAACGAATGCCTCATCCGCATTTATGGACTTAATGAATCATTTTTCTGACTATACTTGGACAAGTTTGTTGTGGTATTCATTGACGATATTTTGATTTATTCCCATAATAAGTTCGAGCATATTGAACATCTGGGGACTGTTTTACAGACCTTGCGAGACAAGAAATTGTATGCTAAGTTCAGAAAAAGCGAGTTTTGGCTCTGAGAGGTAGGATTCTTGGGTCACATTGTTTCGGGTGAAGGTATCCGAGTTGATCCAAGTAAGATATCTGCTATTGTTAAGTAGAAGCCGTCGAAGAATGTAACTGAGGTTAGAAGCTTTTTGGGCTTAGTCGACTACTAGCGACACTTTGTAAAAGGATTTTCGATGATTGCAACTCCTTTGACGAAATTACTGCAAAAAGACGTTAAGTTTGGATGGTCAGAGAAGTACCATCAGAGTTTCGAGAGATTGAAGACATTGCTGACTGAAGCTCTTGTACTAGTACAACCTGAGCCTGGAAAGGAATTTTTTGTTTATAGTAATGCGTCCTTCAATGGACTGGGCTACATACTGATGCAAGAAGGTAAAGTGATAGCCTATGTTTCGAGGCAATTGAAACCACACGAGAGAAATTATCCAACACATGACTTGGAGCTTGTCGCCATCGCCTTTGCCTTGAAAATTTGGAGACACCATTTGTATGGTGAGACCTGCCGTGTATTCACTGATCACAAGAGCTTGAAGTACTTGATGACTCAAAGGGAATTGAATCTGAGACAATAGAGATGGTTAGAGTTGATTAAAGATTATGAGCTAATAATTGATTATCACCCAAGAAAGGCGAATGTGGTTGCAGATGCACTAAGCAAAAAGTCCTTGTTTGCTTTGAGAGCCTTGAACACACAGTTGGTGTTGTCTAAAGATGGTTCAGTCTTTGCAGAGTTAAGGGCTAGGCTGAAATTTCTTTAGGAAATATGTGATGCCCAGATCAATGATAGTGACCTGCAAGCTAAAAGAACTCAATGCGAGTCAGGCATTGAATCAGATTTTTGAATCAGTCCCGATGGTTGTCCGATGTTCAGAGATAAGATCTGTGTACCGAAAGATGACAAGATTATTTGAAAAGTTTTGCAAGAGGCACATGAAAGCCGTTTGTGTAACACCTTGAATTTGGGCCTAGAAGTTTTGGGCCTTGAGCATGGGAGCGGTTGAAGGCAACTTATAATATTTTGTTGTGCATGTAAATTTCGTTAATAAAGGCTTGTTTTAGTGGTTCAATGTGCTGAGAAGTGTTGGAGAAGTCCTGGGTTCAAACCTGGACTCTAACAGAAATTTTGGTTTAAGGTGAATCAAACCCTGGCTGTAGTTTGTAGGCTTTAAGAATATTGTTGGAGAAATTGTGCCACAAAAAGCCTTGTGGTCTAGTGGCAAAGTAGCGCCACATAAGAGGCAGGAAGGTGGCGTCATAGAGTTGGCAAGGAGGTCCAGGGTTCGAAACTCATGGCAATCAAAGAGCATTTATTTTGCTAACAGGGGGCGGAAAAAGTTGGTGTTGAATTTAAACTCTGATGATGGAGGGATCTCACATCGAGAAGCTAACATAAGAGTGGATGCGAAGCTGGCTTTAAATAGAGAGAACCATGAGGAGAGTAAAGGTACCTTTCTTGGCTGATCCTTTTCGCTTTATGGCGTGCTCGTTTGGGTTGGTAATTCTACCCTACAGGGGTATTTCGATATTTCTACCCTACAAGGGTATTTCGGTAATTCTACCCTACAGTGGTATTTCGGTAATTCTATCCTATAGGGGTATTTCGGTAAACTAAAGTATTCTAAACAGGGATAACAATACGAATGGGCCTAAAGCCATTTTGCCCTTGTGACGAAATTCTATGCATAAAGTGCTTAATTTGAAATTAGGGACTAAATCGAATAAGTTGCAAAACTTGTATTCTAGAAGTTTTTAGTATGAAATTACTTTGGAATATTAATTAGGAAGTCTTAAATAGCAATTTTACCAATGTCTAAGTTTATGGACAAAAATTGGACATGGATGGAATTTTTGGAAAGTTTAGTAGTAAGGTCATTTTGGTCATTTAGGGGTAAAATGAATTAAAATACAAAATTAAAAGCCAATTTTGCTCATCTTCTTCACCATGGCCGAATATAGCAAGGAGAAACCATGGCTAGGGTTTTTCAAGCTTCCAAGCTCGATTGTAAGTCCATTCTAGCCCCGTTTTTCAAGTTCTTTACGTTTTTGGAGTCCCGGTAGCTCGATTTAGCTTATGCTACCAATAATTTAACCTAGGGTTTATATTTGGAAAAATAACCATAGGTGAAATTTGTGTATTTTGGTGTTTTATGATAGAATATGAGGTTTTAAATTATGTTAGACCGCTTGTGCTACTCGGTTTTAAGTGAAAACGAGCAAAAGGGCTTAATCGGTAAAAATACCTAATAGTCATAAGTACATGTTAGAGTGAGAATTTGATGTTGCCATAGAAGGGAAAAATGATCAGCATGTCATAAAACATAAGAAAATAGGCTGAAGTTTAATTTACGAGCTTTGAGGCAAAAGTGTAAATATGTAAAAGTTTAGGGGCAAAATTGTAATTTTTCCAAAATATGATTTTGGGTCAATTTAGATAATGTGAGTTCTAATTAGACTATATTTTAAATGATAGAGTAAGGAAAACTAAAATTCGGGCTAAAATGGGGAAAATACCAAGTTGTGGACGAAATGGTAAAAGTAGTCATTTTCGCATATTAGGTAAGTTCATATGTAAATGTTGGTAACATAGTTATTATTTTAAATGTTTTTATGTTATTTAAATGATATGATAATTATTATGAAATATTATACTCGTGATAATTGTTTGATAATATGTCAAATTATGTGATATACTTGGAAAATGTGAAATACTACCGAGTATCGGTATCGGTATTCCGTAGAAGATGGTTGAGACACATGATTGGGAAAAAGGTCCCGTTGAACCTTAGGAATGGATTAGGATACAAGTGACATGTCACTGGGATATTTGGGCATCCGAACTCATTGAGTTGAGTCCGAGTTCACTTATGGATGCGAATGTCCGAACTCGTTGAGTTGAGTCCGAGTTCGTGAAATGTAACTAGGCATCCGAGCTCGTTGAGTTGAGCCCGAGTTCACTTATGGATGCGAATGCCCCAGCTCATTGAGTTGAGTTCGAGTTCGCTTATGGGCGGGTTACATAGTAGCTTGGCTACATATGTGGCACTTATGTGCAAACTTTCCATGTAGCCGAATTATATTCCGATGTGTTCAACGGGTAAAGTTCTACTCAAATGGAGGAATACTCAAGATGAAAGGGACGTATTGGTAAGTGTTGTGAAATGGATACTTTGAACAGGTATGTACTTAACCCTCGGGTTGAAAAATCGATATAACAACAATATGGTAAGATGATAAATGAAAATATGATATGAATGTCTTGGTGATGATTATGGAAATGATGTTTTATGTTTGCTTATATGGTTACGTTACTTGCTATTTGCATGTGAACTTACTAAGCATTTATGCTTACTCCCTCCTTTCCATTCCTTGTAGTGTTGACAAGCCAGCTTGGAAATCGGGAACAGTCGGAGGCACGCGCACACTATCCGTATACCATTTTGGCATAATGGCTTGTATACTTTGAGTATGGCATGTATAGCGTTATAATCATTTTATATATATGGTCTTATGATATGGTTATTGAGTAGTATAAAAATGCTTGGTAATGATTAGCCATTGGAATGGCTAATTATGATCATATTTGGTGTTATGTATGTCAAATTGCTAGTTAATCCATGGAAACCATGAAATAGGTAAAATTTACCATAAAATAGATTCAGACAGCAGTAGTGACGTGAATTTGAAAAATCATTAAAAATAGTAGAGATATAATTAGATGATGAATAAAATATTTAATTTAAGAATTATGAGTCTATTTTCATATGGAAGAAACGAAACAGGTATATGAGTTATATTTTATGAGATGTTTAAATTTTTGTGAAACAGGGCCAGAGTGATTTTTGGATCCCTTGTTTTGACTTTAGAAATTCACCATAAATTGTATAAAAATAATTAGAAGTCATAATTTATATGTAAAGATTTTTTATTGAGTCTAGTTTTAATAGAAACAAACTTCATAGTCATTGAAATTCTGTACAGAGAGATATCTGATTCATAATACACAGCGGTTAGAGCAGCCAAACCCTGAAACAAGGGAGATTTTAACTAATAAACTGTACTAATTGGCCTAGCCAAAAATTCTAGAAAAAAATTAGTAAATAGATATATGAGTCTAGTTTCAGGAAAAATTTATGGAATTGGATTTTGAGTTTCAGAACTCGAGATATGAATTTTTAAGCGACTGTGACGCAGTTAGCCAGCTTGTCTGGAATTTCTAAAATTAAATTGTTTGAGCTGTTTAAGCAATGAATTAAGTCTGTTAACACCTCGTGTTCGACTCCGGCAACAGTCTCGATTACGGGGCGTTATAGTATCAGTAAGTGTTTTTAAATTAAGCTTCTGCAACTGCCAAGATTTTTACAAAGTTGTTAAGAATGTTATTCAGCTAAGGTTTTCTAACAAGGTTTAAAAAGGATATCAGTTTTTAATTATTAAGAAGGGTTTTTAATGGAAACATGGTTTTCGAAAAACACTTCAATAAGATACGCCAGATTCGAGCCAAACTTCCAGGCTGAGTTTGGGGTGTTACATTAAGTGGTATCAGAGCCTAGGTTGCAACAACTCGGCTATGGATTGGGTCTTTAAAGCTTGAATTTCATAAAATTATTTTCAACCACGTGGTCTGTTTGAAGTATTTCTCTTAAAAAGTGTGGCACACCGAGTCTCCGGCGCCGAATCAGTAAGTCTTCTGATTACTTTTGTCTGTTTAGAAATTGAAATACTATGGATTCCTTAGACATTGGTCTGAATTTAAATTTGGTATTTATTTTATGTGGATGTGATGTTTGGATATAGAAATTGTATATATGTGTGATAAATATGTGTCTGCTTCAGTGAATAAGTGTTGTATGTATGAGATGTTTCAAGTTCTAGTTGAAGTGTGATAGTGATGGTAGGATCAGAGTGCGCAGCGGTAGCATAGTAGGGTAGATGTTACACGACTACCCGGTTAGATGAAAATTTTAGGGACGAAATTTCTTTAAGGGAGGTAGAGTTGTAACACCCTGAATTTGGGCCTAAAAGTTTTGGGCCTTGAGCATGGGAGCGGTTGAAGGCAGCTTATAATATTTTGTTGTGCATGTAAATTTCATTAATGAAGGCTTGTTTTAGTGGTTAAGTGTGCTGAGAAGTGTTGGAGAAGTCCTGGGTTCAAACCTGGACTCTAGCAGAAATTTTGGTTTAAGGTGAATCAAACCCTGGGTGTAGTAGGTAGGCCTTAAGAATATTGTTGGAGAAATTGTGCCACAAAAAGCCTTGTGGTCTAGTGGCAAAGTAGCGCCACATAAGAGGCAGGCAGGTGGCGTCATAGAGTTGGCAAGGAGGTCCAGGGTTCGAAACTCATGGCAATCAAAGCGCATTTATTTTGCTAACAGGGGGCGACAAGAATTGGTGTTGAATTTAAACTCTGATGATGGAGGGATCCCATATCGAGAAGCTAACATAAGAGTGGATGCGAAGCTGGCTTTAAATAGAGAGAACCATGAGGAGAGTAAAGGTACCTTTCTTAGCTGATCCCTTTCGCTTTATGGCGTGCTCGTTTGGGTTGGGCGTCGGCTAAGAGTTCTCGTGAGGCTGATTAACCCCGCCTCCTATCGTGTGTATTTTTCTCTACTACTCTAGCCGTAAGATGGCTACTTCGGGCCGCGATGGGCCGAAAGGGGCCATGTTGGCCCAATGGGCCTACAGGCCCAATTGGATAAGTTGTTTGATTGTGTGGTAAATATTGGACTAGGCTAGGTGAATCTCATATCTGTGGCTAGATTAGGGCTAAAAGGGCCACACGAGCGTGTGGGCCCATTTGGGCCGAGAATGGACTTTAGGCCCATTCGTATTGTTATCCCTATTTTGAATACTTTAGTTTACCGAAATACCCCTGTAGGGTAGACTTATCGAAATACCCCTGTAGGATAGAATTATCGAAATACCACTGTAGGGTAGAATTACCGAAATACCCTTGTAGGGTAGAAATATCGAAATACCCCTGTAGGGTAGAATTACTGATATATCCCTGTAGGGTAGAATTACTGAAATACCCCTGTAGGGTAGAATTATCGAAATACCCTTGTAGGGTAGAAATACCGAAATACCCCTGTAGGGTAGAATTACAGAGACACCCTTGTGGGGTAAAATTACCATTTTGCCCTTAGGGTGTTAAATGACTGTTTTGCCCTTGTGGGCAAGTGACTGACTTGGACTATGTGGATTTGATTGTGAATATATGTTGGTGATATGAATGACTTGACTATGATTGTTTGATTCAAATATGGGGATGACATTCTGCATACATGACATGTTGCATGGGTTGGGTTATATAAATGGAGGAAGTGCTTAAAGGGCTTTGCCCCAGTTTACCGAAAAAGGGCTTTGCCCCAGTTTATTAAAAAGGGCTTTGCCCCAGTTATTGAAAGAGGCTAGGCCTCCAGTTATATGATAAAGCAGTTATGCTGTCAGTTGAGAGTTTGGTTGGGTGGGTTGAGTTATTCCCCACATGGAGAGCTTGGTTGGTACGGGTGGAGAGTAGCGGATGGTGGGTTGAGTAGTCTCCCCAAACAGGCTTGCATACATTCATTGGTATTACATGTGATATTTAAATGGGCCTTTGGGCCATACCGTTTACAGTAAAGGCTTCGGCCCAGTGATATGATTTATGAAAAGGCTTCGGCCTAGTAACCGATAAGCAAAAGGCTTGGTCCATATCTTGATATTAATTTGGGCTCACGAAGGGGCTTGTTGCACACCGAGTTTTAGTAAACTCACCCCGTTTATTAACCTTTCGGTAATTTCCAGCCTTAGACGGATCAAAGCTGCGAGGCTCGAAGGAAGCCACACACACTTTATTTATGTTACGATTTTGATTATTACTTTTAAATGTTTTTATGTGGTTGTAGTAAAGCCATTGTAATTTTTGGATTTTAAATTTGGAATTTTATTTATTGTTCTTATAATTGCTAGTATTAGAACACGGTTTTCCAAAGCAACTACTGTTGTTCAAAACATCGCGTATCCGTAAGTGTTTTTAAATTAAGCTTCCGCAACTGCTAAGATTTTTACACAGCTGTTAAGAATGTTATTCAACTAAGGTTTTCTAACAAGGTTTAAAAAGGATATAAGTTTTTAATTTTAATGAAGGGTTTTTAATGGAAACATGGTTTTCGAAAAACACTTCAATGTGATACGCCAGATTCGAGCCAAAGTTCCAGGCTGAGTTTGGGGTGTTACATTAAGTGGTATCAGAGCCTGGGTTGCAACAACTCGGCTGTGGGTTGGGTCTTCAAACCTTGAATTTCATAAAATTATTTTCAACCACGTGGTCTGTTTTGAAGTATTTCTCTTAAAAGTGTGGCACACCGAGTCTCCTACTACCATCGAAGAAGTCTTACGAATACTTTTGTCTGTTTAAAAATTAAAATACTATGGATTCCTTAGACATTGGTCTGAATTTAAATTTGGTATTTATTTTATGTGGATGTGATGTTTGGATATAGAAATTGTATATATGTGTGATAAATATGTGTCTGCTTGAGTGAATAAGTGTTGTATGTATGAGATGTTTCAAGTTCTAGTTGAAGTGTGATAGTGATGGTAGGATCGAGTGCTTGTGCAGTAGCATAGTAGGGTAGATGTTACACGACTACCCGGTTAGATGGAAATTTCGAGGACGAAATTTCTTTAAGGGAGGTAGAGTTGTAACACCCTGAATTTGGGCCTAGAAGTTTCGGGCCTTTAGCATGGGAGCAGTTGAAGGCAGCTTATAATATTTTGTTGTGCATGTAAATTTCATTAATGAAGACTTGTTTTAGTGGTTAAGCGTGCTGAGAAGTGTTGGAGAAGTCTTGGGTTCAAACCTAGACTCTAGCAGAAATTTTGGTTTAAGGTGAATCAAACCCTGGGTGTAGTAGGTAGGCCTTAAGAATATTGTTGGAGAAATTGTGCCACAAAAAGCCTTGTGGTCTAGTGGCAAAGTAGCGCCACATAAGAGGTAGGCAGGTGGCATCATAGAGTTGGCAAGGAGGTTCAGGGTTCGAAACTCATGGCAATCAAAGAGCATTTATTTTGCTAACAGGGGGCGGCAAGAGTTGGTGTTGAATTTAAACTCTGATGATGGAGGGATCCCACATCGAGAAGCTAACATAAGAGTGGATGCGAAGCTGGCTTTAAATAGAGAGAACCATGAGGAGAGTAAAGGTACCTTTCTTGCCTGATCCCTTTCGCTTTATGGCGTGCTCGTTTGGGTTGGGCGTCGGCTAAGAGTTTTCGGAGGGCGGATTAACTCCAGTCTCCTACCAGGTGTGTATTTCTCACTACTCTAGCTGTAGGATGGCTACTTCGGGCCGCGATGGGCGAAAGGGGCCATGTTGGCCCAATAGGCCTACGGGCCTAATTGGATAAGTTGTTTGATTGTGTGCTAAATATTGGACTAGGCTAGTTGAATCTCATATCTGTGGCTAGATTTGGACTAAAAGGGCCATACGAGCGTGTGGGCCCATTTGGGCCGAGAATGGACTTTAGGTCCATTCGTATTGTTTTCCCTATTTAGAATACTTTAGTTTGCCGAAATACCCCTGTAGGGTAGAATTATCGAAATACCCCTGTAGGATAGAATTACCGAAATACCACTGTAGGGTAGAATTACCGAAATACCCTTGTAGGGTAGAAATATCGAAATACCCCTGTAGGGTAGAATTACTGAAATACCTCTATAGGATAGAATTACTGAAATACCCTTGTAGGGTAGAATTACTGAAATGCCCCTATAGGGTAGAATTACTAAAATACCCCTGTAGGGTAGAATTACCGAAATACCCTTGTAGGGTAGAAATACCGAAATACCCCTGCAGGGTAGAATTACCGAGACACCCTTGTGGGGTAAAATTACCAGTTTGCCCTTAGGGTGTTAAATGACTGTTTTGCCCTTGTGGGCAAGTGACTAACTTGGACTGTGTGGATTTGATTGTGAATATATGTTGGTGATATGAATGACTTGACTGTGATTGTTTGATTCAAATATAGGCATGACATTCTGCATACATGACATGTTGCATGGGTTGGGTTATATAAATGGAGGAAGTGCTTAAAGGGCTTTATCCCAGTTTACCGAAAAAGGGCTTTGACCCAGTTTATCAAAAAGGGCTTTGCCCCAGTTATTGAAAGAGGCTAAGCCTCCAGTTATATGATAAAGCAATTATGCTGCCAGTTGAGAGTTTGTTTGGGTGGGTTGAGTTATTCCCCACATGGAGAGCTTAGTTGGTACGGGTGGAGAGTAGCGGATGGTGGGTTGAGTAGTCTCCCCAAATGGGCTTGCATACATTCATTGGTATTACATGTGATATTGAAATGGGCCTTTGGGCCATGCCGTTTACAGTAAAGGCTTCGGCCCATTGATATGATTTATGAAAAGGCTTCGGCCCAGTAACCGTTAAACAAAAGGCTTCGGCCCAGTATGCTAATATTAATTTGGGCTCTAAAAGGGGCTTGTTGCATACTGATTTTTCGTAAACTCACCCCGTTTATTAACCTTTCAGGTAATTTCCAGCCTTAGACGGATCGAAGCTACGAGGGGCTTGAAGGAAGCCACACACACACTGTTTTTGTTACAGTTTTGATTATTACTTTTAAATGTTTTTATGTGGGTTGTAGTAAAGCCGTTGTAATTTTTTAGATTTTAAATTTGGAATTTTATTTATTGTTCTTATAATTGCTAGTATTAGAACATGGTTTTCTAAAGCAGCTACTGTTGTTCAAAACATCACGTATCCGTAATTGTTTTTAAATTAAGCTTCCACAACTGCTAAGATTTTTACAAAGTTGTTAAGAATGTTATTCAACTAAGGTTTTCTAACAAGGTTTAAAAAGGATATAAGTTTTTAATTATTAAGAAGGGTTTTTAATGGAAACATGGTTTTCGAAATACACTTCAATGTGATACGCTAGATTCGAGCCAAACTTCCAGGCTGGGTTTGGGGTGTTACAGTTTGTCTATTTATCTTGGAAGTACCAAGATGTACAATGATTTGAAGAATATGTACTAGTGGAATGGCATGAAAAGAGGCATCTCCGAATTTGTATCGAAATGCTGGATATGTCAGCAAGTCAAGGCTGAACACCAAGTACCTTCAAGTTTGTTATAGCCTGTGATGGTCCCCGAGTGGAAGTGGGATAGGATTACTATGGATTTCATGACGGGATTACCGTTAACCCCAAAAAAGAAAGATGTTGTTTAGGTTATAGTTGATAGACTAACGAAGTCAGCTCACTTTATCCCAGTGCGGACCGATTATTCTCTTGATAGATTGGCTGACTTGTACATATCCGAGATTGTGAGATTACACGATGTACCATTGTCGATTATCTCAGACAGAGACCTAAGATTCACTTCGAGATTTTGGAAGAAACTACAAGCTTTGTGTACAAGGTTGAGCTTTAGAACGGCTTTCCACCTGTAGACTGATGGTCAGTCCGAACGGACAATATACATTCTTGAGAACATGTTGCGGTGTTGCGTCATTGAATTTAAGGTTAGTTGGGAAAAATACTTACCATTGGTGAAATTCACCTACAACAATAGTTTCAAGACAAGTTTAAAAATGGCACCCTATGAGGCCTTGTATGGCAAGAAGTGTTGAATTCCACTGTATTGGACAGAGCTCAAAGAAAAATAGATTCACGGAGTTAACCCAGTTAAGGAAACTGAGGAAAAGGTTAAAATGATACGGGATTACTTGAAAGCAGCATCAGATAGGCAGAAGTCGTTTGCTGATTTAGAAAGAAAATAGATTGAGTTTCAAGTGGGAGATAAAGTGTTCTTGAAAGTGTCTCAATGGAAAAAGGTATTGAGATTCGGCTGGAAAGGCAAATTGAATTTGCGATTTATCGGACCATACGAGATCACCGAGAGAGTTGGACTATTAGCGTACCGTTTAACATTGCCTCCTGAATTAGAAAGGATACATGATGTATTCCATGTATCCATGTTATGTAGATACAGATTAGACCCCTTTCACATGATTTCACCGATGGAGGTTGATATTAGACCATATATGACTTATGGTGAGGAACTAGTTAAGATTTTGGCTCGAGAAGTCAAACGGTTGAGGAACAAGAGTATTGCCTTGGAAAAAGTATTATGGCATAGACATGGAGTGGAAGAAGCAACATGGGAACCTAAAGAAACCATGAAGAGCCAATATCAAGACCTGATTACTAGTAAGACTTTCGAGGACGAAAGTCCTTAAGGGGGAGAAATGTAACATCCTGAAAATAGGGCCTAGTCGGAATAGTGGTTTTAGGACCACAAATCTAACGTTAAAATATTTATCTTATGATTATTGCGAGGTCTAGAATACGAAAATATGCATGTGCTAAAGTTTCATGAAGAAATTCTAAGTATAAAGTGTCCAATTGGAAATTAGGGACCAAATTGAATAAATTGTAAAACTTTTCTAGAAGCAATTTGTATGAAATTGATTTGGATTATTAATTAGAAGTCCTTAAAGAGCAATTTGCCCAATTTCTAAGTTTCTGGACAAAAATGGGCAAGCATGGAAAAATTTGGAAAAGTTAGTAAGGAAAGGAATTTTGGTCATTTGGTTAATTAATGTTATAAAAAGGGAAAATCATGCAAAAATCAGCCATTTTCTTCTCCATGGCTGCCGAAATTTGCATGTTCTCCATAGCTAGGGTTTTCAACATTCCAAGCTTGATAGTAAGTTAATCCTAGCCCCGTTTTTAATGTTCTTCGTATTTTTGAGATCCTCGTAACATGCTCTTTCTATTTCTACCCATATTTCAAGCTAGGGTTCATGTTTAGAAAATTACCCATACATGAGATATTTGTGCTTTGATGATATATGGAGGAATATGAAAGTTTATGGAGGAATATGGAAATGGCTTAAAGGACCATTTTATAAAAGTTGTAAAAATGAGTAGAAAAATGTGAAATAAGGGAAAATTGTGGGCTGCTATGAGTATGAAAATTATTCGGCTAGGCTTGGGTAACCTAGAAATTACATGCATTTCATTATACAAGCCTTAGGACTAAATTGTAAAAGTTGTGAGAGGTTAGGGGCAAATTGGTCATTTTGCCCTAGGATGGGTGTTAGGCCGGAATTGAATAATGTGAGATGTTAATAATTTATTTTTACTAATATAGACCCCGAGGAGACAATTCCAATGGTCGACCGTGGAAAACGAAAGGTTTCAGAATAGCCGAAATATAAATCCGAAACGACTACCAGGTAAGTTCGTGTAACTTTAATGTAGACTATCTAAATACATTAAAAATGTATATTCCTTTATGATTTTAAATGGTGAGTTACAATGTAAATAGTTCATGAAAAAATTGATGATATGGTAAAATGTCTCGGTTGAATAAAAAGGGAAATCCGATGGATAAATTATGGCTAAAATGACACGAGATCCTGCATGTGTTGTAGAAAAGAATTTAGCCCGGACGGGTAATCTGATGATCCCAAAATAGAAAGAATCTAGCCCAAACGGGTGTTCCTAAAGCAATCTAGCCTCCCGAAGAATATGTGTGCATTATGGATTTATCCCGGATGGCTAATCTGATTAGGGTCTGAATTTAGCCTGGACTAGTAATTCAGATCTGAGCTCATTAAGATTGTTTGTCGTTACAAGGGATTTAGCCTAGACTGGTAATCCCACATCATTTCATGAGTTTATACTACGGGGATTTAGCCTGGACTAGTAAATCCACCGTAAGATGTGGGGTTCACAGGAGTGCGTGCTTGAAAATGATCACTTGTATGATTTGATGGTAAATGGGCTATCCATCGATATTCCCGAGAAATTCGATGGGATTAAAATGAGAAATGAGAATGGAAATTCTTGAATTGATGAGCTCATCTAGATTAATGTTATAATATTTTGACATGAGACTAACTTGATAATTTGAGTGCATGTGATAGGAAACTATCCTATACTTGTTGGAATGTATGACTAATATGGTTGTAAGCTAAATAATCGGTAAGTTTACCTTCCCATTATTCAAACTTACTAAACATGTAAATGCTTACCCGCTTCCATTTTCCCTGTCTTACAGAACTCGCAGACTCGTGAAGGTTGGAAGACAGTTGGATAAAGTCATCACACTATCAACTAGTTCTGATTTGGTATATGATACTTTTATTTTGTTTAATGGCATGTATAGGGTTTTTGGTTATTTTGTTGCATGTGTCATTTGGCTAGCCAATGTAAGGGCTTAAATGTTATACCTATTCTTTTGTATATGGCCATGAGATGTGGCTCATATTGGTGTCGGTTGTAAACCTACTAATGATGCATGTTTATGTTTAATATTTCATGAGATATGATGATGAGGTTTATCATGGATGGATACTTGAAATGGGACATAATAATTTGAGAGTGGACATAGCATATAATTGTATATGGTTATAATATGGCCTAATGTAAAATATGCTATGTTAGTCCTGCAAACGGAAATGATAATCTAGCATGTACTAAGCCGATGAGATGAGACTAGCATACAATGAGTTATGCCAAGGTTGTTTAAGAGTATAATTAGGTGATGTTACATACCATTGAAGTCTATAAGTGTGTATGGATGTTACAGGGTGACCAAAGGCTTGGAAAATAACCCTGAAAAGGTCTACACGGGTAGACACACGGGCGTGTGTCTAGGCCGTGTGTCACACACGGTCAGTCCCCATAGGCTTGGCGCCTGGCCGTGTGTCCCCCGTACCTAAAATTTTAGGTTAGTTCGCATGGTAGTAAACACACGGGCGGAGACATGGCCGTGTTTCTCAACCGTGTGGAGGACACAGCCTAACACACGGGCATGTGCCTTGGCTGTGTGCCTCAAAATGAATGATGACATCACAAACAGAATGTCTATGTTTTTGGACACGGGCGATGACACGTACGTGTCTAGGCCTTGTAAGGAACACAGGCCAGAGACAAGAGCGTGTGCTTGGCCTTGTGAAAACCCCTGTGGGTTCAAAATGAAAAAGAAATCCAATAATTCAACATGGGTGAGGGACACAGGCATGTTCCCAAGCACACAAGCGTATGCTTGCCTTCACACGTACATGTGAGGCATAACCCTAGGAACTTTACTAAAATTTTTAATAGTTTTTGGTTTAGTCCCGGATTAATTTAATGTATGCTTTGGACCTTGTAGGTCAATAATAGGGACACTATGATGTTGTTTGATTGGTTTTAAATTAGAATTAAAATTTATAACCCGTAATTTTTGAAATGTCTGAGTATGTGTCTGGTAACGCCTCGTACTTTGTCCCGATCTCGGGTACAAGTAAGGGGTGCTACACCTTTTGAAAATGTAAATACTGAAGTATGACATGTATAGGCTAGAGGATTTGGTTATGTGTTGTAAAGTGTATATATATCTAGCCATGTGATTTGGCTTGGTTTTTGTTGTGTATATAAAAGAGCTTTTGGTATGAATTATGTGATAAAATTTTATCTATGTGAAGTGTTTTGGGTGGCCAAGAGAGTTGGTCAATTTGGTAAGTTTTTGGAATGTGCCCAGTATGGAATTTGGCAAGGTTATGGCATGAGATTTCATTATATGATTAGAGATTATGAAACCATATGTTTTGGTATGATTTTGACTTATGGGATGACATGTTTTGGTATGTGTTACAAGCATGAATTTGTTGTCAATGATATGGCATGAATGGTGTATGTTTTGGTATTGAAATTAGCTAAAATTATAGTGCAAATGTGCTTGGTTTGATGCTTGTAGGTTTGACCCAAATTGTGTGGCAAATTGGCTTTTCAAATGGCCTATTTTTGTCCACATAGGCAGAGACACAGGTGTGTGTCTTAGCTGTGTGCGACACACGGTCATGTTGCACGGCCATGTGTCCTATGGGGTACCCTACGATTTTAAGTTAGTCTTGAGCACGACCAAGGCACACGGGCATGTGGCTAGCCGTGTGACCCAAGTTAGTTTCGACCATGGCCAAAACACACGGGCATGTCTTGTGGCCGTGTGATTAAGTCAGTATGTATGCCCTGATTTGACATAGTCCAAACACACGGGCGTGTCTAATGCCATGTGAGGGGCCTATTCACACAGGCGTGTGACCTGTATAACTTTGAAAAAAATGTTTAATTTTTGAAAAATTTTGTATGAGCTCGGTTTAGTGCTGACCCTTTTCTAAAGCATGTTTAAGGTCTCATTGACCTATGTAAGGGACTCTGTATTGATGTATGACTATGATGCTATGATTGATTGTGAAATGAATGTTAAATGTTCCAATTTGATCGGTAACGCCTTTAACCCTAGTCCGGCGATGGATATGGGTTAGGGGTGTTATATTTGGTTTGTATCAGAGCTACGATTTAGTCGATTCTAGGACTAACGTAGCGTATGTGAGTTTAGCTATACATGTCATATTTATGAAATACGATAGTGTGATGAATCCTGACAATGACAATGTGTTTTTATATAGCCAATGGATCGCGAACGAGCCGTAGCTGATGATGTAGAGAGTAATGCGCCTGTTCCCGCGCAAGGGACAGCGCCATCTAACTCTAGACTGGCTACGAGTAGCCATGATGGAGAGGCTAGACAAGCCTTCTATCAAATGATGAATGATTGGTTCAGTCAGTACATTAGAACTAATCTGGCTATTCAACAACCCCCAACCCTAGTCAATCTTCTGCAAGTCCCTGTTATGCCACAAGTTAATTCAAATCAGTTGATTAAGCCTCCAGTCGATAAAATTAGAAAATATAGGGCCGAAGAGTTTCGAGCTACCACTAGTGATGATACTAAGTGAGCCGAGTTCTGGCTAGAGAATACGATAAGAGTATTTGATGAATTGTCATTGAATTCCGATGAATGCCTAAAGTGTGTTGTTTCACTTTTGAGAGATATGTCCTATCATTGGTGGAAGACTTTGATATCAGTGGTTCCGAGGGAATGAGTTACTTGGGATTTCTTCCAAGCTGAATTCCGAAAGAAATACATCAGCCAGAGATTTATCAACCAGAAACATAAAAAGTTTCTTGAGCTTAAACAAGCCTGTATGTCTGTTACAGAATACGAGCGAGAATTTGTAAGACTTAGTTAGTATGCTCGAGAATGTGTATCTACTGAAGCAATAATGTGCAAAAGATTTGAAGATGGCTTGAACGAGGATATCCATTTGTTAGTCGGGATTCTTGAGATCAAAGAATTTGTAGTGCTTGTTGAACGAGCATGTAAAGCTGAAAAGCTTGAGAAAGAGAAAAGAAAAGCTAATTCAGAAGCTAGAGAAATGCGAAAGAGATCATTGAGCAAGTCATTTCAATCTGTATCAGAGAAGTTTCGAGATGATTATAGTCGTTCAAAGGCTAATGTGGGACACGTGAGTAGAGATCGTATGAGATCGCATTCGAGTTTCAAAGCTCCAACTACATCTTTTGCCAGTGTTGGAAATGTTTGATCTGATTGTCCTGAGTGCAAACATTGTGGTAAAAGACATCCCCGTAATTGTAGATTGTATGATCGGGCTTGTTTCAAGTGTGGATCATTAGACCATTTTATCCATGATTGCCCCAAATATGTCGAGCAAGAGACTGTGCAAAATCCAAGGTTAAATGGCAATGCATCTCATGGTAGACCTCTCAGAAATATGGGAAATGTGAGTGGCAGTTAGAGGGGAACAAAAGACACTGCTGTTAGATCCGAGGCTCGTGCACCTGCCAGAGCCTACGCCATCCAAGCTCGTGAGGAAGCTTCGTCTCCAGATGTGATTATGGGTACTTTTACACTTTATGATACTTCTGTGATTGCTTTGATAGATCTTGGATCAACGCATTCTTATATATGCATGAATTTAGTGAATAGTAAGACCTTGCCTGTATAGTCTACTGAATTCGTAATTAAAGTATCGAACCCCCTAGGCAGATGTGTTATGGTTGATAAAGTCTGCAAGAAATGCCCGTTAATGTTTCGAGACATCTGTTTTCCGGCCAATCTGATGTTATTACCTTTTGATGAGTTTGATATAATTCTAGGTATCGATTGCCTGCTATGATATCTTCGATAAAAGCTCTGAGTATTGTGAGAAAAGATTGTAAATATTATTTTACTTATGTGATCGATTCGAAAGTGTCAGAAAAGAAAGTTGAATTAGTGCCTGTTGCCTGTAAATTTTCTGATGTGTTTCCTGAAGAACTTTCGGGATTACCTCCTATCTGAGAAGTTGAATTCGACATTGAATTAGTATCGAAAAATACTCTGATTTTGTAACTCCGTATAAAATGGCTCTGACCGAATTAAAAGAATTAAAGTCTCAATTGCAAGAGTTGACCGATAGAGGATTTGCTAGACCGAGTTTCTCACCTTGGGGTGTACCAGTTCTATTTGTGAAAAAGAAAGATGGTATGATGAGAATATGCATTGATTATCATCAATTGAATAAAGTGACTATTAAGAATAAATACCCTTTGCCCCGAACTGATGATTTGTTTGATCAATTGAAAGGAGCTACTGCATTTTCAAAGATAGATTTAAGATCAGGCTATTATCAGTTGCGAGTGAAAGACTCAGACATTCTGAAAACTACATTCAGAACGAGGTACGACCACTATGAATTCTTAGTTATGCCTTTCAGATTAACTAATACACCTGCTATCTTTATGAATTTGATGAACAAAATTTTCAGAACATATTTAGATCAATTTGTTGTCGTATTCATTGATGACATATTATTTGTGTGATGAATCCAAACATGCCAAGCATCTAGGAATAGTGTTACAGACTTTACGCGATAAGTATTTGTATGTGAAGTCCAATAAATATGAGTTCTGGTTAAGCGAAGTTGGATTTTTAGGACATATTGTGTCAGTATCAGGTATCCGAGTTGATCCGGGCAAGATTTTAGCTATTTTGGATTGGAAGCCTCCGAGAAATGTTTTTAAAGTCCGTAATTTTTTGGGACTTGTTGATTATTATCAAAGGTTTATAAAAGGCTTTTCTATGATTGCAACTCCGTTGATGAAATTGCTTTAGAAAGATGTGAAATTTAGTGGTCAGAAAAGTGCCAGGAAAGCTTTGATCAGTTGAAGGCCCTATTGACTGAAGATCCAGTGTTAGTACAACTCGAATCAGGTAAAGAATTTGTGATTTATAGTGATGCTTCATTAAATGGTCTGGGATGCGTTTTGATGCAGGAAGGCAAAGTCATTGCTTATGTTTCGAGACAGCTAAAGCCGCATGAAAAGAACTATCCGACTCATGACCTTGAGTTAGCTGTGATTGTAATTGCTTTAAAGATTTGGCATCACTATCTGTTTGGTGAGAAATGTCACGTATATTCTGATCATAAGAGTTTGAAATATCTGATGTCTCAGAAAGATCTGAATCTGCGACAAAGAAGGTGGTTATAATTGTTAAAAGACTATGAGCTTGTGATTGATTATCATCCGGGAAAAGAAAATGTTGTTACTGATGCTTTGAGCCAAAAATCACTGTTTGCCCTGTGTGCAATGAATGCTCATTTGGTTGTGTCCAATGATGGTTCGGTTTTAGCCGAATTAAAAGTAAGACCGTTATTCATTCAACAGATTATCGAAGCTCAAAAGATTGATAATGAGATTTTAGCAAAACAAGCTCAGTGCGATTTGAATTCTGATTCTGAATTTTGAGTTGATAATGATGATTGTTTGAGATTTCGAGATCGAATTTGTGTTCCAAAAATTCCAGAGTTAATTTAAATGATTTTGAATGAAGCTCACAATAGTCGGTTATCTGTACATCCGGGTAGTATGAAAAATGTATAATGATTTGAAACAACATTACTGGTGGACTAGAATGAAAAGAGATATCTCTAAATTTGTTGCAAAACATTTAATCTGTCAGCAAGTTAAAGCTGAACATCAAGTGCCCTCTGGTTTGTTACAACCAATTATGATTCTGGAATGGAAATGGGATAGAGTGACAATGGACTTTGTTTCGAGTTTGCTCCTATCTCCGAGAAAGAAAGATGCAATCTGGGTTGTAGTTATCGATTGACAAAATTAGCCCACTTTATTCTGGTATGATCCGATTACTAACTTGATAAGTTAGCTGAGTTATAGATTTCTTATTTTGTGAGATTGCATGGTGTGCCATTATCTATTGTGTCAGACAGAGATCTGAGATTCACATCGCGATTTTGGAAGAAATTACAAGATGCTTTGGGTACAAAATTGCACTTCAGTATTGCTTTTCACCCGCAAATGAATGGTCAATCTGAGCGGATTATTCAAGTTCTCTAGGATATGTTGAGATGTTGCATTCTTGAGTTTAAAGGTACATGGGAACAGTATTTACCTTTGATTGAATTCACTTGTAACAATAGTTTTCAATCGACCATTAAAATGGCACAATACGAAGCCTTATATGGTCACAAATGCTGTACACCTTTGTATTGCACAGAACTCAGTAAGAATAAGATACACGAGGTTGACTTGATAAAAGAGACTGAACAGAAAGTAAAAGTAATCTGAGATAGTCTGAAAGAAGCTTCTGATTATCAGAAATCTTACGCAGATTTGAAACAAAAAGACATTGAATTTGAGATCAGTAACAAAGTGTTTTTGAAAGTATCCTCGTGGAAGAAAGTACTCTGATTTGGCAGAAAAGGCAAATTGAGTCCGAGATTCATTGGGCCGTATGAGATTATTAAGCATATCAGGCTAGTTGCTTATGGATTGTTGTTGCCACCTGAGCTAGAAAATATTCACAATGTATTTCACATATCGATGCTTCGACGATATAGATCCAATCCTTCACTTGTAATTCCTCCGTCTGAGATTGAGATTCAGTCTAATATGACCTACGATGAAGAACCAATTCGTATCTTAGCTCGTGAGGCTAAAGAATTGCAAAATAAGAAAATTCCATTAGTAAAAGTGATGTGGCATCGACACGGTGTCAAAGAGACTACCTGGAAGCTCGAAGATGTTATGAGACAACAGTATTTGAATCTGTTCAACGGTAAGCTTTTCGGGGACAAAAATCCCTAAGGGGGAGAATTGTAACAGTCCGGTTTAGACCCTAGTCGAAATAGTGGTTTCAGGACCACAAATCTGAATTAAAAATATTTTAATATTATTTTTCGTGCCTATAATATGTGAATTAACATGTGTGAATGTTTCGTATAAAAATTAAATCATTTGTGTGCTCAATTTGATAAAAGGACCTAATCACGTAAAATGTAAAAGGGGCCTTCTAATTGTTAAAGTGCCTATTTGCTATGTCTTATTAAATGTGAGGTCCTTAAGATGTAATTAGACCTTTAGATTTATGAATGGACAATGTTGGACATTACATAGTGGATTCTAAATGAATTGAAAAAGGTTATATTAGTAATTATATAAATTAATGTTATTATTATAACAAAACATGCATTTTGTGTCCATATTTCCTTTGTTTGCCAAAAATAAGAGATTAAAAACACCATTTCTAGGGTTCAAGCATTCGGCATTCATATTACTCAATTGAGGTATGAATTTTGATAATTTCTATATTTTTGTAATCGTTGCTATGAATACTATCAAGCCCATGTCTGAATTTTTGATATTGTTGATGATTTTGAAATATGCTATTGATGAAATTATAAGCTTTGTGAAGTTCGTGGTTGGTAAATGAAAGATATGTTTTGGGTTAACATATTTTGTATTTGAATTTTTGATGAATTTGAGTAATTTGGACTAAATTATGAAATTTGTAAATTGAGGGACTAAAATGTGAAATAAATGAAACATATGGGCTTATATGAGTACTATGAGAATTCAGCTAGGCATGTGTACAAAGAAATTTTGTGTGTTTTGTGATTTTTTTTAATTAGGGACTAAATTGTCAAAATGTGAAAATGTGAGCTAATTTGTAAAATGCCCTAAATATGTGGTTTTGGATTTATTTGAATGATTTGGTAAATAAAAGAGTTAAATTTGAATTTATATAGATTAAGAACTAAAGAAAACAAAATGAGATCGAGGAAAGTCGAAAGTTGTCGAGTAGTCGAGTCCGTCTATCCGAATACGTACGACCTAAGTCTATATACAAATAAATGTGTTTGTAATGGTTTACTTATGTTTAAATGCTATTGAACAATGATGAATGGCTTATTGAATTGAATATGAGATATCCGAGAAAATATTGACAAAGTTTTGACGTCTGAAAAGTCCCGTACGAACCTTAGGAATAGTTAGGATACATATGTCATGACATAGGATCCGATATGTGTTTTCGAGTAAGACCACATCTGGGACGTTGGCATCAACTTATGGTTTACATGTAAGACCACGTCTGGGACATTGTCATCGTACTTGATTTCGTGTAAGACCCTGTCTAGGATAGTGGCATCGATATTTGATTACATGTAAGACCACATCTGGGACGTTGGCATTGTACGAGCTTTCCGAGTTATCCATGTATCCTTATGAATCTGAACGGTCCAACGGGCATTCTGAGATACGAATGATTATATGAAATGTGTATCCGATTTAGGTACGTTTGAATTGTACACTATGTTGAGAATAAAAGGTAAGTACATGTACCTTTATGAACATATGATATAATTATGAGAAAATATGTTATATGAGCATATGGATTGGAAATATGTGATTTGTATGTGAACTATATGGTATATGTAAGTATCTTGGCCATGAAGTATATGTATTTTATGATGTTTATATGCTTAAGTTGATAAGCTTATATGTATATGGCTTACTAAGCTTTTGAAAGCTTACTTTGTGTGTTTTTGCATTATTTTATAGATATCATAGCTATCGGAAGGTTGGGGATCATCGAGGATCATCACCACACTATCGAACTCTATTTTGGTACCTTTTGAAAATGTATATATTGAAGTATGGCATGTATAGGCTAAAGGATTTGGTTATGTGTTGTGAAGTGTATATATATCTAGCCATGTGATTTGGCTTGATTTTGGTTGTGTATATAAGAGTTTTTGGTATGAATTATGTGATGAAATTTTATCTATGTGAAGTGTTTTGGGTGGCCAAGAGAGTTGGTCAATTTGGTAAGTTTTTGGAATGTACCTAGTATGGAATTTGGTAAGGTTATGGCATGAGATTTGATTATATGATTAGAGATTATGAAACCATATGTTTTGGTATGATTTTGACTTATGGGATAACATGTTTTGGTATGTGTTACAAGCATGAATTTGTTGTCAATGATATGGCATGAATGATGTATGTTTTGGTATTGAAATTGACTGAAATTATAGTTTAAATGTGCTTGGTTTGATGCTTGTAGGTTTGACCCAAATTGGGTGGAAAATTGGCTTTTCAAATGACCTAGTTTTGTCCACATTGGCAAAGACACAGGCATGTGTCTCAGCCGTGTGCGACACATGGTCATGTTGCACGGCTGTGTGTCCCCTAGGGTACCCTACGATTTTAAGTCAGTCTTGAGCACGACCAAGGCACATGAGGGTGTGGCTAGCCGTGTGACCCAAGTTAGTTTCGACCACAACCAAGACACACAGGCATGCCTTGTAGTCATGTGATTAAGTCGATATGTTTGCCCTGTTTTGACACGGTCAAGACACACGGGCGTGTCTAATGCCGTGTGAGTCTCACGACCTATTCACACAGGCGTGTGACCTGTATAACTTTGAAAAAAATGTTTAATTGTCAAAAAATTTTGTATGAGCTCGGTTTAGTCTCGACCTTTTTCTAAAGCATGTTTAAGGTCTCATTAACCTATGTAAGGGACTCTGTATTGATGTATGACTATGATGCTATGATGATTGTGAAATGAATGTTAAATGTTTCGATTTGTCCGGTAACGCCTTTAACCCTAGTCTAGCGACGAATACGGGTTAGGGGTGCTACAACTTGTCTATGAATTTGGTGGTTTTGTCCACATATTTGCTAGTGTGTTATGGATGGATGAGTTCTGAGGAACTCCTTTTAGTGTGTAGCAGTGATGGGTAGCATGTTTTGAAAAAAATATACATAATCATTTTTATCAATAATTTGACATTTTCACGTGCAAAAAAGTTTGCATATTTGATTAACATGTTTGGATATGTTTTAAGTGATTTTTGATATTTATCTTGAAATAAAACTCACACTGAGCTTATTAGCTCACCCCTTTAGTTTTCTTAAACTTTTCAGATAATACCCGTGCGTAGGAATTAGATGTAGCATTTGGAGGAGTCTCTCGAATTTAATTTTAATAAAATATTGTATACTCTTTGGGTTTGTTTTTGGACATTGGACTATTTTTGGTCAGGACTAAAATTTTAAATTTTGAAAAGTATAGAGACTAAATTTGACTAATTCAAAAAGTACAAGGACTAAAGTTGATCAAATTAAAGTACAAGTACTAAATCCACAACTTAGGCAAATTACAAGGTCTAATATAGAATTTGACCAACTTGTTTTGACCTAATTGGTATATCTATAAAAATTCCAAAAATTACTAAATTTAACCATTCTTAAAATAAATGACCTTAAAAAAATGCGATTCTAAAAATGGACGTAGATTAGAAAAGTGAGATAATATCCCTAAAAATAGCTCATGTTTGTGTGGTATGAATTGCCATTAACTTGACTCTATAATCTCATCCTATTGATTGTACTTTTCAGCAAATATCTCCAGAAAGAAGTTGTTGCATTCCTTAAATAAATAAAAATAAATAAGAAGTTGCTACAATGGCATCTTTTTTCTCAATTTGCCTAGTCTCCCTTAACCTCTCGTTTCTCATTTGCTTTATTCCATCTATTTGCTATGGAGCTACCTTTGATCCCTTCACTGAAAAAACAAAAATTACCTATCATGATGGCCCAATCCTTACTGGAACAGTAAATTTACACCTTATCTGGTATGGAAAGCCTGAAGAAATTCAAAGGGAAGTGATTATGGACTTCCTCAAAACATTGAACACAGAAGGCGATAAGAAAGTCCAACCTCACGTTTCGAGATGGTGGAATGTGGTTGAAAGCTATCAATTGGCTATGAAGGGAAAACCAACTATAGGAGTTGAGAGCCCTAAAATCGAAGTGAAAGTGGTAAAAGAGGACACCATTGATTATGCATATGGGAAAGTCTTGACAACACAATATGATATTCCACGTCTTATTAAAGATGTCAATCATGGAGATCCAAACCTCCTCCCTCTCATAATAACTGCAAAAGATGTGAGTATGCATGGGCTTTGCGCTGGAAAATGTGCTGACCACGGGATTTTTGGTAAGTTTTCACCTACTTTCTCTCTTTTTTTGCTCATACATACGTACTAATTATAATAAAACTTATAATGAATTATAGAGAACAACAAGGGATTCATCGTGATTGGAGACCCTGAAATAGAATGCCCTGGAGCATGTGGATGGCCTTTCCACGAGGTTGATGCAGGGCCAAAGGGACCCGTCTTTAAACCACCAAATAAAAATATGGCAGCTGATGCAATGGTAGTTGCATTGGCAAGCGCATTAGTTAATACAATCACCAATCCCCAAAATACTGGCTTTTATGGTGGAATTGAGTTTGATCCAATCGAACCCGCTACAGCTTGTAAAGGCATTTTCGGTCCCGGAGCTGCCCCTGGAAACCCTGGCAAGGTCTTTACTGATCGAAAAACTGGCGAGAATTTCAGTGCTCATGGAAATAACGGGCGCAGGTTCTTGCTTCCTGCAGTTTGGAACCCTACAACTTCTACCTGTTGGACTATCACTTCTCGCTATTTTTCTACTTGAAACATCTCTCACGTGTATCAAAAAACTACATTTTTAAACTTATGCAAAATTTAACTTTTATAAAAGCAACCCCTATTTTTATATATAATATTGTCCTCTAATAAAATTCATCACATTTATAAAGATTTAGATGTGATTTCATTCAAAGTTATTTATTATATTTATGGACATGCCCAACTCATAAAATTAATGTGTAGCTCATCGATTCAATTTCATGATCTTTCGGCTTTAGAAAGTTAGGGGACTTCTCATAATTCAATTTTTTTTAAAAAAATTTAATACAAAATATAGGATAAATCATTTTGAAGAATGAAAAATTATTTTAAAAACATTTAGAAACATTTTGTGGGTGATTAGAGGTGTCTAGACTCATTTCCAAATTTTAAATGGCTTAAAACTCTTAAAACAGTACAACGACACAAGCCCAAGGCCTATGCATCGATACATAGAAACTATGTTCGAATACCTGGGCAAAAAAATGTATCTTTTTAGCTACTGATATGCAATATGCATATAACTTTATATAAGTTTCGAAACTTGGACCCCTGGAATAATAAATACACCTCAAATACACATCTAAACATAATGAAATCATACCCATTAGCTCTAAATTAAGGGTAAATTACACCAACAGTCACTCAACTTTGGGTAGTTAACAAAACAGTCACTCAGGTTTCAATTTAGTCACTCAACTTTAAAAAAATAACAAAACAGTCACCACTAACCATTTTCTGTTACATTTATAATGGAGCTATCCTTTTCTGTTATTCACTTGATAAAAATGCCATTTTCCATCCCTCTCCCATCCCCATCCCCCTCCCTCTTCCCTACCATCCATCCCCCTATCACAAACCCCTTTACTTTTTTACAGACCTCCCCACCATTACCCTCTCCCTCTCTTTCCCTTATTCCTTCTTCACCATCATCCCCAGGGAAAATGAACCCCAAGAGGGTAGCAAAAGTTTGGCCACAAAGACTGGACCTTTACATCACATGCAGCATGCTTGCACGCTAAATGTATCCACATTTCCAAGTAAAGCCTGAAATGAAATTAGTCTTAATTATGAAGCTTCGCTTTACCAAAAAGACAAAGCTAACATGGGGAGTTACAGTTTGCTTACTAAGTAGACCATAGAAATGAGCTCAATATCAAAACTTAACATCCAAGAATTTGGGTCTCTTTCAAAATCAAAGTAACCAATGTAGGTTGAATAGACCCAAAGAGGCAATAGAAGGAAACCAATGTTATCTCTGATGGATACCTTTTCGGAATTACAGCCTTCAAATTTAGTAGGGAAAGTATCAATTTGAAGTAGCCAAAGCATCATGGATTATGAAATAGCATATTAAATTACCTGACCAACAATTTTTGCTCAAAGTGACAAAAAGGCAGTAGCGATGAAGAGGCCACCTATGAGCCAATTGTTAGATTTTGTTAACATGGTAGAAGGAGATGGGTGTAAATGCGGTTGAATTGGTGGAGAAAGTATTGGCATAGCAAAAAAGATCAAAGCCAGCTAATTATGTCATATAGTACAAAAACAAATGGAATAGCAATAGAGATGAACCTAAAGATAATAGCAAGCAAGAAAGTGAAAGTTAGGATTAAGTTCACAAGAGCAGAAGCAAGGGTTGGATAGATGTATCTTACACCAATGATTACACCGTTCTGCATCAAAGTGATCTTGCAAAAAACCTAGTTTTATAACCCAATTTTTTCACCAATAAATAAATTATTGAACTCTGTTTAGATTTAATTACATACCTAGCAATGCTTAAGCAGAAAATTTTGCACAAAAAAGATAAAGTAATTGGTGGTCACTTTCTTGCATATAAAGAAGTCCTAAAACAAAAATAAATACCATTAATTTCTCATCCATGGATTTAATTGATAGATAGATGAGAACCTTGTGAAGAAAAAAGTTGCATGAAGAAGAATGAGAGAAGCTAGAGCATTTGAGTAGATGACAAGGACAAAGTGGCTCATTCCATTGGACATGGCAGCTTTGTAGTCAAAAGCCCGTTTTTAGTCCAATCGGAACAGTGGTTTTGGGAACACAAATTTGATGTCAAAAAATTGTTTTAATATTATTTTCAGTATTTACAGCATGTTATTTGATATCTGTGAAAATTTTGTGAGTTAATTTTATCGATTGGATGGTTAATTTGATAAAAAAGACTAAATCGCGTAAAATGCAAAAATTGTATTCTACTTGCTAAAGGTGTTTAATAGCTATGGTTCATTAAAGTAAAGGTCCTTATATTGTAATTATACCATTAATAGTATGAGTGGACATATATGGATATTTAATGGATGTTTTAAATGGATTTTCATTAAGGTTAAAATGGTAATTAGCATAATTATTATATGTTAAATAAAACAAAAGCCAAATTAGCCTTATATTCATCTTCCTAGCCAAAAATTTGGGCTTATAAAAGCCATAAAAAGTTCTTTAATATTCGGCACACTCTTAGCTTGATTAAGGTATGGTTTTAGCTCGATTTTTGATGATTTCTATGTTTTTGTAATCGTTGCAACTCAATCTAGCTAGCCCTTACCTTTAATTTTGAGACTGTTAAATATTTTGAGAGTTTCCATTGTTGAATCTATGAGTTCTTTGATATTTAATTTTAAAATATGAAAGCTTGATGATAGTTTTACATGTTTTGTTAAGTGATTTTTGATGAAAAGTGTAAAGTTGGTGGTTAAAATGTGAAATAAATGAAAATTATGGGCTTCTAAGGGCACTATGGTAATTCGGCTAGCATGGGTTAGTCTTGAATTTCATTAATTTGTGATTTTGTCAAATAAGGACTAAATTGTAAAAAATGTGAAATTTGAGGGGCAAAAGTGTAAATGTGTTTTAAAGAGTATTTTAGACTAAATTGAATGAATAAATGATTTAATAAGTTGATTTTGAATATAATTAGATCAAGAAAAGCAGAATACGAACTTGGATCGGGGAAAAGAGAAAGTTATCGACTAATTGACTCAATTCGCCGTTCTAGCATTCAAGGTAAGCGTATGTATTAAGCATTGTAATAATTATGCTTTAGTGCTTTGATATTGCATAAATTGTATATACGGGACTACAGATATGTTCAACGAAAAATTAGTTTTTTGTGGCACTTAGTGTGCGATACGACATAGCTTCGGCTATATATGGCACTTAGTGTGTGATTTGACATAGCTTCAGCTATATATGGCACTTAGTGTGTGATTCAACATAGCTTCGGCTATTTATGGAACTTAGTGTGTGATTTGAGATAGCTTCGGCTATGTACGACACTTAGTGTGGGATATCGAGTATGGCACTTAGTGTGTGAGACATTGAGTATTCGACGACATTCCATGTATGTATGAACTTGTTATGAATTGGTATAGGTATGTACATGTATATTGAGTTTAAAATCAAAGAAGTTACAAAGTTTGTATATAAGCTTATGAATAAGCAGCTAAAAGGTTTGTTAGAAATCATAAAGTACATGACAATATGTTTAGATTGATGAATGTTGTATTTGTGATTAGTTAAGTTTATATCATACGAGCTTACTAAGCTATGAAGCTTACTTTGTGTTATTTTTCTATGTTTTATAGTGAATAAAGGCTAGCTCGGATTCGGGAGTTGTCGGGAACATTATCACACTATCGAACATCTAAGTTGGTACTTTTGGATTATACATTTTTGGCATACGACATGTATAGGCTAGATGTGGTATTTTGGTTGTGATTATAGCCATGAGATTTGGCTTGTAAATTGTATATGTTTTGGTTTGTATATATAGTCATGAGTGATGGCTTTTTTTAGTATGTTTGGTATGAATGTGGCTATGGTTTTATAGTTGCTAAAATGGTTGATTGAATTGTGGAGTATAAAATGCTTGAGAAATGCCTTGATGAGGTATAATTTTAGATGTTGTGTGGTTATTTGTAAGGAAGTTATATTAGTGTGCATTATGGAAAATGGACTATATAGATTGATGTTGTTTTGGCATGTATTTGGCTAAATAAATGGTAGTGATTTGAGATTTGGAATAGATGAAATTATATTGGCATGAATTGTGCATATGGTTGATGATTTTGGTTGCCTAATTGTATGATGGAATGGTACCATTTTGGTTGTTTAGGTGAGCATGAATAAGGGTGGCAAATTGGCCTTGCAAATGGCCTATTTTTGTCCACACGGGCAGAGACACGGGTGTCTGTCTCAGCCGTGTGTGACTCACAGTCATGTTACACGGCCATGTGACCCCTAGTGATGAAATTGAATTGAAGTCAGTATGCTCCACACGGTCTCACACACGGGCATGTGACTAGCCGTGTGGTACAAGTCAGTATACTCCCTAATTGGCACACGGTCTAGCACACGGGCGTGTGTGGCCACTTCAAAGGGTACATGGGCTAGACACAAGGGTGTGTGGTTGGCCGTGTGACCCAATTCAGTATGTATGCCCTGTTTCCACACGGCCTGATCTGGAGCCGTGTGAGGCACACGGCCTGTTCACATGGGCGTGTGACCTCTGTATGTTTGAAATTTTTCTAGGTTTTCAAAATTTTCATATGTTATCAGTTTAGTCTCGAACCACTTCTAAAGCATGTTTAAGGCCTCGTAGGCCCTTATAAGGGACAATGTAATTCTGTTGAATGATTTATGATAATGAATGCTTTATGTTTGATAAATGTATGCTATATGTTATGAATTGATCAGTAATACTGCTATATGTTATGAATTGATCAGTAATACCTCATAACCCTACTCCAGCGACGGATACGGGTTAGGGGTGTTACATTTGCTGAGGGTGAGAGAAATGATGGTGAAGAAAGAATAGAGAGAAGAGGGGAAGAGGGCAATGATGGGTGTAACGCCCCCACGCCCGAGACCGTCACCGGAGTCGAGTATGAGGTGTTACTAAACTTAATTTAACATTTTAAGAACTTTAGATTATTTGTTTCTACATTCACAGCTTTTTAGCTACTTGCGTTACAGTCACAAGAAAAATCATATCTCGAGTTACGAAACTCAAAATCAAGATCCGTAATTTTCCCTGAATCTAGACTCATATGCCTATCTACTAATTTTTTTCTAGAACTTTTGGTTGGGCCAATTAGTACAGTTTATTAGTTAAAGTTACCCCTGTTTCAGGGCTTGACTGGTCTGACCTCTGTTTACTTCGAACCAATTTTCTCTCTGTATAAAATTTATATGAATATGAGGTTTATTTCTCCTGAAACTAGACTCAATAAGGATTCTGAGGATATAAAATAATCCACCTAGTTATATCTGTAAAATTTATGGTGAATGTATAAAGTTGGAACAGGGGATTCAGAAACTGCTCTGACCCTGTTTCACTAAAATTCAAATATCTTCTAACATATAATTCTTTTACCAGTTTAGTTTGTTTCATGTGAAACTAGACATAATAAGCTTCAATTTGATATTTAATCCATCACCAAATTCAATTTCTATGATTTTTAGTAAATTTTCAAACTCACGTCAGTGTTGCTGTAATATTCTGTTTATGGCAAATTTCATCCTTTTTATGAATTTTCATGAATTAGGTAACTTATTAACTTTCCATAACATCAAACATATTCTAAACTAACCATTTCCATAATTTATCATTATCAAGCACTTCCTCAACCATTTCATCACCATACCATAAGATCATTTACACAAAATAAGTATTTTGCTATACATGCCATACTTAAATTTACAAGCCATTTTACCGAAAAGTTCTTCCGGATAGTGTGACTGAGTTTCCGACCAATCCCGACTCCTGAGCTGGCTAGTCCAAAACTACAATGAGTAAGAAAGAGGGAGCAAGCATAAATGCTTAGTAAGTTCATATGTAAATAATAAGTAACACAACAAAGCAATCATACCAAACAACATTAGCATGGTATCACCAAAACATAAATCTCATTTCTAATCATCATTCGTCAATTTACTACCTTATCGTTATTGTATCGATATTCAACCCAAGGGTTACATACATACCTGTCCAAAGTATTCCATTTCACATCACTTACCAATACGTCTCTTTTCATCTCGAGTATTCCTCCATTTAAGTAGAACTTTACCCGTTGAACTCATCGGAATATAATTCGGATACGTAGGAAGTTTGCACATAAGTGCCACATATGTAGCCAAGCTACCATGTAACCCGCCCATAAGCGAACTCGGACTCAACTCAACGAGCTCGAGCGTCGTTAGATCCATAATGAACTCGGACTCAACTCAACGAGCTCGGATGCCTAGTTACATCTCACGAACTCGGACTCAACTCAACGAGTTCGAACATTCGCATCCATAAGTGAACTCGGACTCAACTCAACGAGTTCGGATGCTCAACCATCCTAGTGACATGTCACTTGTATCCTAATCTATTCCTAAGGTTCAAACGGGATTTTCCTCGAACACATATCCTTGTCGTCTTTCGTAGAATGCCTAAACCAATACTCATTAATAATTATGTTTAACAAGTAATTCACATAATTTGCATTTTATTCAAATTAACCACAAAGCATATATTTCATGATAAAAATCAGCATATCACATAATTGACATCAATGACTTAAAAATAACAATTATGCTACATTATTTACACATGAACTTACCTTGGTACTAAAATACAAAGGTTTTGCAATTTAATCCACAATCTTTTCTTTTCCTCGATTGGAGTCGTTTCCACGTCTTTCTTGATTATGAAGCTTGAAAGTTAAAGAAACCCTAGCTATGGAGACATGGAGCATTCGGCAGCAACTAATGGGGAAGATGACTATTTTGTGTCATTTTTCCCATTTTATTTCATTAATTATCCAAATGACCAAAATGCCCTTAATGCCTTTCTTTGAAAATTTTCATGTACAAGCCCATTTTTGTCCAAAATTTTAGAAATTGGTCAAATTGCTATTTAAGACCTCCTAATTAATATTTCAAAGCAATTTCATACTAAAAACTTCTAGAATGCAAGTTTTGCAACTTATTCGATTTAGCCCCTAACTTCAAATTAAGCATTTTATGCATGGAATTTCTTCGCAAAATTTTCACACAATCATGCAATCATATCATAAACCTCAAAATAATTATAAAATAATTATTTGTATCTCGGATTTGTGGTCACAAAACCACTATTCCGATTAGGCCGTAATTCGGGATATTACAACTCTCCCCCCCTTTAAGGATTTTTGTCCTCGAAAATCTTACCAGTAAACAGATGTGGGTATTGATTTCTCATAGTTTCTTCGGATTCCCATGTAGCTTCTTCTACTTCATGCTTTTGCCACAACACCTTCACAAGTGCAATATTTTTATTCCTTAGTTGTTTGACCTCTCGAGCTAAAATCTTAATCGGTTCTTCTTCATAGGTCATATCTGGTTGTAGTTCAATTTCTGTCGGTGAAATCACATGTGAAGGATCCGAACGATACCGACGTAACATAGATACGTGGAACACATCATGAATCTTCTCTAATTCAGGTGGTAAAGCTAGTCGATATGCTACCGGTCCAACTTTTTCAATTACCTCATACGGCCCAATAAAACGTGGACTTAATTTGCCCTTCCGTCCAAATCTGAGAACCTTTTTCCACGGAGACACCTTTAAAAATACTTTATCACCAACTTGAAATTCAATGTCCTTTCGCTTTAAATCGCATAAGATTTACGTCTATCCGCGACTTTCAAACAATTTCGAATTACCTTTACTTTTCTTCGATTTCTTTTATTAGATCAACTCCATAAATCTTATTTTCCTTGAGTTCACCCAATACAGAGGCGTTAGACACTTACGACCATACAATGCTTCATAAGGTGCCATTTTCAAGCTCGTCTGATAACTATTATTGTAAGCAAATTCTACCAACGGTAAGTATTTTTCCCAACTTCCTTGAAATTCCAATACACAACATCTGAGCATATCTTCAAGAATCTGAATTACTCTCTCTGATTGTCCATCAGTCCGTGGATGAAAAGCAATCTCGAAATTTAACTTTGTACCTAACGCGTCTTGCAATTTTTGCCAAAACCGCGAGGTAAACCTTGGATCTCTATCTCAAATGATTGACAATGGTATTCCATGTAGTCTAACAATTTCTCTAACATACAATTCAGCCAACTTGTTAAGAGAATAATCCGTGCGCATCGAGATAAAATGAGCCGACTTAGTTAGTCTCACAACTATTACCCGGATGGCATCTTTCTTTCCCGGAGTTAATGGCAATCCTCAAACAAAATCCATAGTAATCCGATCCCATTTCCATTCAGGAACCATAATAGGTCAAGTAATCCCAAAGGCACTTGGTGTTCAGCTTTCACTGTTGACAAATCAAGCATTTGGACACAAACTCTGATATATCCTTTTTCATTCCATTCCACCAATACATTTTCTTCAAGTCATTATACATTTTCGTACTACCCGGATGAATCGAGAAACAACCATTATGTGCTTCCTGTAGGATCTTTTGAATCAATTCCTCATTCTTTGGTACACAAATCTGATCTTTAAACATTAAGCACCCATCAGAACCGATTCTAAAATCTGACTCTGTATCAACTTCACACTGCTTTCTTTTGGCTTGCAAATCTTGATCATCTTTCTGAGCTTCAGAGATCTCTTGTAAAAACATCGGTTTTGCTCTTAACTCTGCTAGAATCGAACCATCATCTGACATTTTCAACTGAGTGTTCATAACTCTCAATGCAAACAACAACTTTCTGCTCAAAGCATCAGCTACTACATTCGCTTTTCCCGGATGATAATCAATAACAAGCTCGTAATCTTCAAGTAACTCCAACCATCTTCGCTATCTTAAATTCAAGTCTTTTTGTGACATCAAATACTTAAGACTTTTATGGTCGGTATATACCCGGCACTTTTCACCATACAAATAATGTCGCCAAATTTTCAAAGCAAACACCACCATGACCAAATCTAAATCGTGAGTAGGATAATTCTTCTCATGAGGTTTTAATCGCCTCGAAGCATAAGCCACCACTTTTCCTTCTTGCATAAGCACACACCCCAAACCATTTAGAGAAGCATCACTATACACCACAAATTCTTTACCCGATTCGGCCAGTACTAACAACACGGTGCCTCTGTTAATAACTTTTTAATTCTTCAAAACTCTGTGACATTCTTCCGTCCATTCAAATTTAACATCCTTTCTGAGTAGTCTAGTTATAGGAGCAGCAATTATAGAAAATCCATTTACAAACCGTCGATAATACCCCTGCTAGCCCCAAGAAACTTCTAACTTGCAGTTACATTTTTCTGGTGGTTTCCAATCAACAATGGCTGAAATTTTACTAGGATCAACCCGTATACCATCACCAAAAACAATATGACCCAAAAATCCAACTTCCCGAGCCAAAATTCACTTTTACTAAACTTAGCATACAAATGCTTATCTCTCAAAGTTTGCAAAACTATCCTCAAATGCTCAAGATGCTCTGTCTCATCTTTTGAATAAATTAAAATATCATCTATAAACACCACAACAAATTTGTCCAAGTATGGTCTAATATGCGATTCATTAAATCTATAAACACAGTAGGAGCATTTGTCAACCAAAATGGCATAACTAAAAATTCATAATGACCGTACCTTGTTCTAAAAGCAGTTTTAGGCACATCCGACTCTTTTACCCGCAATTGATAATATCCAAATCTCAAATCAATCTTTGAAAACCATGTCGCTCCTTTTAGCTGATCAAACAAATCATCAATTCTTGGCAATGGATACTTGTTTTTGATTGTCACCTTGTTTAACTGCCGATAATCAACACACAATCTCATAGAACCATCCTTCTTTTTCACAAATAACACGGGAGCACCCCAAGGTGAAAAACTCGGTCTCACAAAGCCTTTATCACCAACTCTTGCAATCTGCGACTTTAATTCCTTCAACTCTGCTGGTGCCATTCTCGTATGGAGCAATCGAAATCGGAGTTGTTCTCGGTATCAAATCAATACCAAATTCTACTTCCTAACTGAGGCAAACCCAACAATTTCTTCCGAAATACGTCCGCAAATTCACACACAATCGTGCAGATCGATTCAACTTTCTTTTCAACTTATTTTGTATTAATTACATACGCCAAATAAGCTTCATAACCCTTTCTTAAATATCTTTGAGTCGACATTGAAGAAATCACACTAGGCAATGTCTCTGATTTATCTGATTCAACCTGCAATGTTTCACCATTTTCACACTTTAATTCTATAACTTTTTCTTTGCAATTTATTTTAGCATCATGCAGTGTCAACCAATCCATGCCCAAAATAACATCAAACTCATCAAACGGCAACAACATCAAGTCGGCCGGAAAGTAATGATCCCGAATCATTAAAGGACATTTCTTACATACTTTATCAACAATTACACATTTGCCTAACAGATTCGACACTCTAATCATAAATTCTGTGTTCTCAACAGGTATATTCATACTAGACACCAATTTCATGCATACATATGAATGAGTAGAACCGGGATCAATCAAAGCAATAAAATTAACATTATAGAGAGAAAATGTACCGATAATCACATCAAAGCGAGGAAGCATCTTCGTGTGCTTTAATAGCATAAGTTCTAGCCGAGAGCCCTTCCTTCGAGTCTAATCGGTGCATCTCGGCTACATTCTTACCGCTTGCTTCACTCCCACTTTTCTTAGATATCTTCCTCTCGAATCCGCCCCACTTGTTTTTGTATTCAAATTTTTCTTTTCAGACTCTCTCTGGCGATCTCTAATAAAATGATCCGGAGAACCACATCGAAAACATTCATTTGCTCTGCACGGACCAAAATGATTTCTACCACACCGCTCCACTCCGGTTTAACAAATCTCGGATTCCCTACACTGGGCTCTTTGAAGTAGTCCGGGACTTAGGACCCACATTTTGCTTCTTATAGTTTCCATATGATTGCCCAAATGAAGTTTGAGAACGAGGATTCATATTTCTTGACTTTCCAGTTCTTTGTGAGAATGAACCGCTCATCGGTCTTTTCTTCCAGCTTCTAGTCTCAGTCTCTGCCTTTTTCTTCTCTTTAAGTAATTCTTCAGCCTTACAAGCTCGATCAACCAATACTACCATTTCTTTTAATTCAAGAATTCCAACAAATACTTTGATGTCTTCATTGAGCCCGTCTTCAAATCGTCGGCACATCTTGGCCTCTGTAGAACATATACTGCATATTTACTTAATCGAACAAACTCTCTTTCATATTCTCAGAACCAGTCATATTACCTTGCTTCATTCAAGAAATTCTTTACGCTTCGATCCATAAATCTTTCATTAATATATTTCTTCCAAACTCTTCTTGAAAGAATTCCCATGTTACTCTCTCTTTCATTACCACCAAAATCAAAGTCTTCCACCAATTGTAAGTGAATCCCTCAACAAAGATATAGCGCATTTCAAACATTCTTCAGTGTACAAGATAATTCATCAAATACCCGAATAGAATTTTCAAGCCAAAACTCGCTTTCTCGGCATCATCATCAATATTTGCTTTAAATTCTTCGCCCCTTGCTAGCGGATTCATCAACTGGATTTCTATGAAATTTCATCGAGATCCATACCTTGAGGCATCCAGGGTGCAGGTTGAGGAATTGGGGAGGTGGGGAGGTTGTACATTTGGGTTCGTGATGAATGAACTCAGTGTACCATGCACTCATCATTTGGAGAAAGGCTTCCCGACCCTTTCTCCTCCTCCCCGACCAACAATGGGAGGTGGATTTGATTTCACACGCTCCTTCACCGAGCTGGCGCATTACTCTCTACTTCATCTCGCCACACCGGATCGGATCCATTTACTATAAAAAAATCATTTAAAAAGGTCGAAGTCGTCACACTATCACAATTTATACATATGGCATGTATAGCAAAATCCGTCGCGTACAACACGTAGTCCGAGAACCGACTAAACCTGCTCGATACCACTAAATGTAACGCCCCACGCCCGAGACCGTCACCGAGTCGAGTATGAGGTGTTACTAAACTTAATTTAACATTTTAAGAACTTTAGATTATTTGTTTCTACATTCACAGCTTTTTAGCTACCTGCGTTACAGTCACAAGAAAAATCATATCTCGAGTTACAAGAACTAATTTTTTTCTAGAATTTTTGGTTGGGCCGATTAGTACAGTTTATTAGTTAAAGTTACCCCTGTTTCAGGGCTTGACTGTTCTGACCTCTGTTTACTACGAACCACTTTTCTCTCTGTATAAAATTCATATGAATATGAGGTTTATTTCTCCTGAAACTACACTCAATAAGGATTCTGAGGATATAAAATAAGCCACCTAATTATATCTGTACAATTTATGGTGAATGTATAAAGTTGGAATAGGGGATTCAGAAACTGCTCTGACCCTGTTTCACTAAAATTCAAATATCTTCTAACATATAATTCTTTTACCAGTTTAGTTTGTCTCATGTAAAACTAGACATAATAAGCTTCAATTTGATATTTAATCCATCACCAAATTCAATTTCTATGATTTTTAGTAAATTTTCAAACTCACGTCAGTGTTGCTGTAATATTCTGTTTATGGCAAATTTCATCCTTTTTATGAATTTTCATGAACTAGGTAACTTATTAACTTTCCATAACATCAAACATATTCTAAACTAACCATTTCCATAATTTATCATTATCAAGCACTTCCTCAACCATTTCATCACCATACCATAAGATCATTTACACAAAATAAGTATTTTGCTATACATGCCATACTTAAATTTACAAGCCATTTTACCGAAAAGTTCTTCCGGATAGTGTGACTGAGTTTCCGACCAATCCCGACTCCTGAGCTGGCTAGTCCAAAACTACAATGAGTAAGAAAGAGGGAGTAAGCATAAATGCTTAGTATGTTCATATGTAAATAATAAGTAACACAACAAAGCAATCATACCAAACAACATTAGCATGGTATCACCAAAACATAAATCTCATTTCTAATCATCATTCATCAATTTACTACCTTATCGTTATTGTATCAGTATTCAAACCAAGGGTTACATACATACCTATCCAAAGTATTCCATTTCACATCACTTACCAATACGTCTCTTTTCATCTCGAGTATTCCTCCATTTAAGTAGAACTTTACCCGTTGAACTCATCTGAATATAATTCGGATACGTAGGAAGTTTGCACATAAGTGCCACATATGTAGCCAAGCTACCATGTAACCCGCCCATAAGCGAACTCAGACTCAACTCAACGAGCTCAGGCGTTCGCATCCATAATGAACCCGGACTCAACTCAACGAGTTCGAACATTCGCATCCATAAGTGAACTCGGACTCAACTCAACGAGTTCGGATGCTCAACCATCCTAGTGACATGTCACTTGTATCCTAATCTATTCCTAAGGTTCAAACGGGATTTTCCTCGAACACATATCCTTGTCGTCTTTCGTAGAATGCCGGAACCAATACTCGGTAACAATTATGTTTAACAAGTAATTCACATAATTTGCATTTTATTCGAAATTAACCACAAAGCGTATATTTCATGATAAAAATCAGCATATCACATAATTGACGTCAATGACTTAAAAATAACAATTATGCTACATTATTTACACATGAACTTACCTTGGTACCAAAATACAAAGGTTTTGCAATTTAATCCACAATCTTTTCTTTTCCTCGATTGGAGTCGTTTCCACGTCTTTCTTGATTATGAAGCTTGAAAGTTGAAGAAACCCTAGCTATGGAGACATGGAGCATTCGGCAGCAACTAATGGGGAAGATGACTATTTTGTGTCATTTTTCCCATTTTATTTCATTAATTATCCAAATGACCAAAATGCCCTTAATGCCTTTCTTTGAAAATTTTCATGTACAAGCCCATTTTTGTCCAAAATTTTAGAAATTGGTCAAATTGCTATTTAAGACCTCCTAATTAATATTTCAAAGCAATTTCATACTAAAAACTTCTAGAATGCAAGTTTTGCAACTTATTCGATTTAGCCCCTAACTTCAAATTAATCATTTTATGCATGGAATTTCTTCACAAAATTTTCACACAATCATGCAATCATATCATAAACCTCAAAATAAGTATAAAATAATTATTTCTATCTCGGATTTGTGGTCACGAAACCACTATTCCGATTAGGCCCTAATTCGGGATATTACAATGGGGAGGTCTACAAAAGAGTAAAGATTCTTGTGATAGGGAGAGGGATGGTAGGGCAGAGGGAGAGGGATGGGAGAGGGATCAGAAAGGGATGGAAAATGGCATTTCTGTTAATTGAATAATGAAAAAGGATATCTCTGTTATAGACATAACGAAATATGGTTAGTGGTGACTATTTTGTTATTTTTTGAAAGTTGAATGACTAAATTAAAACATAGGTGATTGTTTTGTTAACTACCCTAAAGTTGGGTTACTGTTGGTATAATTTACCCTTAAATTTATTTATACCATCACGAAGACTCCTTACACGTATTTTATGGCCCTATGAATCATATTCAATCATCTAATGCATTAAAATTTTAAATCCAGTACTCTAAAGTTTTATAGACATTGAATAAAAATTCAAAGTTATAAATTTAGTATAGGATAAAATTTCAACCTATGTACTTAACTGACGTCAGATGTGCAAACGTCTAGATTGGAAATACTGTATCAAAAAGATAATTAATTAACCAAAAATGTCTTGAAGTATATGTGTCAATTTATAATATAGCAAAGTGTTACAATGAAACACTCAGAGAAGTATTTTGAGGATCGTACCCAAGGGAGGTTGAATTAAATTAAATTTTTTTTTCAACACTAACAGGGCTAAACCATAAAAAGTTAAAACTATAGTATGAAAAAATCCATATTAAAATGAAGTAATTGAAATAACATAAATTGAACAAAATTAAAGAAAGCAAATTAACAATGGAAATTAATCCAATTAAATAAGAAAAAAGATTAACTCAAGTCAGTGTTCCTAATTAACTTTAGAATTCGGGTTTTATCCAATTAGCTATTGATTAACCAATTATTGCCTTTCAGCCTCTAACAAATTAACTAATCGACCAATACTCACTTATATTTCAACCTCACTTTCTTGACCAGGTTAAACTATGATTTAATCAGTAAACTTAACTTTCAATCTCATATATCCTAGATTACTTCCTAGTGTTGTCAATACTAGAGTTTAATCACACATAATTTAAGCCAACTAACTCGGAAACAAATTTTAATTCTTCCGTTAATTATTCCCACATTTGATTGTTAATCTCCCTAAGGAAATTAAACACTCATGGATATAGATGTAATTTTCCCAAGTTTCATATTCAACATGCAAAGAAAATAATTAAATAGAGAAAGGAATAAGAAAATTAATTCATTTCGATATCAGTTTAGGCGCGAAAGTCAAAATTTCTTTGGCAATTCCAAAGACAATCTCGATTGTAGTTGAAAACCCAAAAGAAATTAATATAAACTACTTAAATAAAAGCTCGGATCTAAATAAAGTCCAAGTTAAACAAAGGAAAAATTTTGTTTTGTAACATAAAAAGGACTAAATAGAAGTAAAACTAAAACTAAAATAAATCCTAAAACTAATATAAGCAGCTCACTCGGCGAAGCCTCCTAAACTGAGGCTAAACACTCATGCCTTAACTAGGTTAATTGACAGCCTTAAATTTGATTAATATGTATTGTACGGATGAAACCACCCCTGGCTTAAAATTCCAATACATCACTCCGATGTCGCAACACCATAGGACCGTTATTGTGACACTGCCTTTCGAGGGTGACTTATTTGGCTTCGAGATTCGGTGTTGCGACACCACATGCCGATGTCACAACGCCACCGTCGTCCTTTGTGCTCTCAGCCTAAAAGTAGTGTCTTGCGCACTAGATTAACTTGCTAGTTCATCCTTAGGCCCATATTGTCCCATTAGGTCATCACATGGCTAAAAATTGCGTAAAAACACTTATTTTAAAAAAATTAAGCATAAACTAATAAAAGTGAGAAATGTAATAAAATCATATAAAAGTGTAAGAAAACAAACTCGTTAAGTCTCGAAAAGACTCTAATTTGCCAATACGATTTGTGGCAAATCAAACTCTCCCATACTTAACTTGTTGCTTGTCCTCAAGCAACAAAATAAAGACACACAAAAAGACGAAAATAAAACAACAAAATGGTGCTTGATCATGCTTAATACATGAGATTGATTTGGAACATTGTCAACAACACAATGTGACTAAACACATAATTCTAGCATGATACATAATTGACTTCTAATTTTCAATATTAAACATACGAATTCAGTAGGTTACAAAGTAAAGAAATTCTAAAATGTTAAGAATATTATTGGATCTAAACAAATACACAAGTATACATATATTTTTGAAGAATACAAGTGGTTAGAAATGTCAATCTTCAGTTTAATTTTCATCCATGAGTCATATCACTTAGGTCACATAGGACTTTTTGGCTTGTAATGTTCTTTGGCTTATGTTGGTTCAGATTTGAAGAATTGACTCCACAAAATGGGTTAAGTACGAAAATATTTTGGCATATTATATTGACCCCAATTATATCCCTTAGCTCACCACTTTATATCCATTTCTCTCACCTTCCTTTGTTCTCCATTTCCTAAGGTACAATATAGTATTAATGAGTACAATCATCTTAGAATCTTTCATGCATAAATGAGTATATTTTTCTTCTTTTTCTAATTTTGATCTTTCTTTTTCTTCCCTTTTACTCAATTTGCTTTTGTTCATTCGAGTCTTTATTGCTTCGGTTTTAGCCTTCACAAAGCTTTTTTTCACTTGATATTTTTATTTTTCATTAAAGTATAACTTTGCAAGAATCTTATACTAACTATACTTTATTATTCCTTAGTTTTCACTCTCAATTGTTTTTGTTTTGAAATATCCGTTAAGTATCTACCTAACCCTTAGTAATAATGGCCCGATGTCTAATTTCATACTAGAACCAAAAAGAAAAAAAATCAAGAGATTATATATTAGGCTCATGGTTTTATTCGAGATTTATCAAGAAAATGGAATTAGGCTCAAAATAAGGTACTAAGGAATTTATACATAGGGTCGACATTTTTGTTCTAGTGGTTACCAAATAATGCTTTAGGCCATTCCTAAGTGTTACAATTCATGGATTCAATTAACTAAATTTTAAAATTCTAACAATCTATAATTCAAACAAACATATATGTTTGTTATGTACTTATTTTTCATTTGGTATACTTAACACACTTTCACCTATTTATAGTATGACAAAGTGAACTAATTAATTTAACATTAAACAACCTAAATTTATAGTTTATATACAAAATCCTATTTACATGCTCCTATCCAATCACTTGTATTTCTACAAGCTTGAGCACAAAAAAACACATAAAATTTAAAATTAACTACTAAAAAAACTAAACATAAGAAAAAAATTATAAAAATTAATAAAAAAATGAAAAATTCTATGTTATCCCCCCCCCACACACACTTTATTTGACATATTGTCCCCAATGTGCACCCAAAAGATAAGAGAATAGGCTACCCAATTTAAGCATTGAATTTCCTCGAGAGTAGTTGAGTGGTCCTCATCATGTTGGTTTAGCTCCACCTTGTAGTGTCACCTAAGTTGGAGGTTCCTACACAGAATTAACACACCGTTTTTTTAATTTAAAACTAATCAAAACAAATAAAAAAATAAAAAAAATCCAAATTTAAAAATATATAGTCCCAAAATTAAATTAAATTTCAAATTTAAATCAGAATCAGATGCCAGGCAATTCTCCGTAACGACTAGAGCTTTCCCACGACCCGCAACTATCTTGTAACACCCCTAACCCATATTCGTCGCTAGATTAGGGTTACGAGGCATTACCGATCATAACACAATTCAAAACATGCATAAAAATTAATTATACCAACTTATTTATGATAATAATAAAACTCGATTAGTAACCATCTATTCAATCATATAAGTCACAATCACATACATAAAAAATTTATTTATTATTTATTTAATCACTTATTTGATCTAGCTAATAAACATCATATCATAATACATGTACATTATTACTCCAATAGTTGAACCATATGACCAATAATCATAGCATTCAAATTTCTATATAATAACACACATGTTTCATTTTATCCATTTGTAAATGTCTATTTCATAAATAAATTACTAATCATACCACATATATATATCTAAGCACATTCGCATATAACATTATGACAAGTCACATCTACCACTTAATATACAATCGAACATATAAGGAACATAAACATATATCTTCATATGGTAAGATATTATTGCATAATTTACCAAGTTCATACGCATTTCACCATATCAACATTAACCATTTTTGGACACAAATAACAATTCATTTCATATCTAATTCACAAGCTAAGAATTATGTCTAAACGTTATACCAAATTACACATATACACAACCAATTCACATGCTAAAAATTACCATATTTAAAATGCAAACACATAACCAAAACACTAATCAAGCTCTAAGCACAAGTCATATCCATTTCATATGTTACTTCTCATGCTCAATAATTCATACACAAAACCATTCATCTTTCAATATATATATTCGAACATCCTTAATAATTTCCTTACGTAACATTTAATTTATAAACATTCTTTACCATACTAAACCGAATCAAATATCAAACCATTCATCATATTTTATGAGTATATATGCCAAATCACAACTAGCTCATAGCTATCACTTATATTTTATCACCTAACCGAATACATAAGTACATAAACAATCCATAATCCAAACACATTCATCAACTACAATTATATATATCAAGCTTTTATTCTTTTAATAGAAGTAACCATAATCCATATACTATTATTTCATGCCAAAACATATTTTATACCATGCATATCACAAATACCATTCATCCATGGTACTTAGCATTTTAATCAAAATAAACTTAAACCATGATCAAACATAACTAAATTCAAGCATAGAAATCAAGCCATTTTCGCATGGCTTAAATTATACATAAACCAAAATCCAATATTTCAAAATATAATCCAGCCTATATATGCCATAGGTTCGAAAATTCAACTTATAAAATACCGAAGACAGTCTATAGTGTGATGGACTTTACTGATGATCCCTGAGCTCGTAACTAAACTCTAAAATCTATAAAACAGTGGCAAACATAAACAAACACAATAAGTTATCATAACTTAGTAAGTCATAAGCAAATAAACAACTAACTGACATATTCAACTCCTTTAAACCAAACCAAATTTTACTATCATAATCACATTAAATCTCAAACTTATAATTTCATGTATAACATATACTTTCACATATAAACTTATTAATGGCCCAATATACATGTTTCTATTACCAATGTAATATTCAATTTCAAAACCATGGTACTATTATATAACCGAACATACATAAACCCACATACTTATATCCATGAATCATTTCATAAATATTCACATGATACAATAAAAAGGTTGAATACACTTTTCACATGTATATACATTTTTTATTTACGTCATCCATGATTTGTAACACATATCGAATAACTTACTTACCTCATTTCAAATAAGTAATAAGATATCACATACCTGATCATTTTAACTCATTTTACACTTTCAATCACAACTATCATTGCTCGTTGAACCATTCGAAATTGAATAGGATACTCGGATAATCACATATATCATGCAATGCCAACATCCCAGACGTGGTCTTACATGTTATCTCATATCGATGCCACTGTCCCAGACAGGGTATTACACGAATCAAATATGATGTCGATGTCCCAGACATGGTCTTACATGTAATCACTTATATCGATGCTAACGACCCAGACGTGGTCTTACACGAGAACACATATCGAAAATCCTATGTCATGGCATATGTATCCTAGCTATTCCTAGGGTTCGTACGGGGCTTTCAAACGTCGTAACTCGGTCAAAACGAATTTGTAAACATAGCTCCCAAGCTTATTTATATTCGACTAACACATATATATTTACACATAGTCCATTTTATCATATAAAACTCATATTTATTTAAAATTAACAACATCTATTTGCTTATAAACTTACCTCGGACGATGAAAATCGGAACGGGACAGCTAATCGACAACTTTAGTTTTCCCCCGATCCAAATCCGATTTCTTTGGTTCTTGATCTAAACATAATCAAATTAAACTCATTCAAACATATTTTCACTCAATTTAGTCCAAAATCACATAAATGGGCAAATTACCATTTTAGCCCTGACATTTCACCCTTTTTACAATTTAGTCCAAATTGCACAAAACACAAAACATGAAAAATTTGCACATACCATGATTAGACCAAATCTTCCTTATGTTCATACAAGTCCACACATTTCATTTAATTTACATTTTAGTCCCTCAATTTATTATTTTTGCAATTTAGTCCTAATTACTCAAAATCATGAAAAATTCCAATACAAAACTTGTTAATCTAAAACATATATTTCATACTTCATCAACTAACATATCAAAAATCAAATATTCATCAATGGCATAACTCAAAATATTCATCAAAATAAAAAATTCAAGCATGGGCTTTGTACATTACACTGCAACGATCTCAAAAACGTAAAAATTATCAAAAATCGAGCTAGTTACATACCTTGATTGAGCTTAACAAATGGTCCAACTGTAACACCCCTTACCCAAATCCGATGTCGGGACAGGATACGAGGCATTACCGGACTTAAACATGCACATACATGTAAAACTGGGCCATAAAATTTCAATCAAATCAGAATCATTTGATCACATGCAAAATGTCCCATACATGAGCCATCGAGGCTCTAAACATGCATTAAAAGAGGTTTGGGTCTAAACCGAGAACTCACGAACATTTTTACAACACTTAAAAAATTTTCATGTTTGGAGAGTCACACGCCCGTGTGGGTAGGCTGGGTGGTCTCACACGCCCGTGTCTTCAGCCCGTGTAACTCTCTGTTTATGATGTCAACAAACATTTAGGATCACATGGCCAAGTCATACGCCCGTGTGTTAAGGCCGTGTCCTCTCGGCCATGTCTCTCCCGTATGGTCAACACTTAGACTATTTTCCAAGCATTTTTGTTTCCTTAATCTTTCACATACTTAAATACTTTAAAGACACATATCATAGCATCATTTTAATGATTTAGCATGCCTCACTAAAGCATATTATTAACAATCAACCATAACATATTACCCAATAATTAATCTCTACTTATTCAACAAATGTCCATGTTCAATCATTATCAACTTAATGTCAATTTATGCGTTTATTCCATATCCATGACCACCCTGAATGGTCGTAGGGCATTCTCGTGCACATATGTTATTTACTATTCATTCATGCTAGACAATTATAATCATATCACAAAGCATCAACACATGGCAAGGATAATTAAGCTTAAAAGCCAAAACATTATAAGCCATATCTCATGGCTATATACAATGAATCATTATAAGCCAATACATTTGGCTAAATCATAAGAACACATATCAATAACTAAGCTCCTATACATGCCACTCACTTGAAGATTGCTTAAGACATATCGATATCCCCTATTGATAGCTCGATAGTGTGATGCTGCCTACGACGATCTCCAACCCCAAGCTAACCTGACAACACTAAAGAAATGAAAATGAGGGGGTAAGCTATATAGCTTTGTAAGTCCATATGAAAATAATAAGCAATTTATCAACATGATTCCATCAATTCTTACAACATGATTCCAAGGTAAAATAATCATAATTGCACTTTTACTTATGTTCAAGTTAAGTTGTTTACTCGACTCATAGTCACTTAGTTACTTATAACTTGAGCTACGGAACTCCAAATCAAGATCCGATAATTTTCCCTAAAACTAGCTCATGTATCTATTTATCATAAAATTTTTAGAATTTTTGGATTAGCCAATAAATACAGTTTATACTTTAAAGTCTCCCCTGTTTTGCTATCTGACAGTTCCAACCCCTCTGCACTAAAAACTAATTATCTCTTTGTACAAGATTTGGATAATGTTCCTGTTTGTTTCTTTCGAAACTAGACTCATTAATAATTTTATGAATATAAAGTATAACACATAATTATATTTGTACAATTTTTAATGATTTTTCCAAGTTAGAATAGGGGATTCCAAAATCATTTTGACCCTGTCTCAGGAAAATTCAAATATCATAGATAAAAAATTATTTTGCTTTCACCGTTTCTTTTATGCGAAAATAGACTCAATAATATTTTATTTCATATCTTATTCAACTTCTAATTCGATTTCCACCATTTTTGGAGATTTTTCAAAGTCACACAACTGCTGCTGTCCAAAACTGTTTTATTACTAAATTTCACTCTTTCATTTTTTCTTTGTAGTAACTTTCATTGTAACACTTACTCCATATCAATCTTACCAAATTTTGATCACATATCTAGCACGTTGCTCATAATTTTACGCATGAACCTACACTTGTTCATCACATAATCATATTCAATTACACCTAGTCATTTCCCGTTGAACACATCGGAAGAATAACGGATGCCCAGTGGCTTGCACATAGTACCACCCTTGTACTCAAAGCTACCTTCTTCACAAAGTGGCCTTCACATAGTACCATACTTGTGACCAAAGCTATCTTTTAAACATAGTGGCCTGCACTTAGTACCACACATGTGATCGAAGCTATCGGGTACACATAGTAGCTTGCACTTAGCACTACACATGCGACCTAACCATCTGGTACACGTAGTAGTCTGTACTTAGTACTACACACGTGACCTAAAACCATTTTAAACGCATAGTAGGCTGCACATAGTACTACACATGTGTTCTCACAATGGATCATTAGTATTTTTCTATTCTGAAGGTCCAACCGAAAAATTCATCACTTTTCAACATTTTACCAATTCATCCATAATCAATTTCAATTCATAATTTACATCAAGTGATCATTCAATATGCAACCACCTTTCATATAATAACAAAATATTATAACATAAGTAAAAACGATATATTATTTATATACAAAATTACTCGTTTCAAAGAAATATCATGTTCCATCAAATTTCCATTATAGTCAATCATCCCATCACATGTTATCGACATTTGAGCTTTCGATTACTTCATGTGTACATCACGTTCCTATACACAATATCATTAACATATAAATCAATACAACCATAGAAAAATAGATTTCAAGTGTAACAACAATAACATGAATATCATACTTATTTAATCACATGAACTTACCTTAAATGCAATTACGACCAACTATTCCAATTTAGTCCATTATCTCGAACTTCCCAATTTAGGCCCGAATCTCAGTTTTCTTGATCTAACATTTCAAATATAGCTCATTTATTATTCACATTATTCAAATTGACCCAAAAATCATACTTTCACAAATTTGCATTTTTACCCTTAAACTTTTTGATATTTACACTTTTACCCCTAGGCTCGTAAAATGATTTTTATTCAATTTTTTGCATTTTAAGCCTAGCCGAATCATTTTCATAGCTATAGCAGCCCACAATTTCCACTAAATCAAACTTTTATGACAAATTTTATAACTTTTACGATTTAGTCCTTTTTACCGTTTTCACCGAAAACTACTTAGTAAAAGTCTTTTCTCCAACCATAAACATGAATAATCTACCATTAAACATCAAAATGCACAAATTTATTTCATGGTTCAAACCCTATACCTTCATCATAACTCAAATAAATGGTAGAAATAGGCAGATCTTGTTACGAGGATTTCAAAAACGTAAAAATCATTAAAAACGGGGCTAGAACGGACTTACAATCGAGCTTGGAAGCTTGAAAACCCTAAATATGTCTTCTCCATTCAAGTTTCGGCCATGGGGTTGAAGATGGAAAAAATTGGCTTTTAATTTTGTTTTTAATTCATTTTAATTACTAAATGACCAAAATGCTCCTAACTTAAAAATATTCTATTTCACCCATTTCATGTCCATTTTTGTCCAAAAAATTAACAAATGTTCTAATTACCATTTAGGGACATCCGATATAAAATTTCATGACAATTGGACACCTCTAGCATGTAGAACTCAACTTTTGCACTTTTTACGATTTAGTCCTTTTAACTAAATTGAGTGCTCAAACGTCAAAATTTCCGGACGAAATTTTCAAAACCAATTCCATCAAATTTTAGACCATAAAAATATAATAAAAATGAATTTTCTTATGTTAGATTCGTGGTCTAAAAACCACTGTTCCGACTAGGTCCTAATTCGGGATGTTACCCAAACCCTAAGCTTTGTTTCTTTTTTTTTTTATGTTTTGGTCAAAATAAAATATGAACATGCATGGTTCTTTTAATTTATGTTTTATTATAACATTATTAATTCATAATTTACCATATTAACCTTTAAAATAAAATATAAAACCATTATAATGCAAGGTCACAACCGTCCATCACCTATAACTATGGTTTAATTCCAACTTAAATGCCTCCATTTAAAAAGACAACAACAATTCATCCCTTACACATTAAACTATCAATTTTTCATTTTAAACGATTAAGCCCTTTTATTAAATCAGGCACTCAAACAACAAAATTAAAACACGAAAATTTCACAGATATAAATTCACACATAATAAACACAAAATAAATTTAAAATATTTTTCTGACTCGAATTCGTGGTCCCAAAACCACCGTTCCAAATAGGGTCTAAATTGGGCTCTTACATATCTTAATGGCCCTCTTACTCATAAATTGGGTCGGGCCGCTTTGGCTTGTGCTGCTAAATTTGACCCTTCCTACTGTGGGTTATTCCATTAGGAACACATCATCGAAGTGTAGTCATGGGTCGACTTTTCTCCTTTCTTCCTCTCCTTCCTCGAGATCCTCATTTTCTTTCTTCTTCTCCCTTCTCGTACTTAGCTTGCATGTAGAATTGCATGGGTGGATATTTTTTCGATAGTGGAGTGGGCAGTTGCATTCCATGCCTCCATGTGTAACTGATGCCCACCAAGGATATCTCTTGCATCCACCTAATCACCTGCTCCATATCGGACAACTCGCTTAGCCCTTGGCTTGGTTGGCTTTTCTCTTTACTTTTCTGCTTCAGAGATTGCGGGACATCAATTTTGTGCTTCTAACATTAGCTGCACTTGATTATTTATTTTCATTGAAGCTCAATGTATTAGGTGTAGATCGCATTGTCGATGAGGCTCTTCATTGGCTTCACAAATTACTCCGTCCTGGACATGAGAACCTTTACCTTCTTCGAAAATTTTGTCATGAATAGAGGAAAAAATCTCGACCTTCTTGCCACTACAAGTGAGCATTGACTAGTAAATCCACTTGCCCGCAGAAACTTGTTGACCCTGAAAAATAGAGTAAAGCAACATAACTCGAAAAGCATTGACATTACAAACATTAAAAGCCAGTGATATTCGAGTACAAATAAATTACATCCACATTTTTGCATCTAGAAACATGATTACTTGATTAAGTGATAAAAGAATTTTTGTGCTCTATTTGTGTTTCCAACACCTCTCCCCTCGGTCAGGTATTCGACAATTCCATCCATGTCGATTTCTCGAAAATAAAAAATATCCATGTTATAAAGAGCATCTAAGACAAAGAATGGGACATTATAAAACTTAAAATTTATCAGGGAGAAAAAGGACCTATATTCCTCGAATCGTTACATGTGTATGCTCGACACTAAATAATTTATTATTTTACAATTCTTTTAATGATGCATAAAATTCTTAAACTATCAAATCGATTGCCAGTTGTTTTGTGCTCAAGCAAAAGTCAGTCAATTGATTAAAACAAACCAAATCCCAAATATCATCACATAAATCAAATGATGGGTCAAACCCCTGTTCTTAGATGAATGTTGTCCCTTGGAGCTCCAAAAAGTATTTTTCAACCTCTTGGTTTTAGAAATGGCTGACATCGAAATCCATTGATGCCTCTAGTTGTGTGGTGTGTCTATCTTTCTTAGGAGCCATTCTAACAACATTGCATACCTATAAAATAATTTAAAATCAAATAATGTGATGAAATCAAATACCAAGAGATGAAGAATGTTTCACCATGTTTGGCTGTGTTCCCTTGTAATACCCAATGTTAAATACTTTCAATGTAAGAGTAACTAACAATGCTGTAATGAATAGAAGTAAGGGGGTAGGAAAGTTTGCTAGAAATCACAAAATTTGAAAGCAAAGATAGAGAGGGGGTGTGCAACTAGTTTTTAGAAAGTTAGAGTGGTTGTTTAGAATATGTTTAGTTAAAAGATTAGGACTAAAAATGGGTTAGGGTTTATATAAGAGTTGTCAAGTCGCGCAGAAATTGAGTCAAAAATTTCAGACTCGACGTCGGTGTCAAGACACCAAACTTCGACTGCTCGAAGATTTTTATTTGCAATTTCGTGTCATGACATGTGGATATGGTGTCACAACAGTGACCCTTATTTTCAAAATAATTTAGGTTTGAAATGTGGTTTCGTAACACCAAGGTTTGATATAGAGACACAAGCTTGGAATTTTGAATTTGGATGCTTTGAAGTACTGTGTCGTGACAGGCCTTTTTTTGTACCCCTGGGGTATTCAAAGTTTCGTGTCGCAAAATTAGGGTTCGATGTTGTGACACAACCCTCATTTTTCCAAAATCTCATGTGTTTGGGTGTGTCAGTCCCTTCTATTTACTCCTAATTTGAAAATATCATCCCAAGTAGTCACCCTTTTACTTCCTAAAGCCCTAATCCTATCATAATTAAAATTACTAAACCTAAATAAATTTTCAAAATAAGAAAAAAAACTTAATGTACACTAATTTACAACACGAATTGAGATTTAGATGATTAACTTAGGTGTGGCTATCGGACTCATCAGATAGCCCATGAATTCCCTTCATCGAATTCGTATTCCATTGTTGCTCATCGTGATCTATCCAACATATTCACTTTGATTCGGGGTCTTTCCATTTATTATGTTCACTCAACCCATTCATTCCACAACATATCGAACCACAACCATACCTTCGATCAAAGCTATTAGGGGTGATATAAAAAATGTCAAAACAATTCTCCTCTAATTAATTTCCAAATCCCTCATTTTGGGAATCATGGCCACATTTGAACACCACTATTTTTCCTATCAATTTTAAAAATTATTTTGTATTTGTTTAGATCAATTGTTGATCTAGACGTGGTTAAAATGGTCTACCTAATAGAATGAGAATGTCTTGGTCCTCTTCGAAGTCAAGGATAACAAAATCAATAAGTATAATAAAATTCCTAACTTTAACTAATACGTCTCCAAGTGCACCTTTGGGGATAACTAGAGACCTTGTATTTTGATCGATGTATTTTTTAATTCCATTAATTCGAGTTTTAAATAAGTAAACAGGGGTAATAAATTAATGTTGGCCCCTAAATCATAGAAAGCCTTACTGAAAATTTTGTCCCCTATCTTTATAAGAATTGTAAAATTAATTGGATCTTTCAATTTTTGGGGTATTTTTCGAGCAATTATCGCACTATAAGAGGCGTCAATATTAATTTTGTAACATCTCAAATTTGGGCCTAGTCAGAATAGTGGTTTTGGGAACGAAAATCTGACGTTAAAATAATTATTTTATGATAACTATGAGGCCTAGGATATGAAAATAAGCATGTGTTAAATTTTCATGAAGAAATTCTATGTGTAAGGTGTCCATTTGGAAATTAGGTACCAAATTGAATAAATTGCAAGACTTGGATTCTAGAAGCAATTTGTATGAAATTGCTTTGGAATGTTAATTAGAGGTCCTTAAAGAGTAATTTTTCCAATTTCTAAGTTTTTGGACAAAAATGGACATGCATGGAAAATTTTGGAAGTTTAGTAAGGAAGGGCATTTTGGTCATTTGGTAATAAACTAAATAAAAGGGAAAAATCAAGCGAAAATCAACTAATTTTCTTCTTCATGCTACCGAAATTCTAAGGGTCTCCATAGCTAGGGTTTTCAACATTTTCAAGCTCAATAGTAAGTGCTTCCTAGCCCCGTTTTTAATGTTCTTCGTATTTTTGAGATTCTCGTAACATGCTCTCTCTATTTCTACCCATATTTCAAGTTAGGATTCATGTTCAAAAATTTATCCATGCATGAGCTATTTGTGATTTGATGATTTATGGAGGAATATGAGAGTTTAAAGGATGGTGAAGAACTTTTACTAAGTAGTTTTTCATGGAAATGGCTTAAAGGACTAAACTGTAAAAGTTATGGAAATGGGTGGGAAAATATGGAATGAAGGAAAAACATAGACTTCTATAAGTGTGAATAACATTCGATAAGCTTGGGTAGCCAAGGAGTTACATGTATTTCATTATACGAGACTTAGGACAAAATTATAAATATTGTGAAAGGTTAGGGGCAAAATGTCATTTTGCTCGGGGGTGAGTTTTAGGCCTAAAAAAATAATATGATGTATTAATAATCTAATTTTATTGATATAGACCCTGAGGAATCAATTTCGGAGGTCGATTGTGGTAAATGAAAGGTTTCGAAATAACCGAAATACAAAATCGGAGCCATTACCAGGTAAGTTCGTATAACTCAAAGTAAACTTTTAAGATACTTAAATATGCATGTCCTTGAATGTATGAAAATCTAGATATTCATTGCATGATAATCCATGAAATATACAAGTGTAACTGAAGGATGATAAATGTCCCGATTGAAATAGAAAGGGAAATCTGATGGATAAATTATGACTTACATGACATGAGATCCTGCATGTGTTACAGAAAAGGATTAGCCCGGATGGGTAATCCGATGATCTCAAAATAGAAAGGATCTAGCCCAGACGGGTGTTCCATGAGTGATCGAGCCTCTTGAAAAATAGGGTTGCATTAAGGATTTAACCCGGATGGGTAATTCGATTGAGGACTGAATTTAGCTTGGACTAGCAATTCAAATTCAAGCTTATGAGAGCAATTGTCATTGAAAGGGATTTAGTGTAACGCCCCGAATTTGGGCCCAAAAGTATTGGGCCTTGAGTATGGGTCCGTAAGGGGGGTGTGTATAAGTATTTTATTGTGCAAGGAAATGACACAGTTAAATGTCTGCTCAAGTGCTTAAGGGTCCTGAGAGGAGTTGGAAAAGTCCTAGGTTCGAAACTTGGGTTTAGCAAAAATTTTGGTTTTACGTGAATAAAACCCTAGATGCTTGGATGATGGCCTTTTAAATTATTGTGTTAGGTAAATGACACAAGGAAGCATGTGGTTTAGTGGTTGTGGCGTCATTAAGGTTGCAAGGGAGCCTGGGTTCAAGTCTTGGCTCTTGTAATTTATTTTGGTTTTTCTTTTAAAGGAACCTGGACTTTGGCCTATAGGCCTTATAATTAATTGAGGATAAAATATGACACAAAAAGAGCCTGTGGTGGAGCGGCAAGGTAGCGTGTTGTGTAACTATGAGGTCTGAGGTTCAAGTCTTGGAATGCGCAGTGGAGTATTTATTTTGCTATTTGAATTGTGTAGGAAGTGGAGTTGGACTGGAACTCTGTGGTTGAAGTGGTCATAAGAATGAGGAATTTTCCTAATGGTTGAAAGCAATCCCACATCGGGAAGCTAACATGAGAATTGGTGAGAAGCTGGCTTTATATAGAGTGAACCAGATGATTTGGTAAGGGGGAAAGTGATTAAGACCCAATGCAGGATGTGCCAAGGTTGATAATTGTGGACTTCGGTGCGTTCTAATAAACAAGTGTGTATTCATGCCCTTCTTTGTTGCAAATCGGCAAAAGTCGAAAAGCCAAAACTTTAGCATTTGAGTCCTCACGACAGTGCGATCGCTCGTGGGTAAACTGAGCCCAAAAACCATGGGCGATAGACTGTAGAGGCCGCTACAAGCGTTCTCGTGTACTGGGCCCAATAGGCCCGTGGGTCCACTTGTGTAAATCTAACTGTTAGGTGGGAAGTAGTTGGGCTTGTCATGTCGTGTGCATGGCATAGGTCGTTAAGGGCTTTGCTGGGCTGAAATGGGCCATGAGGGCTCAATAGGCTCGTGGGCCCTACACAAATTAAATCCACGGTAAGTGATAAATTTTGGACTGGGCTATGTAGGTCACATAGTCGTAGCTAAATTTAGGCTAAATGGGCCACACAAGTGCGTGGGCCTACTTGGGCCGAATAATAGGCCTTAGGCCCATTTACACCGTTAGGTCTGTTTAGGTTACTTAAGTCGCTCGAGGGGACTATGGACCTTTTAAGAGGTCAATTATCTGTACCGAGACCCCAGAGGGTAAAATGACCAAAATACCCCTGAAGGGTAAAAAAATACTATTCTACCCCTAATGGGTGGAAATGACTATTATACCTTTGAGGTAGGTTAATTGATGAGTGTATGATATATGCATGACTGTATCTGAGTATGAAACCTTGCATACACGAAATATTATAACATCACATTCTGCATTGGGGTTGGGATTCTTATTTAGAAGAAGTACTGTTCTGGTGGCTTTCCCACGTATTCTGATATTAGTGGCTACGCTACGTTTACCGCTATTAGCAGCTTCACCGTGTTACTATTAATAGCTTTACTGCATTACTATTAGCAACTACACTGTGATATTGGTGAGTTAGCTGGGTGGGTCGATTTAATCCCTACATGGTGAGTTGGTTGGTAAGGGTGGTGAGCAAGATGGATTGGGTTGGGTTGCATACCTGTATTGTGATTATATTGTTTTGGGTATAGGCCCACACTATTATTGCATAGGGCTTAGGCCCAGACTGTACTGTTGTTGATTAGGGCTTAGGCCCAGACCGTTACTGTATGCACTATTACTGTTGACTGATAGGGGATTACACACTGAGTTTTCGTAAACTCACCCTTCTTTTTACTGTGCAATAATCCCCAGCCTTAGACGATTTGGAGCCGCGAGGGACTCAGTGGTGGCCACACGTCCGCAGACTAGTTGTTAATGATTCAATTTATTTAAGCTTTCATATTTGGGTTTTAATTATGTAATAAGGCCATTTGGGGGTTTTTAACTTTTAATGAGCTTTTGATTTCATGTTCTAAACTGATAGAGTAGGAACATCAAATCTTCAAAATAATAACTATTTTAAAACACTACGTTTTCGTAACATTTTCAAAATGCTTTCGTAACTTAATTTTGTTTTACATCAAGTTTTAGTAATTAATTTAAAACTAGCTTCTACAACCAAAAGAGATTTTGGGAATAATATTATATATTTTTCAATGAATCACGTGTTGAAAATAAACTAACGTAATTGGGATTTCACCCAAGTTTTCAAATAAGAGAGGTTTTTAAGTAAACCAGGGTTTTCAAAAAACACTCAGATATGACACACCAGATTTTCTCGTAACGTTTAGGCTAGGTTTGGGGTGTTACATTTAGTGGTATTAGAGCCAAGTTACAAAACTCGGCTGTGGAATGGGTTTTTGTGCATTTGAATTTTAAATGTTGTGGTTGGAAATGTGGCACATTGAGTCTTCAGCACCAAATCAATAAGTTTTCTAACATTGATTACTATTATGAACTGAAATGTATTACTGAAGACTACCATAGGTAGTAGAATTACACTAAAACTCTGTAGTTAGAGTAGACTGAGATTATAGAAGACTGACAACTGTAGAAGATTCTGTTCTGCGAAAACAAACTCTAATTGCTATTGTTCATAACACATTGTTAATAATTATTGAAATTATAAATAGATTTATAAGACTTTAAAACAGACAATTCGCTATCGATATGAGCACAAGAAGTACTCGCGGAAGGGGTACACGAGGCAGCGGAAGAGGCCGAAGAAGTGCGAGAGCTGGGTCTTCAGCATCGGGCTACATGTCGACTAGGGAGGCACCAGTCTCGCCAGTAACTGAGACAAGGTCTCATGACCGAGCAGCTGGGGATGATGCTTTATCTCAAGCAATGCTACGAGTTCTTAAAAGGGTTGCTGGAGCAAGTACTGGATCTATAGGCTGAGGGTCAATTTTTAGAGCGACTCCGATCTAATGGAGCGAAAATCTTCAGGGGTGTTTTGGATGTAGCCCTGAATGTGGCAGAATATTGGTTAGAGGCTACCGAGCGAGTAATGGATGATCTTGACTGTACTTCAGAGCAAAAATTAAAAGGGGCAGTGTCTTTACTGCGTGATGAGGCCTACCAGTGGTGGCTCACTATGAGAGAAGGTATGCAAGTTGACCGTTTGACATGGGATTTCTTCAAAATAGCCTTTTTAGGGAAGTATGTGGGCGCAAGTTATGTAGACGCCCGAATGAAGGAATTTTTTAATTTGACTCAGGGGAATAAAATCGTGGCGGAGTATGAGGCAAAGTTTCTGCGGTTGAGTCGGTATGCACGCGGGATAGTCGCAACTAAATATGAATGCTGTGTACGGTTTGAGGATAGCCTCCGGGATGAGTTACGTGTGTTGATAGCCCCGCAGAGGGAGTGGGACTTTGCTACCCTTATGGAAAAAGAAAAAATTTTTGACGATGTGAATCGCTCTGAGCGCCAGAATCGCGAGAAAGATAGGGGCAGAAATAGAAGGGATTTTCAACCCTTGAGTTCTTCTAGAAGGCCTATAAAGAGGGCCAAGTTTGATGGGCCAGTTCAAGCGGTTCCTAGTATTGTTGCAAGACCGCAACCTTGCGCTGATTATGGAAGAGCTCACCAGGGTAAGTGTTTGAAACAAACTGTGGCATGCTTTAGATATGGGTCTATGGATCATCAGGTTAAGAACTGTACCCAGGGGTTTACTCAAATGCAAGTTGTAGGACAGGGTCATGTTCAGCCTGTGAGAGGTGGTCAACAGCCACCGAGAGGTCGAGGTTAGGCCAGAGGTGGAAACGGGTTTGGTTGAGGTCCTCGAGAGGATGGGAATGCCCCTGACGTCATAACTGGTACGTTCCTGATTTATAATTTACCATACACTGTTTTAATTGATATTGGGTCTACACACTCGTATGTTGCGTGCACTGTGTCTGAGACGTTGGGAATTCAGTCTGAAAATACAGTTAGTGAAATGAATGTGTTGAGTCCATTGGGACAATCGGTTGGGGTGAGTAACTTGTTCAGAGATGTGCCCTTGGAAGTCCAAGGGGTGGTCTTTTCGGCAGATTTGACAGAACTGTCGTTTGGGGAATTTGATATTATATTGGGCATGGATTGGCTAGTGAAACACAGTGCGAAATTGGATTATGCTGCTAAGCATATGGTGTTGAAGTCTACGGAGGATAAGGAGGTGACTGTAATAGGGGAGCGAGAGATTATATGTCTAATGTGATTTTTGCGTTAAGGGTAAAGAAGCTGGTTCACAAAGGTTACAAGGCATTCCTAGCATATATTAGTATTTCTTATTCTAGAGGTCCTTCTGTGGGAGATGTTAGAACTGTGAAAGAGTTTTTGGATGTATTTCCTGGAGAGCTTCCGAGGTTGCCTTTAGATCGTGAGGTTGAATTCGATATTGAACTCTTACTTGGAATAGCTCTGGTGTCCATTTCCCCTTATAGGATGGCGCTGAAAGAGCTGGTGGAGCTAAAGGCTTAAATCTAAGAGCTATTGGATCGAGGATTCATTCGACCGAGTGTGTCTCTGTGGGGAGCACCAGTGTTGTTTGTGATAAAGAAAGATGGATCCATGTGCATGTGCATTGATTATCGTCAATTGAACAAGCTGACTATCAAGAATAAGTACCCTTTACCGAGGATAGATGATTTTGACCAGCTGCGAGGAGCTACGATTTTCTCTAAGATAGATCTTCAGTCTCGGTATCATCAGCTAAAAGTTAAGGAGGCTAACGTGTATAAGACTGCGTTTAGAACTTTTTATGGTCATTACGAGTTTCTAATGATGTTGTTTGGGTTGACAAATACACCAGCGACTTTCATGGATCTAATGAACCGAGTATTCTCGTTTTATTTTGATCGATACATAGTTGTGTTTATAGATGACATCTTGGTGTATTCAAGAACCGAGGAGAAGCATGATGCATATCTTCGTATTGTTTTGCAAGTTCTGAGGGAAAAGAAGCTTTTTGCAAAGTTCAGCAAGTGTGAATTATGGCTGTGAGAAGTGACATTTCTGGGACATGTAGTGTCGGTAGAGGGAATTAGGGTGGATCCTTGGAAAATTAAAGTTGTATTGGATTGGAAACCACCGAAGACGGTATCTGAGATTCAAAGCTTTCTGGGTCTAGCTGGGTATTACAGATGTTTTGTTGAAGGATTTTCATTAATTGTTGCACCTCTGACTAAATTATTGCACAGAGGGGTACTGTTTAATTGGACTGATAAGTAACAAGAGAGTTTTGAGAAACTAAAGGATGTTTTGACTAAGGCCCCTGTTTTGATACAACCAGAGTCTGGGAAGGAATTTACTGTTTACAGTGATGCGTCGCACATTGGATTGGGTTGTGTGTTGATGCAAGAGGGTAAGGTGGTTACTTATGCGTCTCATAGCTCAAGCCTCACGAGACAAATTACCCCACTCATGACTTGGAATTAGCTATGGTGGTTTTAGCACTGAAGATTTGGAGACATTACTTATACGGTGAAAAGATGATTATTTACACAGATCATAAAAGCCTCAAATATCTTCTTACTCAAAAGGATTTGAATCTTAGGCAACAAAGGTGGATAAAGTTGCTTAAGGACTACGATTGTTCAATTGAGTATCACCCTGGTAAAGCTAATGTGGTAGCTGACGCACTAAGTCGTAGGGTTGTATCTGATTTGAGAGTAATGTTTTCTCGTCTTAGCCTATTCGATGATGGTAGCTTGATAGCTAAACTGCAAGTGAGACCGACTTGGATTGATCAAATTAAGGAGAAATAGTTGCTAGATGAGTCGCTAGTTTCTTATTTTTGACAAGTTGAGAATGGTGAGACCACGGATTTTAGGGTAAATGAGAAAGGAGTATTATGCTTCCGTGGAAGAGTATGTATACCGAGGGATTCTAATTTGAGGCAGTCTATACTGCAAGTGGTGCACAGTAGTCCATATGCTATGCATCATGGAAAAAACAAGTTATACCGAGATCTTCGTGAGCTGTACTGGTGGCCAGGGTTGAAACATGAAGTTACTGAGTATGTGAGTAAGTGCCTAACATGCCAGCAAGTTAAGGCTGAGCATCAATTACCTTCTAGGTTACTACAACTAGTTAAAATTCTACTTTGGAAGTAGAAGAGAGTAACCATGGATTTTGTGAGTGGGCTACCCTTGACGCCGACTAAGAAGGATTCAATATGGGTGATTATGGACCAGTTGACTAAATCTGGCCATTTTATACTGGTCCGCATAGATTATTCGTTACAGAAGTTGGCCAAGTTGTATGTGGCCAAAATTGTGAGACTACATAGTGTACCAGTTTCTATCATATTTGACAGAGATCCTAGATTCACATCTCGGTTCTAGAAAAAGTTACACGGGGCCTTGGGTACAAGGCTAGAATTTAGTATTGCATTCCACCCTCAGACGGATGGGTAGTCAGAGAGGGTGATTCAGATACTGGAAGACATGTTAAGAGGTTGTGTAATTGATTTTAGAGGCAGTTGGGAGGATTATTTGCCATTGGCAGAGTTTGCTTATAACAACAGCTACCAGTCTAGTATTCGAATAGCACCATTCGAGGCATTGTATGGTCGTAGGTGTCGTACTCCTACCTGTTGGACTGAGCTGGGTGAGCGGTGAGTTCTGGGGCCAGAATTAATTTTTGATACAAAAGATAAGGTGAAACTGATTCGAGACCGGTTAAAGGAAGCATCTGATAGGCAGAAGTCTTATGTAGACTTAAAGCGTAAAGAGATCGAGTACTCTGTGGGGGATTATGTCATTCTCAAGGTCTCACCATGGAAGAAAATTTTGAGGTTTGGGTAGAAAGGCAAGCTTAGCCCTAGGTTTATTGGACCTTATCGAATACTTAGGCGGGTGGGACTAGTCGCTTATCAACTTGAGTTGCCTCTAGAGTTGGATAGGATTCATGACGTGTTTCATGTTTCAATGCTGAGGCGGTACCATTCTGATCCCTCGGACATTGTATCAGTTGAGGAAATTGAGGTTGGACATGATTTGACAATCGAGGAAGAACCGGTGCAGATATTGGATCGTGATGTTAAGGTATTAAGAAAGAAATCTGTTCCACTAGTCAAAGTGCTTTGGCATAATCACAGTTCAGAGGAAGCCACGTGGGAGCCTAAAGAGGCAATGCGGTAGCAATACCCTCACTTATTCTGAACAGGTAAATTTCGAGGCTGAAATTTCTTAAAGAGGGGTAAAATTGTAACGGCCCAAAATTGGGCCTAGAAGTATTGAACCTTGAGTATGGGTCTGTAAGGAGGGTGTGTATAAGTATTTAATTGTGCAAGGAAATGACACAATTAAATGTCTGCTCAAGTGGTTAAGGGTCCTGAAAGGAGTTGGAAAAGTCTTGGGTTCGAACCTGGGCTTTAGCAAAAATTTTGGTTTTAAGATAATAAAACCCTAGATTCTTGGATGATAGCCTTTTAAATTATTGTGTTAGGTAAATGACACAAGGAAGCATGTGGTTTATTGGTTGTGGCTTCATTAAGGTTGTAAGGGAGCCTTGGTTCAAGTCTTGGCTCTTGCAATTTATTTTGGTTTTTCTTTTAAAGGAACCTGGACTTTGGCCTATAGGCCTTATAATTAATTGAAGATAAAATATGACACAGAAAGAGCCTGTGGTGGAGTGGCAAGGTGGCGTGTTGTGTAATTGTGAGGTCTGTGGTTCAAATCTTAGGATGCATAGTGGAGTATTTATTTTTCAATTTGAGCTGTGTAGGAGGTGGAGTTGGACTGGAACTCTGTGGTTGAAGTGGCCATAAGAATGAGGAATTTTCCTAATGGTTGAAAGCAATCCCACATCGGGAAGCTAGCATGAGAATTGGTGAGAAGCTGGCTTTAAATAGAGCGAACCAGATGAGTTGGTGAGGGGGAAAGTGATTAAGACTCAATCCAGGATGTGCCAAGGTTGGTAATCGTGGACTTCGACGCATTCTCATAAACAGGTGTGTATTCACACCCTTCTTTGTTGCAAATCGGCAAAAGCCGAAAAGTCAAAACTTCAGCATTTGAGGCCTCACGAGCGTGCGATCACTTGTGGGGTAAAACGAGCCCATAAACCATGGGCGATAAACTGTGGAGGCAGCCACGAGCGTTCTCGTGTACTGGGCCTCAATGGGCCAAATGGGCCAAATAGGCCCGTGGGCCCGCTTGTGTAAATCTAACTGTTAGGTGGGAAGTGGTTGGGCTTGTCATATCTTGTGCATGGCATAGGCCTTTAAGGGCTTTGTTGGGCCGAAATGGGCTGTGAGAGCTCAATGGGTTCGTGGGCCCCACATAGATTAAATCCGCGATAAGTGATAATTTTTGGACTGGGCTATGTAGGTCACATAGTCATAGCTAAATTTGGGCTAAATAGGCCACACGAGCGTGTGGTCCACTTGGGCCGAATAATGGTCCTTAGGCCCATTTACACCGTTAGGTCTGTTTAGGTTACTTAAGTTGCTCAAGGCGACTGTGGAACTTCCAAGAGGCTGATTATTTGTACCAAGACCCCGGAAGGTAAAATGACCAAAATACCTCTGAGGGGTAAAAATTACTATTCTACCCCTAATGGGTGGAAATGACTATTATGCCTTAGAGGTAGGTTAATTGATGAGTGTACGATATATGCATGATCGTATTTGAGTATGAAACCTTGCATACATGAAATATTATGACATGACATTCTGCATTGGAGTTGGGATTCTCGTTTGGAGGAAGTATTATTCTGGTGGCTTTGCCACGTATTTTGATATTAGTGGCTATGCCACGTTTACTTCTATTAGCAGCTTTGTTGCGTTACTATTAGCAGCTACGCTGTGATATTGGTGAGTCGACTGGGGGTCGATTTAATCCCCACGTGGTGAGTTGGTTGGTATGGGTGGTGAGAAGGATGGATTGGGTTAGGTTGCATAGCAGTATTGTGATTATACTGTTTTGGGCATAGGCCCACACTGTTACTGCATAAGGCTTAGGCCCAAACTGTACTGTTGTTGATTAGGGTTTAGGCCTACACTGTTACTGTATGCACTGTTACTGTTGATTGATAGAGGATTACACACTGAGTTTTTGTAAACTCACCCTTCTATTAACTGTGCAGGTAATCCCCAGCCTTAGACGATTTGGATCTGCGAGGGACTCAGTGGTGGCCACACATCTGCAGACTGGTTGTTAATGATTCAATTTATTTAAGCTTTCATATTTGGGTTTTAATTATGTAATAAGGCCATTTGGGGTTTTTAAATTTAAATGGGATTTTGATTTCATATTCTAAACTAATAGAGTAGGAACATCGAATTTTCAAAATAATAATTGTTTTAAAACACTACGTTTCCACAACATTTTCAAAACGCTTTCGCAACTTAATTTTGTTTTACATCAAGTTTTAGTAATTAATTTAAAACTAGCTTCTGCAACTAAAAGAGATTTTGGGAATAATATTATGTATTTTTCAATGAACCACATGTTGAAAATAAACTAACGTAATTGGGATTTCACCCAAGTTTTCAAATAAGAAAGGTTTTCAAGGAAAATAGGGTTTTCGAAAAACACTCAGATGTGACACACCAGATTCGGCCGTAACGTCTAGGCCAGGTTTGGGGTGTTACATTTAGCCTAGACTGGTAATCCTGACATTGCTCTATGGGTTAATACTATGGGGGATTTAGCCTGGATTGGTAATCTCGCAGTAAGATATAAGGTTCACAGGAGCACGTACTTGAGATGATCACTTGTATGACTTGACAGTAATTGGACTATCCATCAAGATTTTTGAGAAATTCAACGGAATTAACATGATGAAATGAAGAATGGAAATATTGACTTGATGAACTCATCTAAGACTAATGATATAATGAATTGTTATGAGACTAACTTGATGATTGAGTGAATGTGATAGGGAAACTATTTCATGCTTGTTGGATTTATTGCCTAAATATGGTTATATGCTAATTAACCGATAAGTTTTCTTTCCATTTATCCAGACTTACTAAGCATATAAATGCTTACCCCCTTCTCTTTTTCATTGTCTTACAGAGCTTGTGGACTTGTGAAGATTGGAAGACGGTTGGAGAATCAACACAATATCAACTTGTCCCGTTTTGGTATATAGATACTTTTATTTTATTTAATGGTATGTATAGGTTTTTTGGTTATTTTGTTATATGTGTCATTTGGCTAGCCATTGTTAGGGCTTAAATGGTATACTTATTCTTTTGTATATGGCCATGAGATATGGCTCATATTGATGTAGGTTATAAACCTACTAATGATGCATGGTAATGTTTAAATGTTTCAGGAGATATGATGATGAGATTTATCATGGATGGATACTTGAATGGGACTTAATAATTTGAAAGTGGACATAGCATATAATAGTATATGGTTATAATATGGTCTAAGTGTAAAATGTAAAATATGCTATGTTAATCCCTAACATGTAAAGGATAATTTAGCGTGTACTAAACTGATGAGATGTGATTAACATGCAATGAGTTATGTCAAGGTTGTTTAAGAATATAATTAGGCCATGCTAAATACCAATGAAGTCTATAAGTGTTTATGGATGTTAGAGGGTGACCAAAGGCTTAGAAAATAGCCTTAAAAAGGTTCACACGGGTAGACACACGGGCATGTGTCTAGACCGTGTGTGACACACGGTCAGCCCTATGGGTGTGTTGCCTAGCCGTGTGTCCCTTGCACCTAAATATTTAGGTCAGTTTGCATGGTAGTAAACACACAGCAGAGACACAGCCATGTGTCTCGACCGTGCAGAGGACATGACCTAGACCCCGGGCGTGTGCCTTGGCCGTGTGCCTCAAAATGAATGATGATGTCATAAATAGAATGTCCAGGTTTTTGGACATGGGTGATGACACAGGCGTGTCTAGGTAATGTGAGGGACACTAGCCAGGGGCACGGGCGTGTGCTTGGCTGTGTGAAAACCCCTGTAGGTTCAAAATGGAAAATAAATCCAAATAATTCAACACGGGTGGGACACACGGACGTGTCCCCAAGCACACAGGCGTGTGCTTTGCCTCCATACGGGCATGAGAGGAATAACCCTAGGAATTTTACTAAAATTTTCTAGTTCTCGGTTTAGTCCCGAATTGGTTTTAATGTATGTTTTGGACCTTGTAGGTCTATAGTCGGGACACTGTGATGTTGTTTGGTCAGTTATAAATTAGAATGAAATTTTATAACCCGTACTTTTCAAAAGTGTCCAAGTATATATCTAGTAACACTTCGTACCTTGTCTCAGTCTTGGGTAAGATTCGGGTAATGCTTCGTACCTTTTATTTAAATTTTGCTAGTTCATGACCAAGTAATCAATTTAACCTAATGGCTAAGAGCATATTTAGTTTCCTTTAGGTCCCATGTTTGAATCCTCCACTCCTTATTTTTTTCGTTTATTTTTGCATTTAAATTTGGTCAATAGCCCCCTTATGTCGTCCCTCTTAGTTGCCTTTTTGGAGAGAATCTTTCGGCCCTTATTCCTTTCCACCTTTCTTTTTGCGTCCCCTTTTTACTCCTCTTGCTCCACCAGCTTCCTTTTCTTGCCCTTAAGTCACTTATTTCTATTCTTCTCTCCCCCATTGACCCTCGCAGACCAATGCACCTAGGCAAATAAAGACATTTTTGTTTTCTTTTCTCATCCACTCTCTCCTCTCATTTTTTTCTCTTCTCCTCCTTTAGCCACCACTCTTCCACTTTTTTCCACAAAATCACCACCGTCAGCCACCACCTCAACACCAAAGCCACCACCGTCACGCCACCACTATCGTCTCCCGTCTTTTTCTCCATTTCTCCTCCTATTTTCATCTCCTTGATCATAAATGAATTCTATCCACTTTAACATCTATATTTTCAATTAGAAAAAGTTATTTTCATCCTTTCATTAATCTATTTATTTATTACAGTTTATTTTGTTTCATTAGTCAATATCATTACTCCATAATCAAGCCACCGTTCAATCATAGATTTTCCTATCTTGTCGGTACAGTGTAAGTGATATTTGATTCATCTAATCTCAATATTTTATTTTCCATCTCTCTTGGCCAAATCTAACATTATTTTTATAGTACGTCCTTGTGAAGCTTTTCAATCTGAATTGCTCATATCCGTATCCTTGTTATATGAAGATTGAGATCAGTTGGAAGATTGGCTAAGTAAGTTTTATTTGCATTGGATTTTTAATATGAGATCTACATTAGACATAATATCTTATCTAACATATGAGTGTTGGTTTTGACTTTGAAATAAACACAATTTAAGGCCTAGATCTATATCCTTGGAGTGTTGGAGTTTGAATCAGTTTCGACGAATATGTTATTAAAGGTGCGGGTTTAATAAATTAAATTGTATGATTATTTGTTAAGTATTAGCTTGTTGTGATTAATATTTATTAACTACTCTGAAATGTGGCTATATTCGAATACACTAAGTATTCATGATGGTTGATAAATCCTTTAATAGGATCATTCCCAAGTAAGTAACTATGATCTATTTAATCTGTGATGTCATAAATATGTTTCTGTGTTATATTGATGGATGAAATTATATGTTTGTTGTAACATTTCGATTTACGGTCTAGTCAGAACAATGGTTTCGAGACCACAAATCCAACGTAATAAAATTTATTCTTATTATATTTTTATGGTCTACGATTTCACAAAATGATTTTGTGAAAATTTCGTTTAAAAATTTTGACGTTTGGGCACTCAATTTAGTCAAGAGGACTAAATCGTAAAAAGTGAAAAAGTTGAGTTCCACATGCTAGAGGTGTCCAATTATTATGAAATTTTAAATTGGAAGTTCTTATATCGTAATTAGACCATTGGTTAAGTTGGTGGACAAAAATAGACATGGTTAGGCATGTTTCCAAAGTTTTTCATTAAGGGCATTTTGGTCATTTAGTTATTAAAATTAATTAAAACAAAAATAAAAGCACAAAAATTTATCCATCTTCCTCCTTGGCCGAAATTTGCAAGTGGAAGCCATGGCTAGGGTTTTTAAAGCTTTCAGGCTCGATTGTAAGTCTGTTCTAGCCCCATTTTTAATGATTTTTACGTTTTTGAAATCATTGTAACACGATCTAGCTATTTCTACCATTAATTGGAGATATGAAAAAGGTATAGGTTTTGAACCATGTTAGAAATTTGTGTATTTTGATGTTTAATGGTAGATTATGCATGTTTATAGAAGTGATTTTCGGTGAATATGTCTAAAAGGACTAAATTGTAAAAGTTATAAAATATGTAGTAAAAGTGTGTTTTAGTGGAAATTGTGGGCTGCTATAGTATAGAAAATGATTCGCCTAGGCTTGTATGTTAAATAAATTGAACAAATTTTATTTTACAAGCCTAGGGGGAAAAGTGTAGTTATGATAAACTTTAAGGGCAAAAATGTAATATTTCCATAGTATGATTTTTGGGTCACATTGAGTATTGTGACTAATAAGTGGGCTAAATGTGATGTTTTAGATCAAAGAAAACGAGATTTAGGCCTAGAACGAGGGAAAACGAGTAATTGACAGTTAGGTCCCTCTTTACGATTTTGTTGTCGAGGTAAGTTCGTATATAAATAATGCTATGCAATGTTTGTGTTTTAAATATTCTAATTGCTTTGATAATGTATGAAATAAATGATTGATTCCATGGTTGTATTTGACGAAGTTCGGATAAGTGAGAAAAATCTCGTTTGAACCTTAGGAATAGAATAGGATACAAGTAACATGTCACTAAGGATATTGTGATATATGTGTGATTATGTGATCCGGGTGCTGGTCTGGTATGTCTACCAATGGCTGGGTAGTCTGGCATGTGTTGCAGATACCTGACAGCTTATGTGAGCAGCACTGCGTAGATACGTTTTGACCGTCAACTTGTGTGAGCAGGCCCGAGATTTGCTCGAGAGTGAGCATTTATGTGATATGAGATATGAGGTAGTTCTAGCTACATTTGTGGCACTTATGTGCAAACACTTTCCGTGTATCCATTTAGTATTCCAAGTGTTCAACGGGTATGTCAAATATAAGAAAGTAAGTGGTTATGTTATGAGATGGTACATGTATGTACGTAAAGATTTAAGTATTGACTTCATGTTATTGTGAGTTATGATCACTATGAAAGTAACTTTAAGATAGTCTTACGATTGTTGATTTATGGTTATGATGTACCAAATGCATGGAAACTCGGTTGACGACTATATGTTTGGCCTTAGAAGCCCAATTGATTGGTGAGATAGTAAATGTTGTTCATTTGAATTGTGATTTATCGGTTATGAGTGAAAGGAAATATTGGCCTAATGTCCTATTAAAATGGTTAAGAAAGTATGGAAAGAAAGAGTTATTACAATTTGAAATATGTTGAGCTCTATGCATGAAAACATGAATATACATAAGTAATGTGTACTTTTACTAAGATGTTTAAAATGATTTGATAATTATGAAATATGCTACAATGGAGAAATTATGGCTGCTAGATTGAAAGTCGAGTAATATTAAATTATTTTGATAAATCAAAAGAGAGTAAATATGTGAATAGGTTATATTACAACCTTGAGATTTCTAGCTATTCTTATATTAACCTATGCTTATATTGTCAAGTATTGTATATGACTAGCATGAGTTGCTTATTATTTGTATATTAACTAACTAAGCTTTAAGCTTACTCCCTTTTTCTTTCCCATCTCTTATAGGTCAATTTAGCTAGCTCGAGTTGGAGCCCGTCGGAGATGCCATCACACTATCAAGCTATCATTTGGGTCTAAGTGAACACAAGTATTTTAAGTTTATGGCATGTATAGGGTGTTTGTCTTTTGATTAATTATGTCATTGTTAATGTGGCCAAACGTGTTGGCCTAGAATGGTTTATGATTCAATTTGTATAAGGCCATGAGATATGGCTCATATTGATTATTTGGTTGTAAACCTATTCATATATGCATGCATGTGCCAAGGTCATACATGATGTGGTTAAAATTGTTTAGCATGGATGGATTGTGGATGTGACTATGGATGTTTGATGATGGAATTGTGAGTGAGTGGCATGATAATAACCAAGACATGAGTATGTTAAATGGAAGTAAACTTCAACTCTTCGTGCATGCAAGCTTTATAAATTTGGCTTGACAAAGTATGAAGTTTTATGCATGTAATAGTGAAGATGAAATGATCATGATCATGTCTTGTTTGCATATGTTTAAGTGCTAACTTATGCCATGCTAAGTGCCATTGAAGTCATGTATGTGCTTGTGCAAATAAGGGTGGCAATTGGCTTGGAAAATAGCTTCAAAGTTGTCCACACGGGTAGACATACGGGAATGTGTCTAGGCCATGTAAGACACTCGGTCAGCCCCCATGGGCGTGTGATCTGGCCATGTGTCCCCTGCACCCTAATTAGGTAAAATAGAATACCCTATAGTAAACACACAGGTACAGACACAGCCGTGTGTCTCAGTCGTGTGAACGACACGACCTAGCACATGGGCGTGTGACCTAGCCATGTGACCCTATTTCGTTTGATGACATCATAAAAATAGAGAGTTACAGGGGCAGAGGACACGGGCGTGTCCCAAGCCACACGGGCGTGTGAGACCACACGGTCTACCCACACTAGCGTGTAACCCTCCAAAATAAGAAAATTTCCTAAGTTTTATATAAGTTTTAAAAGTTTTCGGTTTAGTCCCGAACCAACCCCAATATATGTTTTGGGCCTCGTGTGCCCGATTCTGTATGAATGATTATGTTTGAGCCTGGTAATGCCTCAAAACCTGTCCCGGTGCTGGATACGGGTAAGGGGTGTTACATTTAATGGTATCAGAGCTATGATTTAGTCAATTCTCAAACTAACCTATCGTGTGTGAGTCTAGCTATACATGCCTTATTACTATTCATGATAGTGTGATATCTCCCGGCTCTAACGAAATTGTTTTGTTAAGACAGAGATGACTTCCAACTGAGCTCTTTTTCAGTAATGCTGAAAATAAAATTGAGATGATTGAAATGTGCTTACGATGTGTCAAAATTTGGAAAGGTATGAATAGAAATTCATGATATGTATGTGTTAGTATACGAAATGAGATAACCATAAGTTGAGAAATGTGGAAAAGTGAAATGAAACGAAGGTTTATGTTGTGATAAGCTCATCCATGTATGTTGGCATTCATATGATGTTATTTGCCCAATCTATTTGTTTAAATGAATATGATAAGTAAACTTACCCAATGGATAGAATGTGCGTATGTATACTTGTTTGAATAATGCATAATCAGTATGTCTATATAGGTGAACCTCATGTTTCATTGTTAAATTAGATAATATATAATGTTTTGTCCTACGACTTTGTTATTGAATCATGAATATTATAATGGTATGAAAATTGAATTGGAAGATCAAATTGAGTAGAACGTAGGAAATGAGTACGATCGTTCAATGATGAATTGGCGGATAAGACCATGGTTGGACCATGGCAGTACATGTGAGTACATATAAGACCATAGTTGGGCTATGGCATTGTCATCCCATATAAGACAATGTCTGGGACATGGCATTGGCATCGATATGTGATCCCTTATAAGACCATGATTGGGACATGGCATTGGCATCGATATGTGATCCCATGTAAGACCATGTCTGGGACATGGCATTGGCATTGATATGTGATCCCATGTAAGACCATGTTTGAGACATGCCACTGGCATCGATATGTGATCCCATGTAAGACCATATATGGGATATGACATTGGCATTGATATGTGATTTCGTGTAAGACCATGTCAGGGACATGGCATCGATATGAGACTTCGTGTAAGACCATAGTTAGACTATGGCATCAAGTAAACGACGTACTCAACCCGTAAGATGTTCTCTAATTTGAAAAATGTTGGTAAGTAAAATTGAAGCTAAGTGTTGGAATTTAATCAGATATTAATATTGAGCTTGAGTAAGTAAATTCACTGTTTGAAATTATGGATGATAGAAAACATTTGTAAAATGAATAAGTGCGATAATTTGCTTGAAGTGAACTATGTGATTATGATGATATGATGTTAATGATGAATGCTAAGTCATATGTGTATAATTATAAGAGTCAAGTTAGAGGCTTTACGACCTTACCTTCTTACCAGTGTTGCTTTTATAACTAAAATTCACGAGAATTATGTTGAATAAGTTCACAAGTGTGAAATGAAAGAGTACAATGGTGAAATAATTAGTAATGCATACAGATATGAGAATAGAGTGGAAGGTGAAAACAATTCTGGAAGAAATATCAGAACGTTTTAAGAATTATACTGATTATGCAATGTCACGGGTAAAAAAAAAGATAGTCTAGGCTAATCGACTCAATTAGGTTTGGAGTCTAAAGTATGTGTTTCCTAAAATCCCTCCCGAATTGATTTTCATTACGGAATAGAATAATACGGGGTTCACGATGACAAAATTAGTTAGAAAAATGATAATTGAGTTGTAAAGGTGTCTATGTGTAACAGTTATGGTTGAATAAATTATGACGACCTCTTTTGGGTATTCTATATATTCCTTATTCTCAGAGATATGTGTGTGATTGTTCATTTTCTAATAAAGTTCTTATGTTGCGAGAATGTTAGCTAACTCTAGTGTTAGTAGAAAGCACTATTAGCCTGGTTGGTTTATGATCAATATTATTTTATCTCTCTCTTCGGGACTCTATTCTAGTATGTTCAGAAAAAAAGTTGATGGTGAAAACTTATGTGAGACTATTCTTCTGTGTCTACTAGATGATGTTTTGTCTTATATGCATATCTAGAAAGTGTATTATCTTTGCTACGATGGAAATTCCAAAGCTGGTAAGTTTGATTAAAGTTGATAAGTTCAATCAGAATATTTGTTTCCTAGAGCTAATACGGTTGAAAAGAGTATAGTGATATGTTATTATTCGAGAGTTAAAATCAACCCAGTTTTTTTTATCAGAGTAAGCTGATTTGTTGAGATGTAGTTTGAGTTACATGTATTTAAGCATGTCCTCAGCTAAAGGAATAAATCATGTAAATTCATGAGTATATATATAAACGGATAGCCTGAATGAAAAAAATATATTCTAGAAAGTATGATATAGAGATATACTTATTGGATTACTCTAACCGAATGATGTTATTACGAGTTGATGTTGCTTTGATTTGAAAGGTTAACGCATTTATGAAAGTCTGACTAGTCGGATTCGTGTTAGTAAAGTTCCAAACAGTTAAATGTATTGTTAACCGAAGCAATGATTCTGGAATAGGCTGAATTGAGTAAAGAATTTGTGATTTTTGTGATGTACTATTGAACAGATTGGAAGGTGTTTTAATACAAGAATATAAAGAGGTAGTTTGTATTTTCAGACAGTTAAGGTCACATTATGAAGAACTATTAGACTGATGATTTAGAGACGACAACTATTATGTCTGTGTTAAGAATTGGATGACTTCATGTGTTTGATGGGAAATGTCAGGTGCTTCTTGGTCCAAAAAGTTAAAGTATTGAATGTCCTAGAAAGATCTGAAATTTAAGACAGTGTCAATGGTTTGTGATAATGAAAGATTTCAAGTAAGTTATTGATTTAATCTCTGAGAAAGCAGTTATAGTTACAGATGCCTAGATGGAAAATCTTTGTTTATTTTTTGAGTACTAGTTACTTGATTGACCTTATTTGATGATGGTCTAATTCTAGCTATATTAAATGCTAAAGTGGGGTTTTCCTTGCGAAACCGAGAAGCTTAGAAATGTGATAGTGAATGGTAATCTAAATAAGTTCAGAGTGAATTTACTTCTGATGTTGAATTTCAGGTCTGACATGATTCCTATTATTATTGTTATTTCTAGATAGAATTTGCGTACTTATGAATCCAGAACTTATGCAAAAGTTTTTGTACGAGGCTCAATAATAGCACGTATGTTCATCTGAGAGTAGTAAATGTGCATTTATATTAGGTAGACGTTCTAGTGAATGAGTATGTACCATGACATTTTGAAATTATGATAAGATGTCTATTTGTTGGCAAGTAAGCCGAACATCAAGTGTATTCAAGACTAATACAGTCAGTGATTGTGCGAGAGTGATAATGAGATAGAGTTACTATAGATTTCGTATTGGGAATGTCATTTTCTCTAAAACAGAAGATGTTATTTGGATTGTAGTTGATTGTTTGGCAAAGATCCGTATGATCATTTCAGTATGTACAGAGTTCCTATTTGACAGATCAACTGAGCTATGTGTTCCTCTGAGAGTAATTCAAAATTTTGATAATATGTTCCGACATTGTGTTTTAAAGTTAAAAGGTTATTGGAAAGAGATATACGAGGCTAAAATCGATTTGTGATTCTGATAATTTAGTGAAACTGATTCATAAGTGTTGGAAGCAACATCTTCTGGTAAGATTTTTGGGCACAAAAATCCCTAAAGGGGGGAAGTTGTAATATCTCAATTTAGGGTCTAGTCGGAACAGTGGTTTCGAGACCACAAATTTGACGTAATAAAATTTATTCTTATTATATTTTTATGGTCTACAGTTTCACAAAATGATTTTGTGAAAATTTCGTTTGAAAATTTTCATGTTTAGGCACTCAATTTAGTTAAAAGGACTAAATCGTAAAAAGTGCAAAAGTTGAGTTCTACATGCTAGAGATGTCCAATTGTTATGAAATTTTAAATTGGAGGTCCTTATATGGTAATTAGACCATTGCTTAAGTTGGTGGACAAAAATGGACATGGTTAGGCATGTTTCCAAAGTTTTTCATTAACGACATTTTGGTCATTTAGTTATTAAAATGAATTAAAAACAAAAATAAAAGAAAAAAAATTTGTCCATCTTCCTCCTTGGCTGAAATTTGCAAGAGGAAGCCATTGTTAGGGTTTTTCAAGATTTCAAGCTCGATTGTAAGTCTGTTCTAGCCCCGTTTTTAACGATTTTCACGTTTTTGAAATCCTTGTAGCATGATCTAGCTATTTCTACCATTAATTTGAGATATGACGAAGGTATAGGTTTTGAACCATATTAGAAATTTTTGTATTTTGATGTTTAATGGTATATTATGCATGTTTATGGTTAGAGAAACGACTTTTACTAAGTGATTTTAGGTTAAAACGTTTAAAAGGACTAAATTGTAAAAGTTATAAAATATGTAGTGAAAGTGTGTTTTAATGGAAATTGTGGGCTGCTATAGTTATGAAAATGATTCGACTAGGCTTGTATGTTCAATAAATTGAATAAATTTCATTTTACGAGCCTAGGGGCTAAAGTGTAATTATGACAAAGTTTAGGGGCAAAAATGTAATTTTTTCATAGTATGATTTTTGGGTCACATTGAGTATTGTGACTAATAAGTGGGCTAAATGTGATGTTTTAGATTAAAGAAATTGAGATTTGGGCCTAGAACGAGGGAAAACGAGTAATTGACGGTTGGGTCCCTCTTTGCCATTTTGGTGTCGAGGTAAGTTTGTATGTAAATAATGCTATGATATGTTTGTGTTTTAAATATTCTAATTGCTTTGATAATGCATGAAATAAATGATTGATTCTATGGTTGTATTTGACGAAGTTCGGATAAGTGAAAAAAATCTCGTTTAAACCTTAGGAATAGAATAGGATACAAGTAACATGTCACTAAGGATATTGTGTTATATGTGTGATTATGTGATCCGGGTGCTAGTCTTGTATGTCTACCAGTGGCTGGGTAGTCTAGCATTTGTTGCGGATACCTGACAGCTTGTGTAAGCAGCACTGCGTAGTTACGTCTTGAGCGTCAGCTTGTGTGCACAGGCCCGAGATTTGCTTGAGATCGAGCATTTATGTGATATGAGATATGAGGTAGTTCTAGCTACATATGTGGCACTTATGTGCAAACACTTTTCGTGTATCCATTTAGTATTCCAAGTGTTCAATGGGTATGTCGAAGTTGAGAAAGTAAGTGGTTATGTTACGAGATGGTACAGGTATGTACGTAAAAATTTTGTATTGACTTCATGTTATTGTGAGTAATGATCACTATGAAAGTGACTTTGAGATAGTCCTACGATTGTTGATTTATGGTTATGATGTATAAATGCATGGAAGCACGGTTGACGACCATATGTTTGGCCTTAGAGGCCCAATTGATTGGTGAGATAGTAAATGTTGTTCATGTGAATTGAGATTTATTGGTTATGAGTGAAAGGAAATATTCGGCTAATTGCCTATTAAAATTGTTAACAAAGTATGGAAAGAAAGAGTTAATACAATTTGAAATATGTTGAGCTATATGCATGAAAACATGAATATACATAAGTAACGTGTACTTTTACTAAGATGTTTAAAATGATTTGATAATAATGAAATATGCTACAATGGAGAAATTATGGCTGCTAGACTGAAAGTCGAGTAATGTTAAATTATTTTGATGAATCAAAAGAGAGTAAACATGTGAATATGTTATATTACAACCTCCAGATTTATAGCTATTCTTATATTAACTTGTGCTTATATTGTCAAGTATAGTATATGACTAGCATGAGTTGCTTATTATTTGCATATGAACTTACTATGCTTTAAGCTTACTCCCCTTTTCTTTCCTATCTCTTATAGGGCTCGAGTTGGAGACCACCGAAGATGCCATCACACTATTAAGCTATCATTTGGGTATAAGTGAACACAAGTATTTTAAGTTTATGGCATGTATAGGGTGTTTGTATTTTGATTAATTATGTCATTGTTAATGTGGCCAAATGTGTTGGCCTAGAATGGTTTATGATCCAATTTGTATAAGGCCATGGGATATGGCTCATATTGATTATTTGGTTGTAAACCTATTCATTTATGCATGCATGTGCCAAGGTCATACATGATGTGGTTAAAATTGTTTGCCATGGATGGATTGTGGATGTGACTATGGATGTTTGATGATGGAATTGTGAATGAGTGGCATGAAAATAACCAAGACATGAGTATGTTAAATGGAAGTAAACTTTAACTCTTCGCGCATGCAAACTTTATAAATTTGGCTTGACAAATTATGAAGTTTTATGCATGTAAAAGTGAAGATGAAATGATCATGATCATGTATTGTTTGCGTATGTTTAAGTGCTCACTTATGCCATGCTAAGTGCCTTTGAAGTCATGTATGTGTTTGTGCAAATAAGGGTGGCAATTGGCTTGGAAAATAGCCTCAAAGTTGTCCACACGAGTAGACGCACAGCCTAGTCAGCCCCTATGGGCGTGTGATCCGGCCGTGTGTCCCCTGCACCCTAATTAGGTAAAACATAATTCCCTGTAGTAAACACACGGGCAGAGACACGGGCTGGCACATGGGCGTGTGACTTGGTCGTGTGACCCTATTTCGATTGATGACGTCATAAACAAAGAGTTACAGGGGCTTTGGACACGGGCGTGCCCCAAGCCACATGGCCTACCCACACGGGTGTGTGACCCTCCAAAATAAGAAAATTTCCTATGTGTTATATAAGTTCCAAAAGTTCTCGATTTAGTCTCGAACCGACCCCAATATATGTTTTAGGCCTTGTGTGCCCTTATAAGGGACAATATGCTTGTGTATAAATTGTTTTAATTTGGGTGAAATTTCATGGCTCGGTTCTGTATGAATGGCTATGTTTGAGTCTTCTAACTCCTCGAACCTTGTCTTAGTGCTGGATATGGGTAAGGGGTGTTACATTTGTTCTAACATTCATGTTATGTGATTAAATGGCATGCTTTGATTAAGTAAATTGAATATCATGATGAATCATGAATATGTTAATTATATTCTGATAAGCATAAAAAGAAAACCCATGCCTACTGTTACATTAATAAAATTTGATTGTATGTTAAGCTTGCCCATTAAGCTAAATTTGTTTTCGTATGCCATATCACATGACATGGGGTTGGGAAAATATTGAAAGGAAAATTTCTGGTAGTTTAATGATCTGCAAATTTTAGTGGTAAATCCAAATATTCTTGTAGTATATCTATGATTTTGGTGGCTTGTCCATAATTTGTCTACTGTGGCAGTTTGTTTGCAATATCTGGTGGCTTGTCCACAATTTTGGTGTGTTATTGGATGGATGAGTTTGGGGGATTTCTTTTATGCTATGTAATAGAGTTGGGTAGGAACACTTCTGAAAATTCTACAATGATTTTTAATAAACTCTACATCGACATCTTCGTGTATATTGATATTTGTAAAAATGGGATTGCTTATATATTTTCTGCTATAATGTGAAATGTATGAATTAATTACTAATTGTTACTTAAGATAAGACTGACACTGACCTTATTTAGCTCACTCATTAGTTCTCTAACTTTTCTGATAATCCCCGAGGTTAGGATTTGGACACGGCTGACGAGTACTCGGATGGTTTTTATTTTAATTACTCAAAACTTTATTATATTTGTAACACCCCTTACCCGTATTGAACGCCGAAACAGAATACGAGGCATTACCAGACTTACATCACAAGCAAACATACAATTCCGAGTCATAAATTTTTGACCAAATTAAAATCATTTGTATTCAAGCATAAAGTCTCTAATACGAGCCTACGAGGCCCAAAACATGCTTTGGAAGCGGTTCGAGACTAAACTGACAACTCGGAAAATTTTTACAAAACATAAAAATTTTTTGCTATGAACAGGGGTCACACACCCGAGTGGTTTGGGACACACCCGTGTCCCTAACCCGTGTAACTCTCTATTTTGCAATGCATGAACAAATTGAGATCACACGGCCAAGTCACCCACTCGTGTGCTAGGTCGTGTGCGTAATCTTATTTTCATAAAATAGGTGCAGACTTCATACGGTCGGGACACATGCCCATGCCTGAGGCCGTGTCCCTCACACGGTTGAGACAGACGCCCATGTCTCTGCCTATGTGCTCAATTCTGAGCATTCTGTTTCTCAAAATTAAGGTACAGGGGACATACGGCTAAAACATATGCCCATGGGGCAAGTCGTGTGTCACACACAGCCTAGACACACGCCTGTGTGTCTACCCGTGTGGACAAAATAAAGGGTATTTACCAAGCCATTTGTCACCCTCATTTACTCCTACACATGCACAAGTTCAAGGCATAATTCATAGCACACTTGAACAACCAATACATCCATAAACAAGGTTGATTCATGTCATTTCATTATCCACACTCAACATATTTACAAATCATATTTTACCAAACCAAATCACACCAAACTCACATTCTACAAGTTTTAACATGGCTACCAATAACATGCATAAATTTACTTAGTTTTGCTAGCATACCAATAAGCCAACCTTAACCATTCAACAATAGCCTATTAAGCCACATTCAACCATTTATCTAGCATTTACAAAGCACGTTACACTAGAGTTAGTTGCACATGCATGTATGTATATACATATAAGCTTACAACCAATTCAACCAAAATGAGCCAAGTTACATGGCTAAATACCACATCAAGCCTTTGTTAATTACAAGCCAATACATTTCGCCAAATTCATAATGACACATATAACAAAATGACCAAGTCCCTATACATGCCATACTCTCAAAATGTTTAAAATCATCGATACCCAAAATGACAGATGATAGTGTGAGGCGATCTCCAACGAATCTCCAATCCGAGCTAGCTTGGTGACAGTATAAAACATGAAAATAAAATGGAGTAAGCTATATAGCTTAGTAAGCTCGTATGAAAGAAATAAGCTAACCTTACCATACATTAACATGCAATAATATAACTTAAGATAATGCAATTTACCATATTCTGATAATCACAATTCATTCCAACACATCTTACCTTGAGTTATTTATTTTGCGAATTTAATAATCATAAGTTTTGTGCACATACTTGTACCACTCATAATGGTTTCATACTAATTCTGATCTTTGTCATACCCAATGAACCACTCGGAAGAATAATTTCGGATACTCAGGAAACCTTGCACATAAGGTGCCACATATGTAGCCATTGCTACCTCTATCTCATATCACATACATGCTCTCTCTCGAGCCAACAATGGGCCTGCTCACACAAGCTGTCAGTCGAGACGTAGCTACATGGTGCTTCTCACACAAGCTGCCAAGTAACCGTAACATATGCCAGTATACTCAGCCACCAGTAGGCCATACATGACCAGTACTCGGATCACATAACATAAAGCCCTAGTGACATGTCACTTGTATCCTAATCTATTTTTAAGGTTCGATTGAGATTTCTCGCTTGCCAAATCGTTGTCAAATATTTTCGTAAGGTCGATTTCACAATCCATGCATAAATTAAAGTAATTAAAAATACATTTAAAGTAAAGCTTATTTAACATACGAACTTACCTCGGTTACAAAAACGACAAAAGGATCTATTCATCAATAACTTTGTTTTTCCCTCGATCTAGACCCAAACTTCATTTTTCTTGATCTATAATACCACATTTAACTTATTTAATTATCACATTATTCAATTCTGTAACACCCCTATAATCCGTATCCGTCGCCGGAGTGGGTTATGAAGAGTTACTAATCCAAAACACTACATTTGTACATTCACATTTACATAAGTTCATTAGCAATTATATGCGTAGCCAAACACAATCAAAGATAGAAATTCAGACTTATACCGACATTCAAAAGTTGCCATATTCACATGGCTTATATACAACAACATCTCAAAATATCATTCACTTAAGTCTATTCTATACATGCTGTACTAGCTCTAAAACATAATAGTACCAAAATGATAGATAGTGTGATGAGTTGCTAACGATCCCCTCCCGAGCAGGTGACTGGAGTCAACAATCTATAAAACAGAGAAACGTAACAAACAGAGTAAGCTTTCATAAGCTTAGTAAGTTTCAAGCAATGCAAACAAATAAACTCAATTATACTTCGATCATTCAATTTCTCAAGAGGCCATTTTCTAGGTATATTGTCATTTGGCCGAATATACACAAGCACATAATGCACATTTAGCATTCTTATTCACTTAATCTGAATTCATATATCATAAAAAAATCAAATACTTTCACATACTTTCACACCTTGACTGAATGTATCATGATCATAGATATAGTTATAACTTTTATTCACATATGTATCACATTGTACACTTATGATTCAATTCAAATCAAACTCACATATAAGTACATAATACGTACTTGGCCAACTTAACGTATTGAATGTATTCATTTATTGTTCTCACATGAGGTATCTTAGTCTTAGACTTTTATCAAATCACCGGCATTTAGCCTGCTAGGTTTTAAGCCCGAATTCATTCACCATCATTTCGCCTGCTAGGCTCGAAGCCCGATATCATTTCACCGGCATTATAGCCTGCTAGGCTCAAAGGCCCGAATAGTATCTCACCGGCATTATAGCCTGCTAGGCTTAAAGGCTCGAATAGTATCTCACCGGTATTATAGCCTGCTAGGCTCAAACGCCCGAATAGTATCTCACCGGCATTATAGCCTACTAGGCTCAAAGGCTCGAATAGTATCTCACCGGTATTATAGTCTGCAAGGCTCAAAGGCCTGAATAGTATCTCACCAGCATTATAGCCTGCTAGGCTCAAAGGCCCGAATAGTACTGTACGATATTCAAATCAACAAGTTTCATATAACACAATCACACCAAATTAGGTACAAGCATCATTCGAATATATCATCCTACATTTTATTCCCTTTTATTTCATTTCATCATTCACACTTATCATTTCATAGTTTACTCTTAACATCCCACTCATATTCATCTAACACTTATCATTTGATCATAAAAGCATATCACATTTTACTTCATTATAATTGCCATTCGGCCATATACATATATTTTAAGTAATACTTAATTCTCATAATACGTCATGTCATTATCGAATATTATTTATATTTAACTACTTCAAACTTACCTCGAATATTTTCGAACAGTCTCGGATCGGCTATTCAAGTACTTTCTCTTTTCCCCTCTCCAACCTTGGTTCTCTATGCTATTGAGCTAATTCAAACAAAAATTTAACTTATTAAAGTCCCATCATGCTAGCTTATGGCCGAATATGACAAGAAATTTAATAGGTCATATAGCTACTTTTAGCTCAAATACAAAATGGTCATACACATTTTTAATCACATTAAGCAATTTAATACAATTTTTTTAACATTTCCTCATGTACACCTTTATGACCGAGTACACATATCAAATAAGTAACTTACCTTAACATATAACCCACATAGCCAAAGTACATATAACCCTAATGACCGAATATGTATATCATCAAAGTTCCTTTGATTTAACCTTTAAACTTCATAGCCAAATATTCATTGTATATCTAGCTCACATACACAAACACAAAACTCATATGGCTTATCATATTTTCATATACATATCTCATCCATATAGCCGAATATATAGCTCATCAAATAGATATTTATTCACGTTCCCTTAACACATATTGATCAATTAGTCCATGCATCAGCCTTTGACACATTCGGTCATTAAAGCAATAACCTATTAAACATTCAAGCATTTTATACTAAAATTTCTCCCAAGGCTGAATTCATATACAACCTTTAATACTCATACAAAGTTTATATTTTAAATAATTTATGCACACCATTAACCTAATATCAATTAACTAAGCACTTTAACAAATTTTCTTTAACTATACACACATTCGGTAATGACAATGACAATTTAACAAACCTTAAATCCAACTTATAATTGTGCATATCTCATTCAAAGCATCCACACAAATTTATTATCCAATCATCCATAGCCGGATACACATATTCTTTCATTCATTCTTAAGAAAAAAAACTTCATCAAGCTTAGATCTCCATTCTATCATTTTAAAACGCAAACATTACTCAAATGTTATCTAAATTCACATTCGGCAACCACACATACATACAAGCCGATTTTCCCTATCATCTAAATCACCTATATGAACATTTAACTAGCTCAAACTTCACCCATCCACAATTACTCATTTAAAACATAAAGACAACAACCATTCCCCTCAAATTCTTCCATGGCCGATTACTCATATCACCACACAATTCAAAATTTTGACATGGACTAAGTAAGGGACTTAGTAACTAGCTTAAAATATGCTAAAATTTTAAGAACTAACATGAATTACTTACCTTAATTCACGCTTAAAGGTGACTGAATGGCTTATCTCCCTTTTCTTTCTTTAAGATTCGGCTAAGCTAAGGAAGAAGATGAACAAAACATTTTGTTTTTTTTCTTTTTATCATCTTTTCTTATTTTAGTTAATTTTTTATTTCATAATTTAAGCCATTAACTATTATAATATTAATATATAATGTATATATGGCTATTTAACCATCATCATGGCCGGCCACTTACTTAAAAATGGGGAATTTGACATGCAAATCCCCATATTTTAAGCCATGCAATATTTGGCCACTACACTTCAACCTATCAAAATTTCAAAGTTTTTCACATAAGTCCTTTTTAATAAATTCCACATTCAAATGAAAAAATTAAGACACGATACTTTCACACATGCACTTTCACATATAATAAGCATAGAATATAACATTTAATTATTTTTGTGACTCGATTTTGTGGTCCTGAAACCATTTCTCGACTAAGGTCAAATTAGGGCTGTCACAACTCTCCCCCCTTAAGAATTTTCGTCCCCAAAAATCTTACCAGCAAAAGGTTAGGATAACGTTCTTTCATTGAGTCCTCTGACTCCCAAGTCGCTTCTTCAACCCTGTATTTGAGCCACAGTACTTTCACTAATGAAATTTTCTTATTTCATAGTTCTTTTACTTCACGAGCCAAAATACGAACCGATTCCTCTTCATAACTCAAATCAGACTGAATTTCAATCTCTGATGGATTAATCACATGAGAAGGATCAGATCTGTACCGACGGAGCATCGAAACATGAAAAACGTCGTGAATCTTTTCAAGTTCAGGTGGCAAAAGTAGTCTATAAGCAACCGTCCCAATCTGTTCTGTAATTTCATACGGTCCGATAAATCTCGGGCTCAATTTGCTTTTACGACCAAATCTGAGTACCTTTTTCCACGGTGAAACTTTAAGAAACACTTTGTCTCCGACTTGATACTGTATATCTTTTCGTTTCAAGTCCGCATACGATTTCTGACGATCTGATGCTACTTTCAGACTTTCATGGATCACTTTTACTTTCTGTTCGGCCTCTTTAATCAAATCAACTCCGTAAATCTTATTCTCACTGAGTTTGGTCCAAAATAAAGGTGTACGACATTTACGACCGTACAAAGCCTCGTAAGGTGCCATCTTGATGCTCGATTGAAAACTATTGTTATATGCGAATTCAACCAAAGGAAAATATCGTTCCCACGAGGCACTAAACTCAAGGATGCAACATCTCAACATATCCTCGGGTATCTTAATAATTCTCTCGGATTGACCATCGGTCTGGGGATGAAAAGCAATGCTAAAATGCAACTTAGTACCCAATGTTTCTTGCAATTTTTTCCAAAATTCCGATGTGAATCTCGGATCTTTATCCGACACAATAGAAGTAGGTACCCCGTGTAACCTTACAATCTGAGAAACATACAGTTCGACTAACTTATCAAGTGAATAATCCATACATACGGGAATAAAATGAGCCGAATTTGTCAATCTATCAACAACAACCCAGATCGCATCTTTCTTGTTCGAAGACAATGGCAACCCAGATACAAAATCCATCGTGACTCGATCCCACTTCCACTCGGGTATCATGATCGGCTGAAGTAATCCCGAAGGCACTTGATGTTCCGCTTTCACTTTTTGACATATCAAACACTTCGAAATAAAGTCAGAAATGTCTCTTTTCATATCATGCCACCAATACTAACGTTTCAGATCACTAAAGTAAGAAATGTCTCTTTTCATATCGTGCCACCAATACTAACGTTTCAGATCACTGTACATTTTCGTACTATCCGGGTGAACTAACATTCAGCTACTATGAGCCTCACTCAAAATCATTGGAACAAGCTCTGAGTTTCTCAGAATACATATTCGATTCTTGAACCTCAAACAATCATTGCTATCAATCAGAAACTCTTAATCCTCTTTCGAAACACATAGTACTCACTTTGCAACTAATTCATCATCAACTTTTTGAGCTTCACGGATTTCTTCCATCAATAACGATTTTGCTTTTAATTCCGCTACTAACACATCATCAGCGAACACAGATAGATACACATTCATTGCTCACAAAACAAACAGTGATTTATGGCTTAAAGCATCAGCAACCATGTTAGCCTTTCCTGGATGGTAATCAATGACAAGCTAGTAATCTTTCAATAATTCTAGCCGACGACTTTGTCTCATATTCAAATCTCTTTGAGTCATCAAGTATTTGAGGCTTTTGTGATCGGAATACACATGACATTTTTCCCCGAACAAGTAGTGGCGCCAAATTTTCAAAGCAAAAACAATAGCAGCTAACTCAAGATCATGATTCGAATAGTTTTTCTTATGTGCCTTCAATTGTCTTGAAGCATACGCTACAACTCTACCCTCTTGCATCAACACACAGCCCAAACCATTCATAGACGCATCACTGTAGATCACAAATTCTTTACCAAATTCTGGCTGAACTAACACTGGGGCTTCGTCAAAAGAGTTTTCAATTGATCAAAACTTTTCTGGCACTTTTCCGACCACTCAAACTTGATATATTTCTAAAGCAACTTTGTCATCGGTGTTACAATCATCGAGAAACCTTTCACAAACCGTCTGTAGTACCTGGCAAGTTCCAAAAAACTTCGAACTTCTAAAACATTTCTCGGAGGCTTCCAATCGAGTAGAGCTAAAATTTTACTCGGATCAACTCGGATGCCCAATGCGGATACAATATGCCCCAAAAAGCTTACTTCTCTCAACCGAAATTCACATTTACTGAACTTTGCATATAATTGCTTGTCTCGCAAAATCTGCAATACTAACTTCAAGTGCTCGGCATGATCAGTTTCATCGCGTGAATAAATCAAAATGTCATCAATAAACACGACTACAAATCGATCCAAATACTGTCTGAAAATCTGATTTATTAAATCCATGAAAACAGCAGGGGCATTAGTGAGCCCAAACGGCATCACTAGGAACTCATAATGTTCGTACCTTGTTCTGAAAGCAGTTTTAGGCATGTCAGAGTCTCTAACTCACAACTGATAATAACCCGATCTCAAGTCTATCTTCGAAAATACTGAGGCTCCTTTCAGTTGATCAAACAAATCGTCGATTCGTGGCAATAGATATTTATTCTTTATCATTACCCTATTAAGCTGACGATAATCAATGCATATTCTCATGGTTCTGTCTTTCTTTTTCACAAACAGCACAGGTGCACCCGAGGGAGAAAAACTCGGTCGAGCAAAGCCTCTATCTGTCAACTCTTGCAACTGAGATCTCAATTCTTTTAATTCAGCTGGTGCCATACGATACGGAGCTATCGAAATAGGTGTAGTCCCTGGTACTAGTTCAATACCAAGCTCTACCTCCTGAACAGGAGGTAACCCAGGTAATTCCTCGAGGAACACATCCGAATATTCACAAACCACAGGCACAGTCTCAAGTTTCTTTTCTGATTCTTTACTATCCAGTACGTACGCAAGATATGCTTCACACCCATTTTTCACATATTTCTGAGCCAGCATCGAGGATATCACTACCGGTGATCCATTCAAATCAGTAGACTCAACTCGAATTATCTCATTATTTGAACACCTCAAATCAATTATCTTTATCTTGCAATTCACTACTACATCATGCACAGTTAACCAATCCATACCGAGAATGAAATCAAACTCGTCAAACGGTAATGAAATTAAATCAGCTGGAAAGCAAGAATCTCAGATCATTAGGGGACATTTCTTACATACTTTGTCAACTAGCACATAACGGCCCAAATGATTCAACACCCGAATCACAAACTCAGTAGACTCAACAGGTAGAGTCTTACTGGATGCCAAAGTTTCACACACATACGAATGAGTAGAACCGGGATCAATCAAAGCAATAACATCAGTATCAAAAAGAGTGAAAGTACCGGTAATAACATCTGGCGAAGAAGCATCCTCGCGTGCGCGTATAGCATAGGCTCTGGAAGGAGCATGAGCTTTAGAACGTACAGCAGTATCTTTGGTCCCTTTCTGATTTCCACTAGCATTACCCTCATGTCTAGGTGGTCTACCTAGTGTTGCAGTGTTACTAGGTCTCCCACTCGGATCAGTATTCTGTTCAGCTAATTTCGGCTAGTCTCTGATAAAGTGATCAGCTGATCCATACTTGAAACAAGAGTGATCATGAAATTTACAACTTCCTGAATGCCATTTACCACAATGCTTGCACTCAGATCTGTCCTGACGATCATTACTGACACTGGCAACAGAGGTGGCTCGCGCACTCACAGGGGGTCGATCACGGTCCCGTCTGAAAAAACCCGAAGTATTCTTAAATCAGCCTATGTCATCTCTAAATTTCTTCGATGACTGATGAAAGGATTTTCCCGAAGATCTTTTACGAAACTCTCTAACTCCATCATCATCTTTTCTTTTCTCTTTACCAAGCTCTTCGACTTTACAAGCTCGCTCGACAAGCACTACAAACTCTTTGATTTCCAAAATACCACCAACAGTTTGATGTCTTCATTCAACCCGCCCTTGAAGCGTTTACACATGATAGCCTCAGACGAAACACATTCCCGAGCATATCTACTAAGTCTGACAAACTTTCGCTCGTAATCAGTAACTGTCATATAACCCTGTTTGAGCTCGAGAAATTCCTTCCGTTTCTGATCGATGAATCTTTGACTGATATATTTCTTGCGGAACTCAGCTTGGAAGAATTCCCAAGTAACCCTTTCTCTCGGCACAACTGAAACCAAGGTATTCCACCAATAGTAGGCAAAATCACGTAACAGAGATATAACACATTTTAAGCATTCATCGGGTGCGCACGATAATTCATCGAACACGCGAATGGTATTATCGAGCCAAAACTCAGCCTGCTCGGCATCATCACTGTCAGTGGCCTTGAACTCAAATGCCCCGTGCTTTCGAATTCTATCAACTGGAGGCTTGCTCAACCTCAACGGGTCAACTACAGGAGGTATCACAGGTGCAGGGTTGTATTAGTCGGGGGTGGGGGACGTGAAACAGCCGGATTAGTCCGGATATACTGAGTAAACCAATCGTTCATCATAGCATAGAAGGCTTGTTTAGCCTCATCAGCATTCGGTTGAGAGTCCAACGGCGATGTCCCTAGCGCTGGAGCAGGCGCTACACTCTCTACATCGTCAGCTACCACTCGATCGGGATTGAAATTCATTACTATACGAAAAACACATTTCAACTGTCAGAAATCATCACACTATCATATTAACACTTTACGGCATGTATAGCTAGACTCACACACGCTACGTTAGCCCTAGAATCGACTCAACCGTAGCTCTGATACTAATAAAATGTAACACCTATATAATCCAAATCCGTCACCGGAGTGGGTTATGAAGAGTTACTAATCCAAAACACTACATTTGTACATTCATATTTACATAAGTTCATTAGCAATTATATGCGTAGCCAAACACAATCAAAGATAGAAATTTAGACTTATACCGACATTCAAAAGTTGCCATATTCACATGGCTTATATACAACAACATCTCAAAATATCATTCACTTAATTCGATTCTATACATGCCATACTAGCTCTAAAACATAGTAGTACCAAAATGATAGATAGTGTGACGAGTTGCTGACAATCCCCTCCCGAGCAGGTGACTGGAGTCAACAATCTATAAAACAGAGAAACGTAACAAACAGAGTAAGCTTTCATAAGCTTAGTAAGTTTCAAGCAATGCAAACAAATAAACTCAATTATACTTCGATCATTCAATTTCTCAAGAGGCCATTTTCTAGGTATATTGTCATTTGGCCGAATATACACAAGTACAAAATGCACATTTAGCATTCTTATTCACTTAATCTGAATTCATATATCATAAAAAAATCAAATACTTTCACATGCTTTCACACCTTGACCGAATGTATCATGATCATAGATATAGTTGTAACTTTTATTCACATATGTATCACATTGTACACTTATGATTCAATTCAAATCAAACTCACATATAAGTACATAATACGTACCTGGCCATCTTAACGTATTGAATGTATTCATTTATTGTTCTCACACGAGGTATCTTAGTCTTAGACTTTTATCAAATCACCGGCATTTAGCCTGCTAGGTTTTAAGCCCGAATTTATTCACCGTCATTTCGCCTGCTAGGCTCGAAGCCCGATATCATTTCACCGGCATTATAGCCTGCTAGGCTCAAAGGCCCGAATAGTATCTCACCGGCATTATAGCCTGCTAGGCTCAAAGGCCCGAATAGTATCTCACCGGCATTATAGCCTGTTAGGCTCAAAGGCCCGAATAGTACCTCACCAGCATTATAGCCTGCTAGGCTCAAAGGCCCGAATAGTACTGTACGATATTCAAATCAACAAGTTTCATATAACACAATCACACCAAATTAGGTACAAGCATCATTCGAATATATCTACCTACATTTTATTCACTTTTATTTCATTTCATGATTCACACTTATCATTTGATAGTTTACTCATAACGTCCCACTCATATTCATCTAACATTTATCATTTGATCATAAAAGCATATCACATTTTACTTCATTATAATTTCCATTCGACTATATACATATATTTTAAGTAATACTTAATTCTCATAATAAGTCATGTCATTATCGAATATTATTTATATTTAACTACTCAAAACTTACCTCCAATATTTTTGAACAGTCTCGGATCGGCTATTCAACTACTTTCTCTTTTTCCCTCTCCAACCTTGGTTCTCTATGCTCTTGAGCTAATTCAAACAAAAATTTAACTTATTAAAGTCCCATCATGCTAGCTTATGGCCGAATATGACAAGAAATTTAATAGGTCATATAGCTACTTTTAGCTCAAATACAAATGGTCATACACATTTTTAATCACATTAAGCAATTTAATACAATTTTTTTAACATTTCCTCATGTACACCTTTATGACTGAATACACATATCAAATAAGTAACTTACCTTAACATATAACCCACTTAACCAAAGTACATATAACCCTAATGACCGAATATGTATATCATCAAAGTTCCTATAATTTAACCTTTAAACTTCATAGTCGAATATTCATTGTATATCTAGCTCACATACACAAACACAAAACTCATATGGCTTATCATATTTTCATATACATATCTCACCCATATAGTCGAATATATAGCTCATCAAATAGATATTTATTCACGTTCCCTTAACACATATTGATCAATTAGTCCATGCATTAGCCTCTGACACATTTGGTCATTAAAGTAATAACCTATTTAACATTCAAGCATTTTATACTAAAATTTCTCCCAAGGCCGAATTCATATACAACCTTTAATACTCATACAAAGTTTATATTTTAAATAATTTATGCACACCATTAACCTAATATCAATTAACTAAGTACTTTAACAAATTTTCTTTAACTATACACACATTCGGCAATGACAATGACAATTTAACTAACCTTAAATCCAACTTATAATTGTGCATATCTCATTCAAAGCATCCACACCAATTTATTATCCAATCATCCATAGCCGAATACACATATTCTTTCATTCATTTTTAACAAAAAAAATTATCAAGCTTAAATCTCCATTCTATCATTTTAAAACACAAACATTACTCAAATGTTATCTAAATTCACATTCTGCAACCACACATACACACAAGCCGATTTTCCCTACCATCTAAATCACCTATATGAACATTTAACTAGCTCAAACTTCACCCATCCATAATTACTCATTTAAAACCTAAAGACAACAACCATTCCCCTCAAATTCTTCCATGGCTGATTACTCATATCACCACACAATTCAAAATTTTGACATGGGCTAAGTAAGGGACTTAGTAACTAGCTTAAAGTATGCTAAAATTTCAAGAACTAACATGAATTACTTACCTTAATTCAAGCTTAAAGGTGACAGAATGGCTTATCTCCCTTTTCTTTCTTTAAGATTCGGCTAAGCTAAGGAAGAAGATGAACAAAACATTTTTGTATTTTTTCTTTTTATCATCCTTTCTTATTTTAGTTAACTTTTTTATTTCATAATTTAAGCCATTAACTATTATAATATTAATATATAATGTATATATGGCTATTTAACCATCATCATGGTAGTACTTACTTAAAAATAGGGAATTTGACATGCAAATCCCCATATTTTAAGCCATGCAATATTTGGCCACTACACTTCAACCAATCAAAATTTCAAAGTTTCTCACATAAGTCCTTTTTAATAGATTCCACATTCAAATGACAAAATTAAGACACGATACTTTCACACATGTACTTTCACACATAATAAGCATAGAATATAACATTTAATTATTTTTGTGACTCGATTTTGTGGTCCCGAAAACACTTCCCGACTAGGGTCAAATTAGGGCTGTCACAAATTTAGCCCAAAAACACATTATGGCAAAATTTACATTTTTGCCTCTAACTTTTCAACATTTTACAATTTAGTCCCTAGGATCGTAAAATGAATTTCATTCAATTTCATCACAACCGAAGCCTAGTCGATTGTTATTTATACTCATAACAGCCCACATTTTTCATTTATTCACACTTTTCTACACATTTTATGGACTTTTACAAATAAGTCCCTATTTGACGTTTTTACCAAAAATCACTTTGTAAACGTTGTTTAACTAACACCGAACATGAATTTTCTACCATAAAACATCAAAGTACATGCACATCCAACATGGTTAAAATTTTAGACTTTAATTTTATTTCAATTTAGTCCTTAAAATAGATAAATCAAGTTACAACGATCTCAAAAATATAGAAATCGTTAAAAACGGAACAAGAATGGACTTACAATCGAGCTTGAAAGCTTGGCCAAACCCTAGCTATGTCTCCTCTTCTAATTTTCGGCTATGGGGACTAAATTGAAGAAGATGACATCTTTTATTTAGTTATTATGGCTTTATTTACCAAATTACCTATTTACCCCTTACTTAAACTTTGAAAATTTACCTACTCCATGTCCATTTTTGTCCATCCTAAAGTATAATGGTCTAATTACCATTTAAGGACCTCTAATTTAGAATTTCATAACAATTTACTACCTTTAGCCTATAGAACTCAAATTTTGCACCTATTGCAATTTAGTCCTTCTAGTCAAATTGAGTATTCAATCGATAAAATTTCTTAACGAAATTTTCATAAAATTATTCTATCACGCTGTAGACCTTAAAGAAATAGTAAAACAAAATTTCTACTTTGAATTTGTGGCCCTAAAACCACTGTTCTGATTTGACCCAAAAACGGGCTATTACAATATTGTTATTTTGGGACTGTATTATGGATTGTGACATAGGACATTATATTGTCAAAATTTTAGTTGTGATGTTTTAAAATATGTTGCTTTTCTTCAAATATACAACGTAGTCTTTGTAAAATATTCAATAATTACAAAAGTAACTCTAAAGACGTTTGATGAGACTATTTTTGAAAACTTATTTAGTTTTTTCAAAAACAAAAAAGTAAGTCGAGAGTATTGTTCTTAAATAAAAAGGCAAATGATTTTTAAAGAGAGAATTAAAACAAGAATGTTTTTTGTGCCATTCCAAGGGCCGATGTAATCTTTAGGATTCAATCATAATGTTTAGGCTAGATTTGGAAGGTTACAAATTTGCTCAGCCTTCTTTAATTTCTTATGCCTAGACATTATCTCTTTTAAGTATTTGACACATTTTTTTTATTTTATTAATTAATTCTAGCAATGGCAAATTAAAGTTAAGAGATTTAAATAAATTTAGAAAACTTACAAATTATGCTTCATCCCTTCATTGTTTGTCCTCCAACCTCGATGGAAATGATATGTTCTTTGAGGTAGGCTTCTTATGTTTTACAATTTTTGGTTAAGCTATTGATTTTGCTACTCTTTCCATTTGCTCCTCAAGTTCGAGTTCATCAAGGGTTTAGTCGACCATATCGACCTTATTATACTTCTTTTGGATAAGTGTACTCGGGTTTACAAGAGTCTTACCCAGGCGAAGTGCAATGGCATTCATGTGTTATTTTCCTTCCTTCTGGGGGTTATTTTTCATATTACTTGAATGCCCGTGCCCATTTTCCTTCGCATTTCATTCAACGCACTTACAATGTTGCGTATTTCTTTATTTAATTTGGCCACATCGACAAGAGTTTGTGCATATTCAAATTTCACTTGCTGAATGTTAGACCTCATTAATTGCATTTCTCCTTTAGTTCGATCCAATCTTTGACCACAACCAACTTGATTGTTGCCCATGGGTCTTTCTTGAGATCTTTGCATATGTGGAGGTTGATACGGAGGATTGGGTCAGTTTTGAATTAGGTTTCTACTGCCTTGATTGCCTCCCCACTTTACATTGGGATGATCCTTCCAACCAGGGTTATAAGTGTTTGAATATGGATTTCTTCCTCTATTGCCCAAATAATTAACCTCTTGTGATTAATTATCAAAGTATGGCACATAGTTTCGGACGTTGTCATTCATGGATAGTTAACAGTGGTCTCCAAGTGGTGTAGCTTTTTCAATATCAATTGAGAATCACTCGTTGGGCCTCATATACGAGTTCATGGCCATGTCCTTGATTAATTGATAGGCTCGCTTGTAGGTGTTGTTCATGAAAGCCCCACCAAATGTGCCATCTAATTCGGCTCTTAAGCTACCATCCAACCCATTATAAAATATTTGTAGTTGCAGCCACTCTTGCATTCCTTAGTGGGGGAACTTCCTTAATAGCAACTTAAAATGTTCCATTCTTCATAAAAGTTTTTGCCCTAGATTTGCTTCAGTTGGCAATGTCACGCCTCAACTGGATGGCTGGACTAATGGGAAAGAAACTATGTAAAAACTTTCTCACTAATTCATCCTATATAATGATGGAACTAGGATATTGGGAATCAAGCAATTCGTACGTGTTGTTGCACAAAGAAAAGGGGAACAACCAAAGACGAATAACATTATCAGTAACCCTATTATATTTAAATGTATCACAAAGCTGAAGAAATCTCTTTAAGTGATGATTGGGGTCTTCCATCATATTGCCCTAGAGTTGCAAGTTATTTTGAATCATTTGTATTGTGCTCGTCTTGATTTTGAATTTGTTTGCGTTAATTGTTGGCCTTTCGACAATGCCTTAGATCGCATCTAAAGTTGGCAACGCATATTTGGGCAATGTCCAATCTTGTTGATCCATCAGTGGCTCTCTTCAAAGTTATGCTAGAGGTTCGAGTGGTTCTTCAAAGAAAGGGTTTTTCCCGAGGTAAATGAGCTACCATGGGGGGATAATTTTGCATTTACTAATGGGTGTTCCTCAAAATTCTCTTCAGTGTAGGATTTGGCTTGATTGGTATGGTTTCACTTTGAGGTGTGCACTGAAATCAAAGAATTTAAGATAAAATTAGTAACTTAAAATTAAATCAAATAAAAAAATAAAACTAAAATTAAAATTCGTATCTATAATTCTAAATTTTCCTATTTATCTTATTAAATTCTAGAAAATAAAATTTAAATTAAATACCAAAACATCCCCAACAACGGCGCCAACAACTTGACCGCCACTAGATGTGAGAACATGTGGACTTGAAATACTATAGCAAAAAGATAATTAATTAAGTAGCAGTGTTCGCAAGTATACATGTAAAATTGTTATATAGTAAAGTGTTACAACAAAACACTCTAGGAAGTATTCCAATGATTGTAACCAAGAGAGGTTGAATAAAATTAAAATTCATTTTTTACACTAACAGGGCCAAACAGTAAAAGCTTAAAACTATAGTACGACAAAATCCAAATTAAAATTAAGTAATTGAAATTACATAAATTGAACAAAATTAAAGAAAACAAATCATCAATCAAAAGTAATCAAATTAAACATGCACAAGATTAACTTATGTCAGTATTGCTAATTAACTTTAGAATTCGGGTTCTATCGAATTAGCTATTAATTAACTAGTTATTACCTTTCGACCTCTAATAAATTAACTAGTCGGCCAATACTCACTTATCTTTCGACTTTACTTTCTTGATCGAGATAAAATATAATTTACTCGATAAACTTTTCTTTCGATCTCGTTTATCCTAGATTACTTCTTAGGGTCATCAATCTAAGGGTTTCATCTCACATAATTAAGTCAACTAACTCGAAAGCAAGCCCTAATTCCTCTATTAATTATTCCCACATCCAGTCGTTAATCTGCCTAAGGAAATTAGCCACTCATGGATCTAGATGCAATTTTACCTAGTTTCATATTCAACATGCAAAGCAAATAATTAAACAAAAAAAGGGAATAAGAAAATTGATTCGTTTAGATATCGATTTGTGTGCGAAAGCTGAAATTCCTTTGACATTTGCGAAGACAATATTGATTGCAATTGAAAACTGAAAAGAAAATATATAAACTACTTAAATAAAAGTTTGGATCTAATTCGAATCGATTTCAAACAAAGAAAAAATCATGTTTTGTAACATAAAAAGGACTAAACTGAAATAAAAGTAAAAATAAAACAAAAATCCTAAAACGAATCTAAGCAGCTCACACGGCTAAGCCTCTTAAACTGAGACTAAACATTCATATCTATAGTCAAAATTTTCGGCCTTAACTAGGTTAATTGACAGCCCTAAAATTGATTAATATGTATTGCGCAGACGAAAACACCCCTGGCTTAAAATTCCAATAAGTCGCACCGGTGTCGTAACACCACATGACTAGTGTGGCAAAATTGCCTTTCAAGGGTGACTTATTTGGCTTCGAAATCTAATGTTGCAACATTGCATTCTGTTGTCATGCCACTGCCTTCTTCCTTCATGTTCTCAACCCGAAAACAATGTCATGCACATTTAATATACTTGTTAGTTTATCGTTAGGCCCTTATTTGCCCATTAGGTCATCACATGGCTAAAACTTGTGTAAAAATGCGTATGTAACACCCTAATTTTGGGCATAGTCGGAACAGTGATTTCGGGACCACAAATACGATGATGAAAGTTTTATTTTTATTATATTTTTATGGTATACGAGTTTACGGAATAATTTTGTGAAAATTTCGTTCAAAAATTTTGACGTTCGGGCACTTAATTAAGTCAAAAGGACTAAATCGTAAAAAGTGAAAAAGTTGAGTTCTACATGTTAGAAGTGTCAAGTTGTTATGAGTTTTTAAATTAAAGGTCCTTAAATGGTAATTAGACCATTGGTTAATTATTGGACAAAAATGGACATGAAATGGGTGTAATAAAATATTTTTAAGTTAGGGGTATTTTGGTAAACTAATAATTAAAAGAATTAAAAAGGGAAATAAGCCAAATTAGCTATCATCTTCTTCATTCAACCATTTCTACCAGCATCAGCCATGGTTAGGGTTTGTTCAAACTCCCAAGCTCGATTGTAAGTGCTCCCTAACCCCGTTTTTAAAGTTCTTTACATTTTTGAAATCCCGGTAACTTGTTCTAGTTATTTCTACCATTAATTTGAGCTAAGGTTCATGTCTAAAAATTTACCCATGAATAATATGCATGTATTTTGATGTCTAATGATAGAAAATGAAGGTTGGATGTTAGATAAATGACTTTTGCTAAGCGATTTTATGTGAAAACGAGTAAAATGACATAATCGGTAAAAATACCTAATGTTCATAAGTACATGTTAGACTGAGAATTGGATGTTGCTATAGAAGGGAAAAATGACCAGCGTGTCATAAAACATAAGAAAATAGGATGGAGTTTAATTTATGAGATTTGGGGAAAATGTGTAAATATGCGAAAGTTTAGGGGCAAAATTGTAATTTTTAAAAAATATGATTTTTGGTTGATTTGAATAATATAAGTCCTAATTAGACTATATTTGAAATGATAGAGCAAGGAAAATCAAAATTCGGGCTAAAATCGGCAAAATACCAAGTTGTGGACAAAATGGTAAAAATGACCATTTTCGCATACGAGGTAAGTTCATATGATTTTAATAATGCAATGTGTATTTTAATTTTAATTTTATGATATTATATGAATTTTAAGTATATATATGTGAATAATTTGATATTATATAAATGATGTAACATTACTATATGTTGTTGATGTCTTTATAATAGTATGATGATTATTGTTTATGAATTGTTGCATTCTATGATTATTGTTAAATTGTTATACAAATTATGTGGAATACTTGAAAAATATGAGTTGCCACCGGAGTATCGATATTGACATCACAAGAAAGATGGCAAAGGCGTATGATCGAGGAAAATCCCGTTTGAACATTAGGAATAGATTAGGATACAAGTGACATGTCACTAGGACATTGAGATCCGAACTCATTGAGTTGCGCTCCGAGTTCACTTATGGATGCAAGCATCCAAACTCGTTGAGTTGTGTTCCGAGTTCATTATGGATGTGAACACCCGAGCTCGTTGAGTTGCGTTCCGAGTTAATTATGGGTGAAATTATGGTAGCTTGATTTCTTGTATCTGAATTATATTTCGATGTGTTCAACGGGTAAATCTCAAGTGAACGAAGTGAAATACTCTAGATGAAAGTGACATGTTGGTAAGTGTTGTGAAATGAGTACGATGAACAAGTATGTGCGTAAACTCTCGAGTAGAAAACTCAATATGTTGTAATTGTGTGATAAGAATGTTCATGAGAATGCTTTTGTGATGACCTTGTGATTATGAGTCCATACTTATGAAGCATAATTATGTGTTCTTATCATGATGGATGCAATGATATTGTATGGATTTGGTGAATAATAGTGGTGAATGAGTAAATTCAGTCTTGATAGTTTTGGGTTACTGCAGTGGTGCAACTTTGGAAATTCATCATAAATTTTGGAAATTGAGTTAGGGGTTGAATAAAAATGAGATTAAATATCAATGAGTCTAGTTTCACATAGAGGAAATGTTACAAGCAATTGAACTTTATGTTATGAGATATTTAAATTGTTGTGAGACAGAGTCTGAATCACTTCGAGATCCCCTTTTCCTATTTGAGAAATTCACTAAAAATTGTACAAAAATAATTAGGAGTTATACTTTAAATTTATAGATTCCTTATGGAGTCTATTTGTAAGACAAATAAACGGCATAGCCCTTTGAATTCTGTACAGAGAGAAAATTGATTCGTAGTGAAAAGAGGTCAGAGTAGCTGAAAACTGAAACAGGGGAAACTTTAATGAATAAATTGTACCAATTGGATAAAGCAAAAATTATGGAAATTTTATGGGAGAAATTTATATGAGTCTAGTTTCATGGAAAATTAATGGAACTTAATTTTGAGTTTCGTAGCTCCAGATATAAATGATTTAGTAACTGTAATTTAGTAAAACAGCTTAACCTGAACATGTGTAAATTGTACAATTTTGGTGTTTTATCTTAGAAAAGCATGATGGTAATTGTTTATTAATTTCATATGGACTTACTAAGCGTAAAGCTTACCCCTTCCTCTCCACTTCTTCAGTTTTGGCAGGTCAGCTAGGGGTTGGAGATCGTCGGAGGCAGAATCAAACTATCAAGCTATCACTTTTAGGAGAATTAATTCAATATTTGAAATATCAAGTGAGTGGCATGTATAGGAAGTTAGTTTGTGATATGTATTATTATTATGACTTTGGCCAACCGTATTGGTCTACATTGAGCTATCATATATGGTCATGAGATATGACCTTCATTCATTACGGGTTGTAAATTAAATTAAACATGTTATGTCTTATGGTTGTGATGTAATGATATAGTTAGGTTTGTTTGTTATGCATGATTAGTAATATATCCTGTAAGTTGAATGCATGCCTATGGATTATGAATTAAATGTGTAATACGGAGATGATTGATGTTGCCTTGGACATGGATGTTTAAGGGACGATATGCATGTGTTTGAGAAGTTTTGAATTAAATGAAAATTTATGGCTCGGTTTTCGTCTTTGTGTATGGTTAAGTCTGGTAATGCCTCATACCTGTTCCATCTTTAGATATAGGTAAGGGGTGTTACATTTGGTCGTACTAGAGCTATGGTTTAGTCGGTTCTCAGACTAACCTAGCATGTGTAAAAGTCTAGTTATACATGCCACGGATCCGTGATAGTGTGAAGTCTCACGACGCGTAAGAGCACCGTCTTATTTAGACAAAGGTACTCTCCAACCGAGCTGCACCGACCATGTTCAAGGTGATTGAAGGTATTTGAGTAAAAGTATAATTATGATAAGTTTCGATTCAAAAAATTATGAATAAAAGTTTATGATATATATGTGATAACACGTGATATGAAAGTTTATGTTGTGATGAATACCCATATTTGCTTAATGCTCATATGATGTAGTGCACTTGGCTTACTTGATAAGTTGAATGGGATAAATAGAAATTCGTAGAGGTATGAGTAAGGGTTCATAATATCATGATACGAATGAAAATGTCATTGTCTTGATTGGACATTGAATGTTGATGAATGTTAATGATATTTTTATGAGATAAAGAATTATAATGAAATGAACTTATCTATGTTAAATTGTTTAGACTGAATTATATGATTGTAATGATATGTATATGATGATGAAAGTTGTGTCATATGTATGTGTATAACAAAGTCGAGTCAGAGGCCCTACAACCCCTTCCCCTTATCGAAGTGGTGCTTATAATGGAATTTCATGAGATTTGTATTGAATAAGTTTCTGGTTGAAAAACCAAAGAGTTCAATGATAGAATAATTATAAGAATGATCAGAGATTGAGAATGAGTTGATAAGTAAAGTCAGAGCTAGAAAACTATTAGGTTGACATAAAGATTATTGGAGCTATGCATTGTCCCAGTTAGAGAATGAATTTACTTTGGTAAATTGAATTACTCGGGTACAAGGTCGAGAAAAGTGTAAATCAAAATTTATTCAGAACTAGTCTTCTTTAGTGAAAGGTCTAACATGAAATTTGTGATGGCAGAACTAGTTGTGGGAAATGATATTTGAAATGTGAAATATCTGAGTGTGGCAATTACGGCTGAATAGATTTAACAGTTTCTTCTGAAATGTTCTATGTATTTATCCGTTCTCAGAAAAAATTTTCTACGGCTGTTGATTTTTTTAGGAGATTCTTGTTATATGGGAATGTTTTCTAATCCTGGTGTTAGATAGAAGCATTGGTAGTCTGACTGGTTTATAATTTGTATTTCTATATTTCCTTGGGTATTTTATTACATTTCGTCTGGTAAGAATTGATGAGAGGATATGTATGGGAAGATACATTGTTCTTGTTATATTTGATTCCAGTGGGATTAAATGATGATTTCTTCTAGACTTCTTTTCTCTGAGGAATTTTCGAGATCTTCCATATTTTCCTATGAGTTTGGTTTTCGATTTTCTGGCATAGTATCGTATCTTGGGTTTCTTTATTCTAGATTTCTTTATTTTGGGTTTCTCAATCTTGGAATTCTTTACTCGGTTTTCCTGTTATCTTTATTCCATAATTTGTCAATTATGACTCATGCTCGAAGTGTGTTCTTTAGCTTGTGATAATTATGACAAGCGTGACTATACTTTTGATTTGATCTTGGTAATGTGATGATTTTAGTATTGGGATTTCTCAAATTTCCGTGTAAGGATTTGACAACAGTAAAGGCATAAGTGATAAAAGCGCAAGTTTTAATCAGTATGGTGGATTACTTCTCTCAGGTAAGTCAATTATAATTAATGACTTCAATTGAGATATTTTGGTTACTTGAGCTAATGCAATTGAGATGGTTTTGATTAGCGTAAGGAATGAATAGTAAGGGATTGCATGATGAATTGTTTAGTAACTAGAAGACATGATTACTTGAAATATCATTCAATGGTGTTTAGATCGGCTCGAGTGTTTAATCTGTGTGAATTATTTATTTGAAAGATTTCATATGACAATTATGTCAGGATCATTTTTCCGAAGTTTGATAATAGAATTTCATTTCTTTACAGGTAAAAGGCAAATAGTTTGAACGAGAAGTGTATATCTCTTAGAAAATTTTGATATGAGTAGAAGCTACTAAAAATGATAAAGTTTTCATCTTGCGAAAGCTGAAAAGTTTATTACATGTTAGCAAGGTTTGGACAGATGAGAATATTGCTAACCAAAGCGCCCGAACTCGGACTAGTCTCAGATTGAGTAAAGATTTCCTAATTTTCAGTAATGCACTATTGTATGAATGGTGATGTGTTTCAAGAAAATAAGGTAATGTGATAGTTTGGAGCATTTGATGTCATAGAAAATTTGAGTTGTTGATGGGGTTAAAGCCGAGCATTAGGATTTACCAGAATTATCTCTGCCAGTATTGACATTAGGATGAGAATAAGAAGGATTATTTTCGAAGCTATATCAGAATTATTTCCGTAGCGGAAAGAGGAAAAATGTGATAGTGAGTAGTAAACTAAAAGAGTACAGTAAAGATCGACTTCTGATGTTAAATTTCAGATTGGATCTGGTTCATGGTATTATTATTTCGAGGCTTATACAGAAAGAATTGTACGAAGCTCACAGTGAAAATTTGCCTATTCATTCATAGAGTAATGACGTGTACTGTAATTTGATTCAAATGTTATTGGATTGTGATTTATCGATGATGAAAATCTATATGATTATTTCGGAAAAGTGCAGGTTCCTTTGATTGTTGGATTTCTTGGAAATTCTAGTCTCCATAAACCAAATTGAGATCCGGGCTTTATGTCATGATATCATGGGAAGCTAAGAAGGCTTTGAAAATTTAAGAACAATTGGGAGTTGAGTTCGTAAGCTTTCAGATCATATGAGAAATTAAGGAGATGTATTGGAGGCACAACCTGAGCAAAGGTACTTTGGTATCGAGTATGAGATTGAGGAATCAAAGTGAAAACTACTTTTCCGATAAGATTTTCGGGGACGAAAATCCCTAAAGGAGGGAGAGTTATAACAACCTGATTTTAGGCCTAGTCGGAACAGTGGTTTCGGGACCACAAATCTGACGATGAAAATTTTATTTTTATTATATTTTTATGGTCTACGAGTTTATAGAATAATTTTGTGAAAGTTTCGTTCGAAAATTTTGACGTTCGGGCACTTAATTAAGTCAAAAGGACTAAATCGTAAGAAGTGAAAAAGTTGAGTTCTACATGTTAGAAGTGTCAAATTGTTATGAGTTTTTAAATTAAAGGTCCTTAAATGGTAATTAGACCATTGGTTAATTGTTGGACAAAAATGGACATAAAATAGGTGTAATAAAATATTTTTAAGTTAGGGGTATTTTCGTAAACTAATAATTAAAAGAATTAAAAAGGGAAATAAGCCAAATTACCTATCATCTTCTTCATTCAACCGTTTCTACCAGCAGCAGCCATAGTTAGGTTTTGTTCAAACTCCCAAGCTCGATTGTAAGTGCTCCCTAACCCCGTTTTTAAAGTTCTTTACATTTTTGAAATCCCGGTAACTTGTTCTACTTATTTCTACCATTAATTTAAGCTAAGGTTGTAACACCTTGATTTTCAGGATTTTCTTAATTTTCGAGAATTTGGTAAAAATTTTAAAATTTGGTATTTGGTTGTGAAATTCATAATTGGAGTGTGTAAATGGGCCTATGGAAGGCCCATGTGTTGGCCAAAACCCGGTAGAATTTTTGAATTTTGGACTTAAGGAGTTAGGGGCATTGGATAGGTGGCCTTATTAAAAGATGTGGGTAAAATATAACACAAGAGAGCCCCTGGCAAAGTGGTTAAGTGACACCACTAAGGAGCTAAAAAGTGCCGTGTAAGTGGTTGGGGGAAGGCCAAGGTTCGATTCACTAAGCTGGCAATTGTGCTGTTATTTTTGTGTCTTGAGCATGCAGGAGTTTGAAGTCGAATGGAACTCTGTTGGAGAGAGTTTGAATCAGTCAAAGGCATGAACTTAGGAGTGATAAGGGGAGAGATTTTAGGGATTTGAATGGAGGCTTAGTGTTGGCCGAATAGTGGGAATTAGGGAGGAGAAATCGGCTTAGGGGTTGTAGGTTAGTATTTTGGCATTAGGGGCTTTAGTTGTGCAGTTTTCTTTTGTTTAAACATCATAGGGTTATTTCTTTTATTCCTTTTCTTCTCTAGCCGAAATCACCATTCGTTTCATCCTCTTTTTTTTTCTCTTCTTTTGCCAAAACTAGACAACTACTTTCTTTCCTTTCATCACCCTTGCTGAATAGCCACAAGAGCCGAAACTTTTGAAGTGGTTGTGCCAATTTCACTCAGACCAGCATCCTTCTTTTCTCTCCTTTTGTTGTGATCAATCCCTTCATCCACTAAACTCTAAAAGTCCCCGACGGCAACACCAATACAAAGCCACCACACCATTTCTTTTTCTTGGTCCTAAAAGTCGAAATACCTTAGTTCTAGGGGCATAGCCGAACCGATAGACCTCTAAGATTCGAAGGCTGCTAGGTGGTTGAGGGATGAGCCTACTTTGGATCTAAGCAGTGCAGAAGGGAAGACTGTGGTAAGTACTCGTTTTCCAAATCGATTCAGTAGTGTAAATATTAAGAAAAGCCGAAACCCCTTATAGTTTAGGGAGGTTATTAATTTGAGGTATAGGCCTCACTGGGCCTTTTTCATTCGACTTTTATGGTTTGTGTAGTGAAATAGACAACTTTGGAGGAGCAGCAAGGCTTGGAGTATCGGTTTGGATAAGCTTGGATCGAATCATCAGACTCTTTGAAGGTAAGTGATCTTTGGCCATTAGGGGTTCTTTGGCCGACTATGGTAAGGTGGATTTTGGATTTGATAAGTATGATTTGTAAACTAAGTATGGTGGTGATTAATTGTAGGTTGTCGAGGGAGACTTTGTTAGCAAACATCACAAAACAGGTGTGTAACAACCCTCAGAGTAGCTTAGATTAATATTCGCTGAAAAGCCGAAATGCTAAAATTTCGGCATTTCGGGAACTTGTGATTTTGCGTTTGGTTATAGATGTGATAAATTCGATAAGTTCGGTGTTTGAGTCGATGGAACAGGTAAGAGCACAATTTTGTGCACGATGGTAAGTTGGGCCTCAATGGGCTAGAATTGGGCCCAATGGGCTTTCGGGCCCATTTGAGTAAAATTGATAGAAAATGAAATTTGGAAAAGCTGCATGTTTATACGGTTAGTACTGTTGTAAAATTTGGGTTAAGTGGGCTTAGTGGGCTAAGTCGGCATTCGTAGGGCCCATTAGGGGTTTTGAGCCCAAAAGCCCGAACTTGATAAAGTGGGTTAAAGATCATTTTTTAAACACTCGAAAAAATTGATAATTATTAATGAATATGGAAAACCCTGATAATTGGTAAAGTTACGAAATTACCCTTATAATATGAAAAATGACTATTTTGCCCCTAGGTAAAAATGACCATTATACCCCCTAGGGTTTAATTATGAATATGATGCATGAGATATTGTTATACATGATATGACATGATATGCACATGATATGATATGAGATGCACTTGATATGCTATGATATACTCATTATATGCATGGGTTAGGTTTTATATAAACAGAGGAAGTGCTTAAAGGGCTTTGCCCTAGTTTATCAGAAAGGGCTTTGCCCCAGTTATTAAAAGAGGCTAGGCCTCTAGTTATATGATAAAGCAGCTATGCTGCTAGTGGAGAGTTTGGTTGGGTGGGTTGAGTTATTCCTCACATGGAGAGCTTGGTTGTTACGGGTGAAGAGTAGCGGATGGTAGGTTGAGTAGTCTCCCCAAATGGGCTTGCATACATTCATTGGTATTACATGTCATATTGAAATGGGCCTATGGGCCATACCGTTTACAGTAAAAGCTTCGGCCTAGTGATATGATTTATGAAAAGGCTTCGGCCCAGTAACCGTTAAATGAAAGGCTTCGTCCCAGTATATGTCGAGACTAAATTAGGGCTTAGGCCCAGTATGCTGATATTAGTTTGGGCTCTAAAAGGGGCTTGATGCACATTGAGTTTCCAAACTCACCCCTTTTCCTTAACCTTGCAGGTGAGCCTTGATGTGGAGACTTGGAGCCAGAAGGGATTCAGAGTGGCCGTGGTGATCGCTTTCGAACTTTGCAATAAGTAACTGGTTTTTTTTCTTTTTATATAAATTTTATCTTCAATATTATTATTGTTTGGTTTTGGGTTGTAATAAGGCCATTTTAATTATCTTTCTAGGATTATTTTATTTTATACTCTATATTTTACTGATAATAATCCAAAATGGGTTAGACTTAGGGCGCGTTTTCAAAATGATACTTGTTTTCAAAATAGCGCAACGATACAGTTAATCGGTTTATCAAAAATATCTACTTAAATGAATTCCAACTCGTTTTTTTTCAAAATCTAACCTCGCACCAAAGTGTGGCAATGGTTGTGGGCATGTCTACGATTGGATCCAGTTAAGAGCGTGGTACTTAAGCAGCCTTCACGGCTCACCTCCTCTGTTTAGGATACCTACCTGGTGCACAGCTTCCATTCACTTTATGAACTTAGCAAAGACTATCTTTTAAAACACTAAGAAGGACGTTGAAAGAGGCATGGGTTTTTTTTAAAAACTTCAATGTGATACGTCGGATCCAGCCATAACGTCTGGGCTGAGTTTGGGGTGTTACATTTAGTGGTATCAGAGCTAGGTTGCAACAACTCGACTGTGGGTTTTAAACGGGTTTAAAATCAAGAATTTCAAAACAAAGGTATTTTTAATCAATTTTTAAAAATTTCTAAAAAGAAACCCTCTTTTGACTTATTTTCTGTGACCAAATATATGTTTTTAAGTTTTAAATGATTTGGAGAAAGAAGTGGCATACTGAATCCCCGGTACCAAGTCTGTAAGTATACTTTATTTTACACCGTGTCGTATTGATATGATACTATAGATAAAACTGAGACCCTACTATGATACTTTAGATAGGGTAGAGCTGTAAAACAGTAGGATTGAGACTGTAGCTCGGCTACAACGTTGTGAAAACAATCCCTGAACTGCTATATGTCCATAAAATATCTCGTAATAAACAACTGAAATATTAAACTAATGTCATAAAATTCGTAAACAAATAATTCAATATGAGTACAAGAGAAACTCGTGGACGAGGTCGCGGACGTGGTCGCGGAAGGGTGCAAGCTGAATCTTCATCCTCAGGGCATAGACCAGCTGAAGAGGCATCCGTGCCACAAGCAACTGAGGCTGGGTTACATGATCGGGCTGCGGGGGACGATGCTTTGTCCCAAGCGATGTTAAGGGTTTTGGAAAGGGTTGCTAGAGCTAGCACTAGGACAGTGAATAGGGGATCCATCTCTGAGCGACTCCGGGCTAACGGAGCAGAGGTTTTTAGGGGCGTATCTGGAGTAGCCCTAAACGTGGCTGAATATTGGCTAGAGGCAACAGAGCGGATTATGGATGACCTAGATATCTCTGTGGAGCAAAAACTGAAGGGGGCCGTGTCGTTGCTAGAGATGAGGCATACCAGTGGTGGATCACTGTAAGGGAGAGTACCCCGATCGAACGAGTAACCTGGGAACTGTTCAAGACTGCTTTTAAGGGAAGGTATGTTGGAGCTAGTTATGTGGATGCCCGTCGAAAGGAATTTTTGAATTTGGCTCAGGGTAAAAAGACTGTTGCGGAGTATGAGGCAAAATTCTTGAGGCTGAGTCGATATGATAGCTGGATAGTTGCGACTGAATATGAGCGCAGTTTTTGATTCGAGGATGGCCTCCGCGATGAGCTTAGGGTGCTGATAGCTCCACAGAAGGAGCGTGATTTCGCTGCGTTGGTAGAGAAGGCTAAGATAGCCGAGGAAGTAAAATGAACTAAATGGCAGAATCGTGAGAGGGATCGACCCAGATTCAGGAGGGATTCTGGACCCTCGAGTGCTGCATATAGAAATGTTAAAAGAGCTAGAATGGTGAAACCGGGTCCGCGGAGAGCAACTCAGGATCAAGTTGCGGAGCAAAGGGGTTTCCAACCGCTGCGAGGAGGACCACCACCACAGAGAGGCCGTGGGCAAGGTAGAGGTGGTAATGGTAATGGACGAGGACGTGGGGCACCTAGCAAGGGTGCTGGACATGCTGAAGCTCGACAGCTGGCGTTGGTTTATGCTACACGGCGTCGTGAAGGGGGTGATGCTCCTGATATTATAACCGGTACGTTCTTCATTCCTAGCACGCCTTACATTGCTTTGATTGATGTTGGTTCCACTCATTTGTATGTTGCCTGTAATGTATCTGGGACGTTGGGTGTGCTTCCTGAGGAGACTGTGAGTGGGGTATCAGTGATAAGTCCTTTGGGACACTCGGTTAAGGTAGATAAACTCTTTAGGGAGGTGCCTTTAGAGACACAAGATAGGATATTTGTAGGAGATTTGATGGAGCTGCCATTTGGGGAATTTGATCTTATTTTAGGAATGGACTGGCTAACTAAGCATAGGGCGACATTGGATTGTGCTGTTAAGAGAATGGTGCTAAGAACTGCCGAGGATGAGGAGATAATGGTCATAGGGGAGTGAAGGAACTATTTGTCCAATGTTGTCTCGGCTTTAAGGGCTGAGAAGTTGATTCAGAAAGGTTGTGAGGCGTTTTTAGCATTTGTGAGTCAAGTTGAACCTGAGGGGATGACTGTGGAGTCAGTTAGGACCATCAAAGAATTTCAAGATGTTTTTCCTGAGGAGCTTCCTGGACTACCTCCAAACAGAGAAGTCGAGTTCGGAATCGACTTGTTACCTGGAACAGCTCCAGTGTCCATTGCACCTTACCGGATGGCACCAAAGGAGTTGATGGAATTGAAAGCTCAGATTCAAGAACTGTTAGATAGAGGGTTTATAAGACCAAGTGTTTCTCCGTGGGGTGCACCAGTGTTGTTCGTAAAGAAGAACGATGGGACCATGCGGATGTGTACTGATTATCGGTAGTTGAACAAACTAACGATCAAGAACAAGTATCCTTTGCCAAGAAACGATGATCTATTCGATCAACTGAGAGGAGCTTCAGTATTTTCTAAGATCGACCTTTGGTTAGGATATCATCAGTTGAGTGTCAAAGAAGAGGATATTCATAAGACGGCATTCAGAACTCGATATGGTCACTACGAGTTTCTGGTTATGCTCTTTGGTTTAACTAATGCACCGACAGCATTCATGGATTTGATGAATCGGGTATTTCAGTCGTACTTGGATCAGTTCGTAGTCGTTTTTATCGATGATATCTTGGTGCACTCGAAAACGGAAGAGAAGCATGATGAGCATCTTCGTATTGAACTGCAAGTGCTAAGGGAAAAGCAACTCTATGCAAAGTTCAGTAAGTACGAGTTCTGGTTGAATGAAGTAACTTTCTTGGAGCATGTTGTGTCTGCTGAGGGGATCAAGGTAGACCCTCGGAAGACTGAGGCGATTCTGGAGTGGAAGCCACCGAGAGTCGTCGATGAATCTAAAGTTTTTCTCGTTGTAGGTTATTATCGAAGATTTGTGGAAAAATTTTCTATATTGGCAGCGCCGTTAACGAAACTTATAAGGAAGGGAGCACCGTTTGTTTGGACAAATACGCAGCAAGAGGCTTTTGAGAAGTTAAAAAAGGTTTTGACTGAGGCACTAGTGTTGATTCAGCTAGAGTTTGGTAAGGACTTCACTGTGTACAGTGACGCGTCACATGTAGGTTTGGGCTGTGTATTGATGCAAGAGGGTAAAATGGTTGCTTATGCTTCACGACAGCTTAAGCCTCATGAGGTAAACTATCCTACTCATGACTTGGAGTTGGCAGCAGTGATCTTTGCGCTTAAGATATGGAGGCACTACTTGTATAGGGAGAGATGCATTATCTAAACGGATGATAAGAGTCTGAAGTACTTGTTGACTCAAAAGGAGTTGAATCTTAGACAGCGAAGGTGGATAGAGTTGTTAAAAGACTATGACTGTTCGATTGAGTACCATCCAGGTAAGGCAAATGTCGTGGCTGGTGCGTTGAGTCGAAGGACTGTGGCAGAATTGAAGGCAATGTTTGCTCGCTTAAGCTTGTATGATGATGGAAGCTTATTGGCAAAGTTACTTGGGTGGAGCAGATTAAGAAGCAGCAGTTGGTGGATGAGTCGTTGGTTTCTCGGTTTTAACAAGCTGAGAAGGGGGAGAATTCAGACTTTGGATTAAATGGTGATAGGGTTCTTTGTTTTCGAGGAAGAATTTGTATGCCGAAGGACTCTGATTTGAGAATGATGATTTTGAGAGAGGCTCATGGTGGACCTTGTGCTATGCATCCAGGAGGGAGTAAGTTGTATCGAGATTTGCGAGAGCTATACTGGTGGCCTGGGCTTAAGAGAGAAGTGACCGAATTTGTGGGAAAATGTTTGACATGTCAACAAGTAAAGGCCGAGCATCAATTGCCTTCAGAATTGTTACAGCCAGTAAAGATACCACTTTGGAAGTAGGAAAGGGTAACCATGGACACCTTCCAAGAAGGACTCAGTTTGGGTGATTGTAGATAGGCTAACGAAATCTGACCATTTCATACCTGTCCGAACCAATTACTCACTTCAGAGGTTGGCCAAGTTGTATGTGGCAGAGATAGTGCGATTGCATGGGGTTCCAGTATCGATAATATCTGACCGAGACCCAAGGTTTACATCTCGATTTTGGCAGAAGTTGCATGAGGCATTGGGAACGCGATTGGATTTTAGTACGGCTTTTCACCCTCAGTCAGATGGGCAGTCAGAGAGGGTCATTCAGATTCTAGAATATATGTTGAGGGGTTGCGTTATCGACTTTAGGGGAAGTTGAGAGGATTACTTGCCATTGGCGGAGTTCGCGTATAACAATAGTTACCAAGCAAGTATTCAGATGGCTCCTTACGAGGCACTGTATGGGTGAAGGTGTCGTTCGCCTACTTGTTGGGGGAAAGGCAAGTACTTGGACCAGAGTTAGTAGCGGATACTGAAGACAAAGTTAAGGTAATCAGGAATTGGTTAAAGGGGGCAGCGGATCGACAAAAGTCTTATGCTGATCTGAAGCATAAGGATATTGAGTATGCTATAGGAGACATGGTCTTTTTGAAGGTTTCGCCTTGGAAGAAGATATTGAGGTTTGGTAGGAAGGGCAAGTTGAGTCCACGGTTCATTGGGCCTTATCGGATCTTTAAGCAGATAGGGCCGGTGGCTTATTAGCTAGAGTTACCTCCCGAGCTGGATCATATTCACGACGTCTTTCATGTGTCCATGCTAAGGCGATATCATTCTGACCCTACTCATATTGTGCCAGTTGCAGAAGTTAAGGTCCAGTCGGATGTGACCTTCGAAGAAGAACCTGTGCAGATACTTGATCGTGACGTCAAGGTGTTGAGAAGAAAGTCAGTCCCATTGGTGAAGGTACTTTGGAGAAATCATGGCAAATAAGAAGCTACTTGGGAGTCAGAGGAGGCGATGCATCAACAATACCCTCAACTGTTTGGATCAGGTAAAATTTTGAGGTCGAAATTTCATTATGGAGGGTAGAGTTGTAACACCCTGATTTTCGGGATTTTCGTAATTTTTGAGAATTTGGTAAAATTTTTAAAATTTGCTATTTGGTTGTGAAATTCATAATTGGAGTGTGTAAATGGGCCTATGGAAGGCCCATGTGTTATCCAAAACCCGGTAGAATTTTTGAATTTTGGACTTAAGGAGTTAGGGGCATTGGATAGGTGGCCTTATTAAAAGATTTGGGTAAAATGTAACACAAGAGAGCCCTCGGCAAAGTGGTTAAGTGACGCCACTAAGGAAATAAAAAGTGGCGTGTAAGTGGTTGGGGGAAGGCCAAGGTTCGATTCACTAAGTTGGCAATTGTGCTGTTATTTTTGTATCTTGAGCATGTAGGAGTTTGAAGTCGAATGGAACTCTGTTGGAGAGAGTTTGAATCAGTCAAAGGCATGAACTTAGGAGTGATAAGGGGAGAGATTTTAGGGATTTGAATGGAGGCTTAGTGTTGGCCGAATAGTGGGAATTAGGAAGGAGAAATCGGCTTAGGGGTTGTAGGTTAGTATTTTGGCATTAGGGGCTTTAGTTGTGCAGTTTTCTTTTGTTTAAACATCATAGGGTTATTTCTTTTATTCCTTTTCTTCTCTAGCCGAAATCACCATTCCTTTCATCCTTTTTTTTTTCTTTCTCTTCTTTTTGCAAAACCAAACAACTACTTTCTTTCGTTACATCACCCTTGCCGAATAGCCACAAGAGCCAAAACTTTTGAAGTGGTTATACCGATTTCACTTAGACCAGCATCCTTCTTTTCTCTCCTTTTGTTGTGATCAATCCCTTCATTCACTAAACTCTAAAAGTCCTCAACGGCAACACCAATACAAAGCCACCACACCATTTCTTTTTCTTGGTCCTAAAAGCCGAAATACCTTAGTTCTAGGGGCATAGCCGAACCTGTAGACCTCTAGGATTCGAAGGCTACTAGGTGGTTGAGGGATGAGTCCACTTTGGATCTAAGCAGTGCAAAAGGGAAGACTGTGGTAAGTACTCGTTTTCCAAATCGATTCAGTAGTGTAAATATTAAGAAAAGCCAAAACCCGTATAGTTTAGGGAGGTTATTGATTTGAGGTATAGGCCTCACTAGGCCTTTTTCATTCAACTTTTATGGTTTGTGTAGTGAAATAGACAACTTTGGAGGAGCAGCAAGGCTTGGAGTATCGGTTTGGATAAGCTTGGATCGAATCATCGGACCCTGTGAAGGTAAGTGATCTATGGCCATTAGGGGTTCTTTGGCCGACTATGGTAAGGTGGATTTTGGATTTGATAAGTATGATTTGTAAACTAAGTATGGTGGTGATTAGTTGTAGGTTGTCGAGGGAGACTTTGTTAGCAAACGTCACAAAATAGGTGTGTAACAACCCTCGGAGTAGCTTAGATTAATATTCGCTGAAAAGCCGAAATGCTAAAATTCCGGCATTTCGGGAACTTGTGATTTTGCAAATACTATCTTTTAAAACACTAAGAAGGACGTTGAAAGAGGCAAGGGTTTTCTTAAAAACTTCAATGTGATACGTCGGATCCGGCCATAACGTTTGGGCCGGGTTTGGGGTGTTACAAAGGTTCATGTCTAAAAATTTACCCATGAATAATATGCATGTATTTTGATGTCTAATGATAGAAAATGAAGGTTGGGTGTTAGATAAACGACTTTTGCTAAGCGATTTTACGTGAAAACGAGTAAAATGACATAATCGGTAAAAATACCTAATGTTCATAAGTACATGTTAGAGTGAGAATTGGATGTTGTTATAGAAGGAAAAAATGATCAGCGTGTCATAAAACATAAGAAAATAGGATGAAGTTTAATTTACGAGATTTGGGGAAAAAGTGTAAATATGCAAAAGTTTAGGGGCAAAATTGTAATTTTTTCAATATATGATTTTGGGTTGATTTGAATAATATGAGTCCTCATTAGGCTATATTTGAAATGATAGTGCAAGGAAAATCAAAATTCGGGCTAAAATCGACAAAATACCAAGTTGTGGAGAAAATGGTAAAAATGACCATTTTCGCATACAAGGTAAGTTCATATGATTTTAATAATGCAATGTGTATTTTAATGTTAATGTTATGATATTATATGAATTTGTAAGTATATATATGGAATAATTTGATATTATGTAAATGATGTAACATTACTATATGGTGTTGGTGTCTTTATAATGGTATGATGATTATTGTTTATGAATTGTTGCATTCTATGATTATTGTTGAATTATTATACAAATTTTGTGGAATACTTGAAAAATATGAGTTGCCACCAGAGTATCGATATTGACATCACAAGAAAGATGGCAAAGGTGTATGATCAAGGAAAATCCCATTTGAACATTAGGAATAGATTAGGATACAAGTGACATGTCACTAGGAATTTGAGATTCAAACTCGTTGATTTGCGTTCCAAGTTCATTTATGGATGCAAGTATCCGAACTCGTTGAGTTGTGTTTCGAGTTTATTATGGATGTGAACACCCGAGCTCATTGAGTTGCGTTCTGAGCTCATTATAGGTGAAATTATGGTAGCTTGATTTCATGTATCTGAATTATATTCTGATGTGTTCAACGGGTAAATCCCAAGTGAACGAAGTGAAATACTCCAGATGAAAGCGACATGTTGGTAACTGTTGTGAAATGAGTACGATGAATAGGTATGTGCGTAAACTCTCGAGTAGAGAACTCGATATGTTGTAATTGTGTGGTAAGAATGTTCATAAGGATGCTTTTGTGATGACCTTGTGATTATGAGTCCATGCTTATGAAGCATAATTATGTGTTCGTACCATGATGGATGAAATGATATTGTATGGATTTGATGAATAATAGTGGTGAATAGTAAATTCAGTCTTGATAGTTTTGAGTTACTGCAGTGGTGCAACTTTGGAAATTCACCATAAATTGTGGAAATTGAGTTAGGGGCTGAATAAAATATGAGATTAAAGATAAATGAGCCTAGTTTCACATACATGCAATTGAACTTTATGTTATGAGATATTTAAATTGTTGTGAGACAGAGTCTGAATGACTTCGAGATCCCCTGTTCCTATTTGAAAAAATTCACTGAAAATTGTACAAAAATAATTAGGAGTTATACTTTACATGTATAGTTTCCTTATGGAGTCTATTTGTAACACCCCTAACCCGTACCCGTTGTCGGAAGGATTAAGAAGTATTACAAAACAAGCACGAAATCTCATTTAACACTATAAAATAATTCCTAAGTTCAACTCATAATAAAAACACTTAAAACATTAATTGAATATCAACCACACATACACATTAACTATATTCATTACCAAACATTTCCATACCACTCAACAACCATATCAAAAGACAATACATACAAAATGTTTATAATGCTATACTCAAAATATACAAGCCATTTTCGCATGGCTATACGAATATATATACATTACCAAAAGATACTTAATTAACAACAAAAGTCAGTCCTATACATGCCATTATCAAAGTTCAACTAAAAGAGTACCAAAAAGAGGCTTAGATAGTGTGGATGACTTCGACTTTGACACTTCCGAGTCCGATAGCTGACGAACAAAATCTATAATACAGGGAATTTAAGCAACAGAGTAAGCGTTTCGATGCTTAGTAAGCTTATAAGTAAGGAAATCATTTGAAACAAATGTACAAAGGAAATAGCATTCATAAGGATAAATAAATGTCTATGCACAAGATCACATATTCATTTTAATTTACACTTCTATCAATATGTTTACACATTCGAAGTCAAACTTAACTAAATTTCATTTGAATCAATTTCATGTAACTCGAGTGAGCTATAGACTTCATATAACCCTAAGGAATGTCCGGGAGAGCATTATTCGATTACATAATCACAACTTATACTGTACCAATTTTTTTTTTTTTACAATGTATATACGATCCATACCTGGTCATATTAGGGATTATGAGCACATTAATCGGAAATATTACGACAGAATCGCACCTTTCCAAACATAAATACTTTCAGAATTTGGCTCGGATATAACAACCAGTACGAATGCCTTCGGGACTTAACCCAGTTATAATAACCCGCACGAATGCCTTCGGGACTTAACCCGGTTATAATAACCCGTACGAATGCCTTCAGGACTTAACCCGGTTACAATAACTCGCACGAATGCCTTCAGGACTTAACCCGGTTATAATAACCCGCACTAATGCCTTCGGAATTTAACCCGGTTACAATAACTCGCACGAATGCCTTCGGGACTTAACCCAGTTATAATAACTCGTACAAATACTATGCACATATATATATCGTAACCCATTAGCATTACTAGAAAACAAGTTCAACATGCTTATCAACCCTTACTCTTACGGCTCAATAGCTACATACACGTAATACGATTTCATTTCGCTATTCTACATGAATTCTTTAACCATCCGGCTCCAAGTCATATAAAATAAAAATCAGTGGTTTCACTATGTAATTTATATAAAACCATAAGATCACAATTTATCTGCTATGCTTGTATATGATACCTATAAAATCATAAGCTAAGTTTCGTTACTCAAAGACTTACCTCGATATATTCAAACGGTTGTAGATTGGTTACTCTATTGCTTTCTCTTTTCCCCTATCCAACTGCGATCCTCCTTGCTCTTTAGCTTAATAAATGTAAATAAATCTGTTTAATATCTTAACTAATATTATTTACTTATTAATCACATTCGGCAGTCACATAACTTACCATGCTTCCATATACACGAATTTAACTATATATATATATATATATATATATATATATCTAAATGTCCCTATGTCTCAAGGTACATACATAAAGCATTCATATATCTATACCTATGTGTGACTATCACAATTTAATCGATTACTTGTTTTATGCACTACCACGTATTCATCTATATATATATAGTATGCCATTTACTCAAAAACCCCATTATGCCGAATTTTCATTTAATATTTTGTTCACATACTCATACATAGACGATTTGAAAATTTTTCCCTTTGACCAATATACATTCGGCAATGATCATAACAACTTAGCAAGTCTTAGAATCCTTCTTTAACATTTTGACTTCATCTTGTTATCCCTCCCCCCAAAGACCGAATGCACACATATAAAAATATAATGCCGAATGTCATTAACCAATAGTCACACACACTACTTATGTACAAAAATTTATCCACCCTAGCCTATAGTTCATTCGGCATTCATCACTCAACCAAACAAAATTTTATAGCAAACTCCTATGACCGAGCACACACATATACTTACATCCCAATACTCATAATATTCAAAATCACATTTTAAATAAATTATCTTAAACAATGCCGAATCCTTATCAAATTTTACTCAATTCAAAACATATAAACAACATTTATTCATGACATCAAGCATCTTTATTTCGGCTATTACTAGTATAAGCATTAACCATTCATATTTTTAGAAAGACCAATTTCTTTCCTCAACACATTCATCATCAAAATTCAATTAAAACAATCAAAATTCCTTCCTTTATAACCATAGTCGAATGCTCCATTCACCCATCATTATTGAAAATTTTAGCATGGACTAAGCAAGAACCATGATAATTTACCTAAAACAAGTAAACATTTCACAAATTTAACACAATATACTAACCTCCCTAAGGATTCAAGTGACCGAAATTCTTCCCCTCCTTTCTTTCTTCTATTCGGCCAAGTTGAACAAAGAGAGAACTTTGTTTTCATCACCAAATTTATTTTATTTTTATTTAAAGTATAAAACCATTTAACTAGAATTAATACATATTTTACTATAAATTCATCATCATGGCCGGCCACTACTAGCAAAAGGGAATATTTGACATGCAAGTCCAAGCATTTTTATAACATGCATTAATAAGTCACTTCAACATTTGCCTAACACATTTCTAAATTTTCTCACATAAGTCCTATTTAGTAATTTCGCATACAAATGATAAAATTAAAGTATGAAACTTTCACACATGCCTTTTTACATACAATAAACACAAATTTTAATGGTTAATTATTTTTACGACTCGGTTTTGTGGTCCCGAAACCACTTTCCGACTAAGGTCAAATTAGGGTTGTCACAATTCTCCCCCACTTAAGAAATTTTCGTCCCCGAAAATCTTACCGGTAAATAGATTTGGGAATCGTTCTTTCATAGAGTTCTCGATTTCCCAAGTAGCTTCTTCCATCCCGTGCTTGAGCCATAACACTTTTACTAAAGGAACCTTTTTGTTTCGTAACTCTTTCACTTCACGAGCTAGGATACGAATCGGTTCTTCTTCATAACTCATATCGGATTGAATTTCAACCTCTGATAGATTAATTATGTGCGAAGGATCAGATCTATAACGTCCAAAGCATCAAACATGAAAAACATTGTGAATCTTTTCGAGTTCAGGGGGTAAAATCAATCTGTATGCAACTGGACCAACTCGTTCGGATATTTCATACGGCCCAATGAACCTCGGACTCAATTTGCCCTTACGGCCAAATCTGAGTATCTTTTTCCAAGGTGAAACTTTAAGAAACACTTTGTCTCCCACCTGATACTCAATGTCCTTTCGTTTCAAATCCGCGTACGACTTCTGACGATCTGAAGCTGCTTTCAGACTTTCACGGATCACCTTTAATTTCTATTCAGCATCTTTAATCAAATCAACCCCAAAGATTTTACTTTTACTGAGCTCGGTCCAAAACAATGGCGTGCGGCATTTACGACCGTACAAAGCCTCGTAAGGTGCCATCTTAATGCTTGATTGAAAACTATTGTTGTAAGCAAATTCAATCAAAGGTAAATACCGTTCCCATGAACCACTAAACTCAAGGATGCAACATCTCAACATATCCTCGAGTATCTGAATTATCCGCTCGGATTGACCATCAGTCTGGGGATGAAAAGTGGTGCTAAAATGCAACTTGGTACCCAATACTTCTTGTAATTTCTTCCAAAATCGCGATGTGAATCTCGAATCTCTATCTGACATAATAGAAATAGGTACCCCGTGCAACCTTACAATCTGAGAAACATACAATTCAGCTAGCTTGTCAAGTGAATAATCCGTACGTACGGGAATAAAATGAGCCGACTTTGTCAGTCTATCAACAACAACCCAGATCGAATCTTTCTTGCTTGATGACAATGGTAACCCAGATACAAAATCCATCGTGATTCGATCCCATTTCCATTTGGGTATCATGATCGGCTGAAGTAACCCTGAAGGCACTTAATGTTCCGCTTTCACTTGCTGACATATCAAACACTTTGAAACAAAGTCAGAAATGTCTCGTTTCATACCAGGCCACCAAAACTGACGTTTCAGATCGTTGTACATTTTTGTACTACTCTGGTGGATTGACATTCGACTGCTATGAGCCTCATCTAAAATCATCGAAATAAGTTCTGCATTTCTTGGAACACACAATCGATTTCTGAACCTCAAACAGTCGTCGTCATCAATTTGAAACTCTGATTCCATATCCGAGACACATTCAGCTCATTTAGCAACCAATTCATCATCTACTTTTTGAGCTTCACGAATTTGATGAATCCACAGTGGTTTAGCCTTTAATTCTGCTACTAACACTCTATCGGATAAAACAGATAGGTGTACATTCATTGCTCGTAAAGCAAACAGTGATTTCTGACTTAAAGCATCGGCAACTACGTTAGCCTTTCCCGGGTGATAGTCGATAACAAGCTCATAATCTTTCAACAACTCGAGCCAACGTCTTTGTCGTAAATTCAATTCTCTCTGAGTCATCAAATATTTGAGGCTTTTGTGATCCGAAAATACATGGCACCTCTCACCAAACAAGTAATGTCGCCATATTTTCAAAGCGAATACGATGGCAGCTAATTCGAGATCATGGGTCGGATAGTTTCTCTCATGTGGCTTCAATTGCCTCGACGCATAGGCTACTACTCGACCTTCTTGCATCAACACACAACCCAACCCAAGTAAGGATGCATCACTGTAAATGACAAACTCTTTACCGGATTCGGGCTGCACCAATACCGGAGTTTCAGTCAAATAAGTTTTCAATTGATCAAAACTTTTCTGACATTCTTCTGACCATTCAAACTTAACATCTTTCTGAAGTAGTTTCGTCATTGGGGTGGCTATCATCGAGAAACCTTTTACAAAGCGTCTGTAATACCCGGCAAGTCCCAAAAAGCTCTGAACTTCAGTAATATTCCTTGGAGGCTTCCAGTTAAGTATGGCTGAAATTTTACTCGGATCAACCCGAATACCCGATGCAGATACCACATGACCCAAAAAGCTAACTTCTCTCAACCAGAACTCACATTTACTGAACTTAGCATATAGCTGCTTATCCCGTAAAATCTGTAACACTAATCTCAGGTGCTCAGCATGTTCGATTTCATTTCTCGAATAGACCAAAATGTCATCGATAAACACAACTACAAACCGATCCAAATACGGTCTGAAGATCTGATTCATCAAATCCATAAATACAGCAGGGGCATTAGTGAGCCCAAACGGCATCACTAAGAACTCGTAGTGACCGTATCTCGTTCTGAAAGCAGTTTTGGGTATATCTGAGTCTCGAACTCGCAATTGGTAATACCCCGATCTCAAATCTATCTTCGAAAATACAGAGGCTCCTTTCAGTTGATCAAACAAATCATCAATACGCGGTAACGGATATTTATTCTTTATTGTTACTTTATTCAACTGACGATAGTCAATGCAAAGTCTCATGGTTCCGTCCTTCTTTTTCATAAACAATACTGGTGCACCCCAAGGTGAAAAACTCGGTCGAGCAAAACCTCTATCCGTCAACTCTTGCAACTGAGTTTCAATTCTTTCAGTTCCGTTGGTGCCATACGATACGGAGCTATCGAAATCGGTGTAGTCCCAGGTACAAGTTCGATGCCAAACTCTACCTCCCGAACAGGTGGTAACCCCGGTAATTCTTCAGGAAAAACATCCGGATATTCACAAACCACTGGTATCGATTCAAGTTTCTTTTCTAACTCTTTATTATCAAGTACGTATGCCAGATACGCTTCACACCCCTTTCTCACATATTTTTGAGCTAACATCGAAGATATTATTGTTGTCAATCCATTCAAAACAGTAGACTCAACTTGGATTATCTCATTATTTGCACACCTCAAATCAATAGTCTTATTTTTGCAATTCACAACAGCATCATGTACGGTCAACCAATCCAAACCGAGAATAATAACAAATTCATCAAACGGTAAAAGCATCAAGTCGCCCGGAAAATAGGAGCCTCGGATTATTAAGGGGCATTTCTTACACACCTTGTCGACAAGCACATAACGACCCAAGGGATTCGACACTCTAATAACGAACTCAGTAGACTCAACAGGTAAAGTCTTACTGGATGCTAAAGTCTCACATACATATGAATGAGTAGAACCAGGGTCAATCAAAGCAATCACATTAGTATCAAAGAGAGTGAAAATACCAATAATAACATCAGGCGAAGAAGCATCCTCGCGAGCACGTATAGTATAAGCTCTAGCAGGAGCACGAGCCTCAGATCTGACTGTAGCATCTCTAGATCCTCTCTGACCGCCACTAGCATTTCCCGTATTTTTAGATGGTCTACCTCTAGTTGTAGTAACACTCGGTTTCCCACTCTGATTTACATTCTGCTCAGACAGTCTCGGACAATCCTTGATAAAGTGGTCAGCTGATCCACACTTATAACAAGAGCGGTCATGGAATCTACAACTCCCCGAATGCCATTTACCGCAGTACTGGCACTCTATCCTGTCCCGACGATCATTTCCAACACTTGCAACTGAAGTGACTCGCGTACTCACAGGGGGTCGATCACGATCTCGTCTGAAAAAGCCCGAAGTATCTTTAGATCGGCCTGGTTCATTTCTAAATTTCTTTGATGATTGTTGAAAGGGCTTTCCCGAAGATCTCTTATGAAACTCTCTTGCTTCCACTTCAGCTTTTCTTTTCTCTTTATTGAGCTCTTCGGCTTTGCAAGCTCGCTCAACAAGTACTATAAACTCTCGTATTTCAAGAATGCCAACAAACATTTTTATATCTTTGTTCAACCCGTCCTCGAAGCATTTACACATGATAGCCTCGGACAAAACACATTCCCGAGCGTATCTACTGAGTCTGACAAACTTTCGCTCATACTCAGTAACTGACATAGAACCCTGCTTAAGCTCAAGAAATTCTTTTCGTTTCTGATCGATGAATCTTTGACTGATATATTTCTTGCGGAACTCGATTTGAAAGAATTCCCAAGTAACCCATTCTCTCGGCACGACAGAAACCAAAGTATTCCACCAATAATAGGCAGAATCACGTAGCAAAGATATAGCACACTTTAGGCATTCATCGGATGTGCAAGATAGTTCATCAAGTACTCGAATAGTATTGTCCAACCAAAATTCAGCTTGTTCGGCATCATCACTGTCTGTAGCTTTAAATTCAGTAGCCCTGCGCTTTCGAATTTTGTCAACCGGGGGCTTATTCAACCTCATCAGATCAATTACCGAAGGTATCGCGGGTACAGGGGGTGTATTAGTCAGGGGTGGGGGTTGTGGAACAGCCGTATTAGTTCGAATATACTGATTGAACCAATCATTCATCACGTTATAAAAAGCCTGTCTAGCTTCATCATTCTGATTACTAGCAATAGGTTGAGAGTCCACCAGCGCTGTCCCATGCGCGGGAGCAGGCGCTACACTCTCAATATCATCAGCTACCGCTCGGTTGGGATTGGGATCCATTTCTATAAATAAACACACTTTTAACTGTCAGAAATCACCACACTACCAAATAAACACATAATGGCATGTATAGCTAGACCCGAACGTATTACGGTAGTCTTAGAATCGACTAAACACGCTCGATATCAAATAAAATGTAACACCCCTAACCCGCACGCTGTCGGAGGGATTAAGAAGTATTACAAAACAAGCACGAAATCTCATTTAACACTATAAAATAATTCCTAAGTTTAACTCATAATAAAAACACTTAAAACATTAATTGAATATCAACCACACATACACATTAACTATATTCATTACCAAACATTTCCATACCACTCAACAACCATATCAAAAGACCATACATACAAAATGTTTATAATGCTATACTTAAAATATACAAGCCATTTTCGCATGGCTATACGAATATATATACATTACCAAAAGATATTTAATTAACAACAAAAGTCAGTCCTATACATGCCATTATCAAAGTTCAACTAAAAGAGTACCAAAAAGGGGCTTAGATAGTGTGGATGACTTCGACTTTGACACTTCCGAGTCCGATAGGTTGAACGAACAAAATCTATAATATAGAGAATTTAAGCAACAGAGTAAGCGTTTGATGCTTAGTAAGCTTATAAGTAAGGAAATCATTTGAAACAAAAGTACAAAGGAAATAGCATTCAGAAGGATAAATAAATGTCTATGCACAAGATCACATATTCATTTTAATTTACACTTCTATCAATATGTTTACACATTTGAAGTCAAACTTAACTAAATTTCATTTGAATCAATTTCATGTAACTCGAGTGAGCTATAGACTTCATATAACCCTAAGGAATGTCCGGGAGAGCATTATTCGATTACATAATCACAACTTATACTGTACCAATTTTTTTTTTTACAATGTATATACGATCCATACCTGGTCATATTAGGGATTATGAGCACATTAATCGAAAATATTACGACAGAATCGCACCTTTCCAAACATAAATACTTTCAATTTGGCTCGGATATAACAACCAAAGACGAATGCCTTCGGGACTTAACTTGATTATAATAACCCGCATCGAATGCCTTCGGGACTTAACCCGTTATAATAACCCGCACGAATGCCTTCGGGACTTAATCTGGTTACAATAACTCGCACGAATGCCTTCGGGACTTAACCCGTTATAATAACTAGCACGAATGCCTTGAAATTTAACCCGGTTACAATAACTCGCACGAATGCCTTTCGACTTAACCCGATTATAATAACCCGTCTTTAATACTATGCACATATATATATCGTAACCCATTAGCATTACTAGAAAACAAGTTCAACATGCTTATCAACCCTTACTTTACGGCTCAATAGCTACATACACGTATCTACGATGTCATTTCGCTATTCCACATGAATTCTTTAACCATCCTACCTCCAAGTCATATAAAATAAAAATCGTGGTTTCACTATGTAATTTATATAAAACCATAAGATCACAATTTATCTACTATGCTTGTATATGATACCTATAAAATCATAAGCTAAGTTCCGTTACTCAAAGACTTACCTCGATATATTCGAATGGTTGTAGATTGGTTACTCTATTGCTTTCTCTTTTCCCCTATCCAACTGCAATCCTCCTTGCTCTTTAGCTTAATAAATGTAAATAAATCTGTTTAATATCTTAACTAATATTATTTACTTATTAATCACATTCGGCAGTCACATAACTTACCATGCTTCCATATACACGAATTTAACTATATATATATATATATCTAAATGTCCCTACGTCTCAAGGTACATACATAAAGCATTCATATATCTATACCTATGTGTGACTATCACAATTTAATCGATTACTTGTTTTATGCACTACCGCGTATTCATCTATATATATATATAGTATGCCATTTACTCAAAAACCCCATTATGCCGAATTTTCATTTAATATTTTGTTCACATACTCATACATAGACGATTTGAAAATTTTTCCCTTTGACCAATATACATTCGGCAATGATCATAACAACTTAGCAAGTCTTAGGATCCTTCTTTAACATTTTGACTTCATCTTGTTATCCCCCCCCCAAAGACCGAATGCACACATATAAAAATATAATGCCGAATGTCATTAACCAATAGTCACATACACTACTTATGTACAAAAATTTATCCACCCTAGCCTATAGTTCATTCGACATTCATCACTCAACCAAACAAAATTTTATAGCAAACTCCTATGACCGAGCACACACATATACTTACATCCCAATACTTATAATATTCAAAATCACATTTTAAATAAATTATCTTAAACAATGCCGAATCCTTAAGTGATTAAACATCAAATTTTACTCAATTCAAAACATATAAACAACATTTATTCATGACATCAAGCATCTTTATTTTGGCTATTACTAGTATAAGCATTAACCATTCATATTTTTAGAAAGACCAATTTCTTTCCTCAACACATTCATCATCAAAATTCAATTAAAACAATCAAAATTCCTTCCTTTATAACCATAGTCGAATGCTCCATTCACCCATCATTATTGAAAATTTTAGCATGGGCTAAGCAAGAACCATGATAATTTACCTAAAACAAGTAAACATTTCACAAATTTAACACAATATACTAACCTCCCTAAGGATTCAAGTGACCGAAATTCTTCCCCTCCTTTCTTTCTTCTATTCGGCCAAGTTGAACAAAGAGAGAACTTTGTTTTCATCACCAAATTTATTTTATTTTTATTTAAAGTATAAAACCATTGAACTAGAATTAATACATATTTTACTATAAATTCATCATCATGGCCGGCCACTACTAGCAAAAGGGAATATTTGACATGCAAGTCCAAGCATTTTTATAACATGCATTAATAAGTCACTTCAACATTTGCCTAACACATTTCTAAATTTTCTCACATAAGTCCTATTTAGTAATTTCGCATACAAATGATAAAATTAAAGTATGAAACTTTCACACATGCCTTTTTACATACAATAAACACAAATTTTAATGGTTAATTATTTTTACGACTCGGTTTTGTGGTCCCGAAACCACTTTCTGACTAAGGTCAAATTAGGGCTGTCACACTATTTGTAATAGAAAAAAACGGCATTGCTCTTTGAACTCTGTACAGAGAGAAAATTGATTCGTAGTGAAAAGAGGTCAGAGTAGCTGAAAACTGAAATAGGGTAAACTTTAATGAATAAACTGTACCAATTGGCTAAACCAAAAATTCTGGAAATTTTATGGGATAAAGTTACATGAGTCTAGTTTTATGGAAAATTAACATAACTTAATTTGGAGTTTCGTAGCTGTAATTTAGTAAAACAACTCAAACTGAACATGTGTAAATTGTACAATTTTGGTGTTTTATCTTAGAAAAGTATGATGGTAATTGCTTATTAATTTCATATGGACTTACTAAGCGTAAAGCTTACCCCTTCCTCTCCACTTCTTCAGTTTTGGCAGGTCGGCTCGGGGTTGGAGATCGCCGGAGGCAAAATCACACTATCAAGCTATCACTTTTAGGAGAATTAATTTAATATTTGAAATATCAAGTGAGTGACATGTATAGGAAGTTAGTTTGTGATATGTATTATTATTATGAATTTGGCCAACCGTATTGGTCTGCATTGAGCTATCATATATGGTCATGAGATATGACCTTCATTCATTATGGGTTGTAAATTTAATTAAACATGTTATGTCTTATGGTTGTGATGTAATGATATAGTTAGGTTTGTTTATTATGCATGATTAGTAATATATCCTATAAGTTGAATGCATGCCTATGGATTATGAATTAAATATGTAATACGGAGATGATTGATGTTGCCTTGGACATGGATGTTTAAGGGACGATATGCATGTGTTTGAGAAGTTTTGAATTAAATGAAAATTTATGGCCCGGTCTTCGTCTTTGTGTATGGTTAAGTCTGGTAATGCCTCGTACCCTGTTCCAACTTTGGATACGGGTAAGGGGTGTTATATTTTATTTTACTAAAATTAAACATAAATTAATAAAAACATAAGATGTAAAAAAATCTAAAAAATCATTAGAAAACAAGCTCATTTTCTGCTGAAAAGACTCTAATATGCCACAACGAACTACGGCAAATCAATACATCTCATGCTATAGGAGATAATAGTCAAAGCACTAATACAAACTCTTCACAATTTGCTAAGGTGATGAAATCGCTAAGATCAATTGCAACTTCGTGTGATCCACAATCAATCTACACATAAGAAACAATGAGGCATTAAGCAAAAAACTTAGTAATTACACAAGGAACATACTCAACTTACCTTAGAATCATTCGAGGGGTTAATTCATTTTAAAGGCTTCACACATTCATTACTAATTATACAATATAAATATAATTATGAGGAGCATATTTCTAATTCCCATTTTATGCATTTCACGAGTCATGTTTCCTTAGGACAAGTTAATTTATATGTTTTATTCCTAATTTTCTCAATTCCATTTGGCCTAATGGTTCAACATAACTTGTATTTAAAGGATCATACTAGCAAGTCATTTTAACCCCCTTGCATTCATTACAAGATTCACATTTTAGTTCAATATTCTAAAAATTTAAGTTCTCATTATTTTTATAGCATGTAGCCTTAGTAAATGCTAATAAAAGTTACTTGGATACTTGAGAAACCATTAAAACTCTATACGTATATAACACTAAAATTGATTCCAACTAAACATTAACATACAAGGGACTAGAACGACGAAAATGTGCAAGTGTACACAATCGCAACAAGTAATAAAGTGACAAGTAAATTTCGAGTTATCGTACCCATAGGGACTGTGAAAAGAATTATTTATGAATGCTATTTAAAACACTTTGGTGAAGAAAAATATTTTGTTTGAAGAGGGTGATTAAAAACTAAGATTTTAAACTAAGTAAACTAAATAAATAAAACTCAAATGCACGATTTCAGAATATGATTTAATCAAGATGACATACTTGTGTTGGATTAATTACATTTCTTTAACTTAGAATTATTAAACTCATGTTTATGTTGTTACAAATAAATTCACAGCAACTCGGTAATTTGTTAACTTATGAACATACTCACCTACACAAATCCATTCATCTCTTAACATATCCTTATGTTAATTCAATCGATTAAACAAATTCTAATAAGCAAACATGTTATTGCACAAACATACTCATTAAATTGAACAAATCTCCTGTATATTCCTATGTCAATTCAAACGATTAATTAAATCTAATGAGCACATAAAACACTATGTGAGGTAACAAAATATCTTTACCTTGAAACAGTTTAATCACAAAAATCTTGCAAGTTATGCGAGGCAAATGTATCGCAAGATACAATGCTAATTTAACCTTCAGCTACCTTAGAAGAATAAACATGCACTGATTAAGTACTGTGTCCATTAATTACAATTTCAATCCGTTTAAATAATTAATTCATTAGTTCCCTCACAATTATAATGCAATAATAACTTAGGCATGATTTTACTTTATCAAACATTTTACCGAGGCCCATAACAACATAAACAGAATTTTAATAATTTAAGAGGACGAAATGCAATCAACCTAACATGAACTAAATTCAAGCTAACCTGATTAAATTAACCATTCCAACAACATAAATATTCATAGATATGTTCATCACAAAAACAACAAAAATTAAAGAGATAGGGAACAAGAATCAAATATGGTGTTTTCCGTGGCTTGACTAGGTTGCTCCGTTCTTCCTTCTTTGTTTTCCTCGTTGATCAAGGCTGCTATGAACATTCAATTGCTGCTCCAAAATGGCTGAAGAAGAATCCTTTCTCAAGGGGAGAAATCGACAAAAGAGCAAGGAACTTTGAATGGAAAAAAATGAGAGAAAAAATGAAAGATGAGAGAAGAATTGTGAGAGAAGAGATGTGAATGAGGGATGCGTTGAATGATCAGCCAAGGGGGGTTTTTATAGCTGAATGTGTCAGCTGAAATTTGCTAAAAATAGCAGCCAAAGAGCCACCCCTTGGCCGGCCTCCTATGTGGCAAAGTGTATGGCTTCAACTTTGCTAAAAATGGCTTGGGGCAAATCTACAAAGCCACCAATTGTTGAGGGGTTTAATTGCAATTTGAACAAGTCTTCAAGGGCTTCTTTGTAGCTTAAATAATCAGCTAATGAGCTGAATTGGGTCAGCACTTGGACAGTTTTGGGCTGTCCTTTTCTTGGCCAGTTTGGTTTACTTGGTTCGGTTTAATCGGACCACTTCTTGATAATTAATTAATCATAATTTATTAACCCAAATTAAATTGGATATAAATTAAAATTAATTATTTTTTGAATAAATAAATATAATTTTGGACTGTCTTAGTCTAAAATTTAATTCGCCTCGATACTTCAAATTGCTTTTCGATTTTGTGCTTCTAGTAGTGCCTGCCGAGCCATTTTTCGCCCTTTGTGCAATTATTTAACATGTTCATATTATGAAAATTAATTATGAAATTAACTAAAATTTAACACGTTCATATTTTAAATTCACTTTAATTATTTTATGAAAATTAATTATTTTTCAAGAAGAATTTAACCGAATTCGCATAAATTTAAGTTAAAAAGGGTATGAAAAAGTGTGTACATTTTTGTGTTTCCACACCCCCAAACTTAGTTCATTGCTTGTCCCGAGCAATGGACAAATTGAAAGAATTTCCCATAAACACCTTTGAAAAATTCCTTGAAAACAACATTCTTCCCAGAATTATGAATTTAATATACTTATGCTCAAAAACAAGAAAATTGATAGTTATGTTTACTTAAGTATACATATCATTCAAATTAATCTTAATAATTCCTATGATAGCAAAAATTAGACTAAATGCTTTCTAATAAAGTCACGTTAAACCTTACCAATTTAATTTTATTCCATTATTCAAGATTAAGCTGCAATCATTAAGTTTAACTTATGCCTTTATATGTTGAACATAGCAATTTCTCTCCACTACTGTAGGTAGCATTGGAACTTTGAATCAATAGGTCTTTAACAATGTTGTAACGTGGCTGGGCTTAGGGGTAGGTAAAAGATAGATAAATTTAGGCTTTTAAACCCTAGACTCAGCTTCAATTGGACCTTTGGAATAATTTCCTTCAATACACCAACTTAATTTGCTTTCATATTCTCTTTTGTACATCTTATTTTAAGAACTCATGCTCTTTTTTTTTAACATGAGCATTTTACTGAATGTACTACAATTTTAGAGCATTTGATATTTCTTTTCAACTCCTCCAAACTTATTTTTAAAGAATACTTTGAATAGTACTGAGTCTAGTGTTTGGGACAATTTTAAGATAGTTAAGAGAGAAGTGATGGTTTAACTTGCAAGGGTTCAAATAAAATTAGGCCATATAGTCTCAAAGTTGGGTTTCAAAAGATAAAAATTTCATCATGGTTGGCTTGAAAGGCTCAAACGGTCCAATCGAAAGTTGCCTAAATCATTTTCAATGTTCAATGCTTCCTAGGATTGTGACTCAAGAAACTACTAAGTCAATTCTAAAGACTTAAACTTTCATGCATGCCTAACTTTCGTAAGGAACTAAAAATTTATGGTACGGTTTGCATGCTTTATTAGAAATACATTCATATCATTATTAAGCTAACATAATAATTTATTGAAATAATAGAACATACTTAACAAAATTTCCAATTATTGAACAAAATATATCCTAACCATAATAAAAAGAAAATTTTATTCTCTGTGGAAATAATTCAATTTTTCGATCCCCCTACTAAAGATGAACAATATCCTCATTGTTGAAATTGAATAGATACTATACACCAGGTAGGATTCTAAAAAAAAGGAGGTGAGTCAAATTGACTGCTTAAGTACCAAGCTCTCTCTAGATCTAATCCTAGACATGTATATACCTATTGCAACACTTTATACTTTGTGACTTGTTCATTATTCATGATTTCCATCTCTTGCTTTATTATGCCAAAAAAATTCCTAATTAAACTTAATCCTAAAATGACCTAAGAACAAAAATAAATAAATTCAAGATCCCCCCTTTTATTTATTTGCATATCCTTCTGAATTTGACTTATCTTTTGCTCCATCATTATTGTCTTTGCATGAATTGCTTCACTCCTTCTTCGATAATGGACTCCATGGTTCAAATATAAAATCTAGAAATTCAGGCACAAAAATAAATGGGTCATTGTAAATTTTCTTAAGAGCATTTCTCATCGAGTCATCCCTTATTTTTAAGTATCTCCAGTAAGCTTGTTGCTGCCATTGCATAAGTTGCATTATGTCCATCAATTTTGATAGCTCATCTCGAAGATCTGGGTGAGGTGATTGAGCTCTGAACATTGAATTTTTGGCATCAAGTTTGGTTCCGCCTTATCTGGGACTTCAACTGATTGCATTATGGGATCTTCTTCTTCTTCTTGGGGGTCCTCACTTTCTTGAACTCGTTACTGTAGAACAGATTCTCCAGCTATTCGATAGAGGTCCCAATTTGTGATTGTGCCCTGGCTATAACCTGTCTTCTTTATGTTTACAAGAATTTTAGCTTTCAAGCACAGAACTGTTATTGTAAAAGGAAAGTAGGCTGGTCTAGAACGTCTAACGGCACAATTTCGCACCTCTCTCAGGATGATTTTTCCCACATCAATGGTCTTTCCAGTTAAAATCGAGTATAATAAGACTATTCGCTCTAATGAAATTGTAGTCCCATGTGAACTAGGCATAAGGCTGAAACGGATGAAATAGAACCATACCTTTTCGAGTGGTGTCAGATATTCTCTTCGACCATTGTGGATTTCTTGCTTTGACACAGCCCACTTAGAACCTGGAATTGTAAGTTCCTCAAGAATTTCTTGCAAATTTTCAGGCTCTATATTGCTCATCAAGGAAGAATAATCATCATTTTCGAAATCAGGCAATTCAAAGAACTCATTAATAGCGTTTGAAGTTATTGGTACCTTGATTCCACGAACTGGAACTTCTGTCAACTCGCTTGAGGTTAAATTCACATAGAATTTGCGCACTAACTCCTCATCCACACTAGGTCTCTTCTCACAAAATAATTCCCAATTGAGGGCTTCAGCAACTTGACGAATACATGCCATAAAGTCTTTGTAGTTGCTTTCTTTCAATGTAAATTCTTTCTCTGGATGCATCTGTTGATTTTTGAAGATACTCTCGTATCTTGCTTTAGCTTCTTCACAATGGAACTTGTTTTGTGTTTCATCAATTTGGGCGCAGACATAAGTTCTCTTGCGAGGCATGATTAACCTAAACAAAAGATGGGAAAAATTATTTTCTCAAAAATTTAATTAATAAAAATTATTGATTCAATAAATTGAAAAATTAAATATTAGAATAACTCCTAAAAATAATTAGAAAGCAAAATAGGTCGATTTAAGGTAGGTTGGAGGATTTAGCTAAGGATGGGTGAAGGTGTGTGTCGCTCGGGTGTTGGAACGCTGCTAGGTGCGCGGCTGGAAGGGCGTGCAAGCAGGCAGCAGTACGTGGGAGCTGGGCTGGGTGTGCGAGCAGCACGTGGAGCTTCGTGGAGCTTCGTGGAGCAGGCCTAGTGCAGGCACTAGGTGCAGGTGTAGGACACAGCCTGGGCAGCTGGGGCTGGAGCAGTAGGCGCTGAGCAGGGGCCAGGCGCGCAAGGCAGCACTCGATAGGCAGGCGTGCGTGAGGTCTGCTGGGCATGCGCTGGCTGACTACTAGTGATGTTGTGGCTAGGAGCTTGCGCACTTAAGGGATTTGGTGCTTTGGGGTTTTGAGTGATGAATGAATTGAGGGAAGTAAGGGTGGAATTTATAGTGAGAGTAGTAAGAATTAGAGTAGAATTCTTTGTAGAATTTAACAAATAAAAAAAATTCTAATTCTTATTCTACTCAAAGTTAACAACATTTAATAATCAAATATATGCATATTAAATTATTAATGCTATTAATTTATTAAAACAAGATTAAAATTAAACTAATCCTAATTCCATGCTAAGTTGATAAAAATTAATATATCAATTATAACAGATATAATTAAAGATTATCATCTTATTATTATTTGTAAAATAAAATTTTAATTAAAAACATTTATTCTAGATGCCTTCTAAAAATATTTACAAAACGAGGCACCTAATTTTTATTATTTACAAAAAAAAGTAACCAAATTTTAAAAATAATTCAATTAAGTCCCTAGACTTAATGAAAATTTGAAATTGAGTTCCAATTTAAAACTTGGATCAAAATTGACCTTTTTATTTGAAAAACCAAAAATTTAATTTTCTATTTAGGGAATAATTTCTCGAAAAATTATGTTGAAATCAATTCCCAAGAAAGACTGGAGGGGTCACAAGCGGTCCTGCTTAAGTTCCAATCTCCTAGACAGAATTTATTTAAACATACTAATCCCGAAAATATACCCTAAATCATTTATTAAAAAAAGCAAAATAAAAAAATTTAAACATCCGATAAGATGAACGAAATTTGATTATGTTCAATCTTATCTCCCCAGTAATGTTTCAGACGCTGAGCATTAACTTGAAAATTACCTCCCTTACCTTGGAGTTCAACAACTCCGTATGGATAGACACGATGAATCGTAAATGGACTGGACCAACGTGATTTTACTTTACCTGGAAAGAACCTTAATCTGGAATTAAATAACAAGACTTCCTGACCTGCTTCAAATTCTCGAACTCAAATGTGCTTGTCATGCCATTTCTTAAGTCTCTCTTTGAGTAATTTGGCATTTTCGTACGAGAACATTCGGAATTCCTATAGCTCATTGAGTTGGAGCATCCGTTTCTCTTTAGCAAGGTTAAGATCCATTTTGAGTTGTTGAAGGGCCCAATAAGCTTTGTGCTCTAACTCTAAAGGCAGATGACAGGCTTCCCTAAATACCAACCTGTAGGGTGACATCCCTAAAGGTGTCTTGTATGCTGTTCTGTAAGCCCATAAAGCATCATCCAGTCTTTTGGACCAATCTCGTTGGTTCGGGCAAACTACCTTTTCAAGTATGCCTTTGATTTCCTTGTTTGCCAGTTCATTTTACCCATTCGACTGTGGATGGTAAGCTATAGCGACCTTGTGTTTCACTTCATGTTTATCTAATAACCATTTCAACCACTTGTTCACAAAATGGGACATTTCATCATTGATGATGGCTCTTGGGGTTCCAAACCTTGTGAACACATGTTTCTACAAAAACCTCATCACAACCTTAGCATCGTTTGTCTAATAGGCTTCAGCCTCAATCCACTTAGACATATAGTCTACAGCTACCAAGATGTACTTGTAACCAAAAGATAGAGGGAAAGGACCGAGGAAGTCGATACCCCAAACATCAAACAATTCTACCTCAATGATATTTGTTCGAGGCATCTCACTTCTGTTGGTGACATTTCCAATCCTTTGACATCGATCACAACTCTTTACATAAGCATTTTTGAATAATGTTGGCCAAAAGAATCTGGCTTGCAATACCTTGGCTGCAGTACGCGTACCTCCGAAGTGTCCCCCACTTAGAGCTGAGTGATAATGATATAGAATCTAATGTACTTTATCTTCTGCCACGCATCTCCTGATCATTTGATCTGCACACTTCTTAAACAAGTATGGCTCTTCCCAGAAATAGTACTTCACATCGTGAAGAAACTTTTTTTTTGATGATATGTCTTATCAATCGGCATCAAACCACAAGCTAAAAAGTTAGCAATATCAGCAAACCAAGGGGTATTATAGACATGATTTAGCTTCAGTATGTGTTCATCTGGAAACATCCCTCGAATTGGTATAAAAAGAGAGTTCCCTTCTTTCGGCTCCAATCTAGATAAGTGGTCTGCTACTTAATTTTCTACTCCCTTTCGATCTTGAATTTCTAGATCAAACTCTCGAAGTAGAAGTACCTATCGGATCAACCTTGGCTTAGCGTCATTCTTGGCAAGTAAATACTTAATTGTTGAGTGGTACGTACAGACAGTCACTTTGGTACCTACAAGATACGATCAAAACTTGTCAAAAGCAAACACAATAGCAAGTAACTCTTTTTCTGTTACCATGTAATTTAGTTGAGCTCCTGTTAGAGTCTGACTCGCATAGTAGATTGGATGAAAAACTTTGTTCCTTTGTTGTCCCATAACAGCTCCTATCGCGAAGTCACTTGCTCACACATCAATTCAAATGGCAAATCCCAGTCTGGTGTAACAATTATAGGTGCTGTAACTAACCGACTCTTCAAATCTTTGAAAGCCTTTAAACATTCCTCATCAAATTTGAATGTCGTGTTCTTTTCCAATAATTTGCATAATGATTTAGCAATTTTGGAGAAGTCCTTGATGAATCTTCGATAGAAACCGACGTAGCCTAATAAGCTCTTAACACCCTTTACAGATGTTGGAGGTGGGAGTTTCTCAATAACATCTACCTTTGCTTTATCAATCTTTATTCCATGTCTTGTTATCCGATGCCCTAGAACAATCCCTTCTCGTACCATGAAATGACACTTTTCCCAGTTGAGTACTAGGTTTGTTTCTTCACATCGCCTTAGTACCTTGGCTAGATTGGCTAGGCAATCATCATATGCATCTCCAAATACTAAAAATTCATCCATAAAAACTTCCAAATACTTCTCAACCATGTCAATAAAAATAGACATCGTACATCTTTGAAATGTAGCAGGTGCGTTACATAAACCAAATGGCATGTGTCTAAATGCAAATGTACCATACGGGGAAGTGAATGTTGTCTTGTGTTGATCTTTTGGTGCTACTGCAATCTGATTATACCCCGAGTATCCATCAAGAAAATAGTAATAGTCTCGCCCTGCGAGTTTATCCAGCATCTAGTCCAAAACAGACAAAGGAAAGTGATCTTTCCTAGTCGCCTTGTTCAGCTTTCGATAATCTTTGCAAATTCTCCATCCCGTAACCGTTCTAGTTGGTATCAACTTGTTATTCTCATTTTTTATTACTGTTATACCTCCTTTCTTTGGCACACACTGGACCAGACTTACCCATTAGCTATCTGAGATGGGGTAAATTATACCCACATCTAACCACTTGATGATTTCTTTCTTTACTTCTTCTTTCATAATGAGGTTCAATCTTCGTTGTCCATCAATGATCCCTTTTTTGCCATCTCCTATTATGATCTTGTGCATGCATACAGATAGACTAATACCGTGAATATCGGCTATGGCCCATCCGATAGCCTTCTTGAATTGTTTCAATACAAGGATGAGTTTCTCTTCTTGCTCACTAGTTAATTCTACTGAAAAAATCACAGGAAAAGTAGAAGTGTTACCTAAATAAACATAATTTAAATGTGAAGGTAGTACCTTGAGTTCTAATTTAAGTGGCTCATCGATTAACGCTTTTGGTTGGGCATAATCCCTTTTATCTAATTCCAAAGATTCAAAACGGGATTGCAGATTAAATCCTTTTTTATTAGCTTCTAGCAACGCTAAGTATTCATCCTCCTCTTCATCATTCGAAAGATCTGATGTCAAAATTTGTTCCAACTAATCCTCAACATAGTTGAGCTTCTTCTCCACTATTAAATCCTCTAAATCGAATACTGTAGAACAATCATCAATTGTGTAAGGAAATCGCATAGACTTAAAAACGTTAAATGTTACCTGATCATCCTTAACACGTATAGTAAGCTTGCCCTTCTGCACATCAATAAGGGTTCTTTCGGTTGCTAAGAACAGTCTTCCTAAGATAATTGGCACTTCTTTGTCTACTTCAAAGTCTAGGATAACAAAATTAGCAGGGAGATAAATTTATCTACACGTACCAATACATCATCGATTTTTCCTTCTTGATGTGCTAAGGATCGATCCGCTAATTGAAGTGTAACCGTAGTAGGTCTAACTTCACCTATCCCCAACTTCCGAAATATTGACATAGGCATCAAGTTAATACTTGCACCTAAGTCACATAATGCCTTACCACAATATGTTGCTCCAATGTCGCAAGAGATGGTAAAACATCCAGGATCCTTCAAATTTGGGGGTAGTTTGTCTTGAAGATATGCACTGCATTCATTCGTCAAAGCCACCGTCTCAAATTCTCCAAGTCTTCATTTTTTGGATAGGATATCCTTCATGAATTTGACGTAGTTCAGCATTTGCTCAAATGCTTCAACCAACGGGATGTTAATATGAAGTTGCTTGAGTACATCTAGGAACTTCTTGAATTGAATCTCCTGCTTCTTTTTTTGAAGTCTTTGAGGGTAGGGTGGTGGTGGTTTCTTTACTAGAACTGGTTGATTCATCTTCTGTGGCAATTCTGCATTTAACAGAGTTGTTAGTTTATCAGAATTAGCTGGTTATGAAATTACCTTGTCATGTTTTGCAGATTTTGGTTCTTGTGAAACTAGAATTTCAACATTCGGTTGAACTTCCTCTGAATCTTGAGTGTCAGCTTGCTCCTTTTCAGCTTCGATGGTGTTAGGCTCTACTATCTTTCCACTCCCCAATGTCAATGCTTTGCAATGCTCCTTCCCTAGATTCCTCGAATTCTCTGTATCACTAGGTAAAGCACCTTGTGGTCGGTTCCTGAGTTCAGTAGCAAGCTGGCCCACTTGATTCTCCAAATTCCTTAGAATGGCGTCGTTTTTCGCCATGTATGCCTTCATTAAATTCTCTAAGCTACTGGATGATTCAGCTTGAGCTGGTTTCTAAACTTGTTAGGGGGAAACTAGGTGGTTGGGTTGGTCTAGGTTGGGCGTAAGTGTTACTGGTTCCAGCCCCTTGGTTACTCTAGAAAAAATTGCGGTGATTTCACCACGATGGGTTATAGAAATTGGATTGCAGTCCTTGCCTTCCTCGATTTTGGTTCTGGTTACCCATGTAATACACAAATTCTGGGTTCGATGGACATTCTTCAAACAAATGTCCTTCCCCACAATAAACATAGGCTACATTTTCAAATTGATTCGGTGGCTATGCTGTAAAACTATTACACCCATTAGTGGTAAAATTTTTAAGCATTGAGGATATACCTGAGAAGTGAGTGAAGTGAGAGCATCTACTTCATGTATTCCAGCAACTCATTTTCCTGACATTGTTTGATTGGTTGGCCAGTGATAGTTGTTGCTGGCAATCCTCTCAATAATTTTATAAGCCTCGTTATAAGACTTAGAAAGGAGAGAACCATTAGCAGAAGCGTCCACTACCATCCTCGTGTGAGCATTGAGACCATTATAAAATGTCTCAAGTTGGATGCAATGTGGGATTCCATGATGAGGGCACTTTCATAATAATAATTTGCACCTTTCTCATGCCTCATACAAGGACTCATCATCCATTTGTTGGAAAGTGGTATCTCGTTCCTCAACTTAGCATTCTTGCTAGGCGAGAAATACTTCATAAGGAATCTTTCTGCTAACTCTTGCCATGTGGAAATTGAATTTGGTGGCAATGAGTTGAATCAGGCTCGAGCTCCGGCTAATTTGAAAGAATATGGGAACAGCTTTAATCGTAATGAATCTTTGGGTACTCCGGCTAGTTTGAAAGAATCATTCACCTCTATAAATAGTCTTAAGTGTAGGTGAGGATCTTCGATAGGCATTCCACTAAATTGGCCCACTGTCTGAAACAGTTGGAACATGGCTGGCTTCAGCTCGAACTGTTGTACCTCAATTTCAGGTCTCCTAACACCCGGATTAAGATCATGAAACACTGGCACGGCATACTATTTTAAAGCTTTATCCCTATCATCAGCAATAAGGATAGGATTCTGGGCAGGGTTTGCTCCATTTCCTTGGATCAGATTTTCAAAGTTCATCTCTTCAGTCCTTCTCTGACTTGCTTGTCTTCTTTGCTGTCGACAAGTTCGTTCAATCTCAGGGTCTACAAGGAGTAAATCGATGATTCGGTCAATACTCATAAACACCTGAAATAATCACAAAAAAATAAATTAAGTTATAATTTAAACAAAAAATTAAACCAAAATGCAAAACTAACAAATTCACAAATAATGACTTTAAAACACAGTCCCCGACAACGACGCCAAAAACTTGGAACGACGGAAATGTGCAAGTGTACACAATCGCAACAAGTAATAAAGCGACAAGTAAATGTCGAGTTATTGTACCCATAGGGGCCGTGAAAAGAATTATTTATGAATGCTATTTAAAACACTTTGGTGAAGAAAAATATTTTGTTTGAAGAGGGTGATTAAAAACTAAGATTTTAAACTAAGTAAACTAAATAAATAAGTCTGAAATGCACGATTTCAAAATATGATTTAGTCAAGATGACATATTTGTGTTGGATTAATTACATTTCTTTAACTTAGAATTATTAAACTCATGTTTATGTTGTTACGAATAAATTCACGGCAATTCGGTAATTTGCTAACTTATGAACATACTCACCTACAAAAATCCATTCATCTCTTAACATATCACTATGTTAACTCAATCGATTAAATAGATTCTAAAAAGCAAACATGTTATTGCACATACATACTCATTAAATTGAACTAATCTCTTGCATATTCCTATGTCAATTCAAACAATTAATTAAATCTAAGAAGCACATAAAAGACTATGTGAGGTAACAAAGTATCCTTACCTAGAAACAATTTAATCACAAAAATCTTGCAAGTTATGCAAGGCAAATGTATCGCCAGATACAATGCTAATTTAACCTTCAGCTACCTTAGAAGAATAAACATGCACTGATTAAGTACTGTGTCCATTAATTACAATTTCAATCCGTTTAAATAATTAATTCATTAGTTCCCTCACAATTATAATGCAAGAATAACTTAGGCATGATTTTACTTAATCAAACATTTTACCAAGACCAATAACAGCATAAACAGAATTTTAATAATTTAAAAGGACGAAATGCAATCAACCCAACATGAATTAAATTCAAGCTAAGCTGATTAAATTAACCATTCCAACAACATAAATATTCATAGATTTGTTCATCACAAAAACAACAAAAATTAAAGAGATAGGGAACCAGAATCAAATCCGGTGTTTTTCGTGGCTTGACTAGGTTGCTCTGTTCTTCCTTCTTTATTGTCCTCTCTTATCAAGGTTGCTATGAACACTCAATTGCTGCTCCAAAATGGCTGAATAAGAACCCTTTCTCAAGGGGAGAAATCAGCAAAAGAGCAACGAACATTAAATGGAAAAAATGAGAGAAAAAGTGAAAGAGGAGAGAAGAATTGTGAGAGAAGAGATGTGAATGAGGGATGTGTTGAATGATCAGACAAGGGGGATTTATAGCTGAATTTGGCAGCTAAAATTTGATAAAAATAGTAGCCAAAGATCCACCCCTTGCCTGGCCTCCTATGTGGCAAATTTGATCGCTTTAACTTTGCTAAAAATCGCTTGGGGCAAACCTACAAAGCCACCAATTGCGGAGGGGTTTAATTACAATTTGAACAAGTCTTCAAGGGCTTCTTTGCAGCTTAAATAATCGGCTAATGAGCTGAATTGGGTCAGCACTTGGACGGTTTTGGGCTGTCCTTTTCTTGGCCAGTTCGGTTTACTCGATTCGGTTTAATCGACCCACTTCTTCATAATTAATTAATCATAATTTATTAACCCAAATTAAATTGGATATAAATTAAAATTAATTATATTATGAATAAATACATATAATTTTGGACCGTCTTAGGCTGAAATTTAAATCACCTCGATACTTCAAATTGCTTCTTGGTTTCATGCTTCTTGTAGTGTGTGTCGAACCATTTTTCGCCATTTGTGCAAATCTATCGAAAATAACCAAAATTCATCAAAAATAATTATGAAATTAAATAAAATTTAACATGTTAATATTTTAAATGCACTTTAATTATTTTATAAAAAATAATTATTTTTCAACAAGAATTTAACCGAATTCGTATGAATTTAAGTTAAAAAGGGTATAAAAAAAAGTGTAAATTTTTGTGTTTCTAGGGACTAAGATGCACTAAAGTGTTATCCCATAAGGCAATGTGATAAATGCGTGGATGGGGTAAATTTTATGAACTTAAATTCATCGAAGTTTTTATTTTTCAAGTCTAGAAGATCAGTCAACTTGCAACGAGCTTTTGGATGGGACCTAATTGGTGCACATAAATGGAAGGTATTAATAAGTTTGCAAGAGTCTGAATTGTGAATAGGGCATCCCAAACGCACATCAAATGAGGATCGGCCCATTTAAAGCTTATTTGGATAACTTGAAGAATTACTTGCTTTATTTTCTTTTTTGTCTAATTTATCAATGACCCAATTAGGAAGTTTACTTTAATTCCAAATTAATTTGTTTTCCCATAAATTTTGGTTTATGCATAAAAATTATAAAGATGGCTAAACTTACTAAATCTTTTCTTTATTCCTTTAAGTTTCTTAGAAAGTAAGAGTTACCTTTCTTGGTTGCCCACATTTATAGGCTAGTTTTTAAGATTTGTTTGTTCTTCGCCATCCACATTTTTAGGCTAGTTTTTAGGGATTTGATTCTTCATTTTTCAACTTCATTCTTATATAAAAAAGGGGTAACAACTGTAACACACCAAGTTTGATGGGTCTAAGGTTTTAGCATGAAGTAGTAGAATAGCCTATTTGGCGAAGCGTAATTTGCACAGTGTGTAACAACCCTTACCCGTATTCGACGTCGAAATAGGGTACGAGGTATTACCAGACTTAAACACAAGAAAACATACAATTCTGACTCATAAATTTGCGTCTAGATTAAAACCATTTGCATTTAATCATGAAGTCCCTAATACGAGCCTACGAAGCCCAAAATGTGCTTTGAAAGTGGTTCGAGACTAAACAGAGAACTTTAGAAAATTTTGTGACACTTGGAAAATTTTTGCTAAAACAGGGGTCACACGCCCGTGTAGCTTGGGACACATCAGTGAGGCTTGGGACACGCCAGTGTGGGCAGACTGTGTGGTCACACATGCTTGTGTCCCTAACTCGTGTAACTCTTTGTTTGTCACCCAAGAACAAATTGAAGTCACACGGCCAAGACACACGTCTGTGTCCTGAGGCCGTGTCCTTCACACAGCTGAGACACACGCCCATATCTCTACCCATGTACTCAATTCTGAACATTCTATTTTGAAACAAATTTAGGTGCAAGGGACACAAGGCCGGATCACACGCCCATTGGGCTGACCGTCTGTCACACACGGCCTAGACACATGCCATTGTGTCTACCCGTGTGGACAAAAACAAGGCTAATTACCAAGCCATTTTGCCACTCTTATTCACACATACACTTACCCTAATTCAAAGGCACAAAACAATACATACTTGGGCAACCAAAACATCTATATTCATGGTTAAAACATATCAAATCGATGTCTTTATCTAACACATTCACTACATTTATTAAGCCCTAAATCAAACATACAAATTTCACATTCATTAAACTTCATTCAATTACTTTCTAATTACTAAATTATACTCAAATTCCTCATCTCATCAATAGGTCACATTTCCAAAAATTATACAATCATGCCATAAACCATATTTCCAAACATTTCACATTCACCAAGCATATCATGATCATATCACCATAGACATTGACACATATATGAATATACTTAGGCTTACAACCATGTTAGCCAATAAAAGCCAACTTACATGGCCAAATAGAAAAACAAGCTTTTGACAATTACCAACCATTACATTGATTAAAATCATATCACGCATATAAAAAAATGACCAAGTCCCTGTACATGCCATAACTCAAAATACTTGAATACATCAATACCCAAAACGATAGCTTGATAGTGTGATAGGATCTCCGGCGATCTCCAACCCGAGCTAGCTTGACGACATTATAAAACATGGGAAAGGAAGGGGATAAGCTATATAGCTTAGTAAGTCCGCATGAACATAATAAGCAACTCTTACCAATCATTTACCAAATCCAATGATATAAACACAAGATAATATAAATTGCATTAAAACTCACAGTTATAACTTATTCTGACACATTGTTTGTTCTATCAATTTGCAAGCATAATTTAACATATCTTGACATTAGCCTAATAATCGAAATCTCTCCATTATAACCATTTACCACAATCAACCAATCATTTCAATCCTCATAATAAACATGCATATTAATTATGAGTGTTCACTTTTCAAGCATATATTCTAACATCTTTTAATTGTTTAAAGCCCATATCTTCTCATAATCATTTTAATAGGAAATTATGCCAATCTTTCATTTTTCACATATCCGATAAATCACAATTTGTGTGAATCAAACATGCTAGATCATAACTCAATTTGGCCCGAAAGCCAATTACACAATCGCCAACCGAATTTACCATATATTTTGTACATCACAAGTATAGATCAATAATCACAAGGCTTTCGCAAAAACATTCTCATGGAAACCATGAACTCACAATATCATGAAGTCCATGCTTATAAACTTTATGTACATACCTGTACAAATTCGTAATACTTACATGCTCTTTCTCTTCTTTGACACACCCATTAAATTACCCGTTGAACCACTTGGAATACTAAAGGATACTCGAGAATCTCGTACACACAGTACCATACCAATGTCATATCCCAGATATGGTCTTACATGTAATCTCGTATCGATGCCAATAGCCCAGCTATAGTCTTACACGAAGTCTCATATCGATGCCATGTCCTAGATATGGTCTTACATGTAATCTTAGTAACCCTAATGTCATGGCATTTGTATCCTATCTATCCCTAAGGTTCAACTGGGACTTTCGCTGTATCAAATCTCTATCGGTCATTTCCGTAATATCGTACTCAATAGCATTCACATTTCCTTTCAATAATATAACATTTACCACAATTATATCAATTAAGGATGTATGCATATATAATTTAATGCTTATTTACCTTGGCATTAAAATGGCGAAAAGGACCTAACCGTCAAATACTCATTTTTCCCCCGTTCTAATTCGAACCTAGTTTTTCTTAATCTATAATATCACATTCAACTTATTTCATCATTATACTATTCAAATCAGCCAAAAATTACATTATGGCAAAAAAAACATTTTTGCCCCTAAAGTTTCACATTTTTTTACATTTTAGTCCCTAGACTTGTAAAATGAAATGTAATCAATTTCTTCAATACCCATGCCTAGCAGAACCTTATACATGCTTATCGCAGCCTACATTTTCTACAATTAGACACCAAAATACACAAATATCCATCATGGGTAAAATTTTAGACCTCGATTATTTCTTAAATTAGTGGTAGAAATAGATAAATCACGTTACGAGGATTTCAAAAACATAAAAATCATTAAAAATGGGGCTAGAAAGGACTTACAATCGAGCTTAAAAGCTTGAAAAACCCTAGCCATGGTTTCCTCTTGTGAACTTCAGCATGGGAGGAAGATGAGCAAAAATTAGCTTTTAATTTGGCTTTTTAATTCATTTAATTACCGTATTACTAAAATGCCCTTAATGAAAAACTTTAAAAACATACCTAACCATGTCCATTTTTGTCCAACAACTTAACCAATGGTCTAATTACCATTTAAGGAGCTCCAATTTAAAATTTCATAGCAATTAGACACCCCTAGGATGTAGAACTCAACTTTTGCACTTTTTACAATTTAGTCCTTTTGACTAAATTGAGTGCCCAAACATCAAAATTTTTGAATGAAATTTTCACGAAATCATTTCATAAAATTTTAGGCCATAAAAATATAATAAAAATAAATTTTTCTGCGTCAAACTTGTGGTCTCGAAACCACTATTTCGACTAGACCCAAAATCGGGCTGTTACACAATGACTTATTATGGCGTATTGTAATTGCCACATCAGTGGGTAAAGATTTGATACTAAGATATTTTGCTATGTTAAGGATATTTTTATGTTATGTGATAAAGAGTAAGTATGGATTTAGTTACCGCCAAGGGTATAATACACCTAGTTTGTATGGAATACTGTGATAAATTTTAAGTAATATGGTTAGAAATAAACTAAATAGCCTAGCTTCATAATTGTGAGTGTAAGGTACTTATTTATCTTTCTCTCAGAAACTGCAAACCATTAAGAAGGAAAATTCTGAAACGTATGTCACTTGTTAAATTTCACTAAGTAAGCCGAGTCATATTTATATGCGTAAGATGAGTTCTGACGGAGGTTCTACTTCTTCTTTTTCCTTAAGTGGTATTCATTTATTCCTTCCATAAATCTAAATGTATCTCTTCCTCGATAATCTAGAAGTTATGGTTCTTTAAGGATGAGTAATTATTCCATCTTAGGTTGTTGCTAATGGTTTGAGATGGATGACTGAGTTTGGAGCTTAGAATTGCTATAACACCCCTCACCCGTATTCGACGCCGGAATAAGGTTACGGAGCATTACCAGACATATTATCTAAACTTACATTTCATATACATTTTCAAATTTCATGAAACCATCATTCAACATCATTCACATTGTCCCTGATACGAGCCTACATGGCCTTAAATAGGCATTCGGGGTGGTTCGGGACTAAACCAATAACTCAGAAAATTTTTGAAACAATTAGAAAATTTTGCAAAATACAGGGGACACACAGCCGTGTGGCCCAACCGTGTGTCTCACACGGCCAAAGACACGTCCGTGTCACAAGTCGTGTGGACATTCGAAATGGGATCACATGGCTATGTCTTAGCCCATGTTCGTCCCCGTGTAACTCTTTGACTTGGGTCACACAACCAACCACACGCCCATGTGACCAACCCATGTGCCCTTCAAAATGGTCTCACACGCCCATGTGCCAGGCTATTTGCTAGGCCGTGCCAATCCTGTAGGGTATACTGACTTATACCACACGACCAAGTCACAAGCCCATGTGCTAGGCCGTGTGGAGCATACTGACTTGATTTCTAATTCAACACCAAGGGACACATGGTCGTGTAACCTAACCTGTGTCACATATGACTGAGACACACGCCCGTGTCTCTGCCCGTGTGGATAAAAATAGGCTATTTACCAAGCCATCTTGCCACCCAAATTTGCATACACCTACACCAGACCAAATAACACATAATATGACATAAATTGGCATTCAACCAACCTCAACAAAGCATAAATCATACCATTTCAATACCAACATATACAAGACAAATCATAAGCAAACCAATTCTCAATTATCAACCATTTACCACAATCATTTGCATAGCAATTATCAATACAAGACAAAGGCCATTTGCATATACATATAGACAACTAAATTAACCAAAATAAGCCAACTCATATGGCTATATACAAAACAAAACATTAAACATTTACAAGCCAATCCAAATGGCTAAATTCATTACTAACATATATCAAAATGTTCAAAGCTCCTATACATGCCATATATCCTAAAAACATAGATTCAAAAGTACCAAAGTGATAGCTTGATAGTGTGATGAAGTCTTCGACGATTCCCAAATCCAAGCTACCTTATATTTCACTATAAAACATGAAAAATTAAACAATGTAAGCTATAAAGCTTAATAAGCTCGTATGAAGTAATAAGCAAAGCTCACCATTGATTTACCAATTAAGAATATGAACATATCATACTACTAAACATTTAATCACAATGTTAACATATATTCAATTTCATATTTAACTATGAACTCATATCTTTCATGGATTCGATGCTTATATAGTTTTTGTGCATACCTGTACTGATACGTATCTATTTCTCACCAGTTCATATCTTTAATATACTCGTTGAAACATTCGAAATAATATCAGATACCTGAGAATCTCTCACCTTAAGTGCCATATACATAGCCGAAGCTATCACAATCTCATAACCCCTAATGACATGTCATTCGTATCCTAATCTATTCCTATGGTTCAACCGGGATTTCTCGTTGCCGAATCATCATCGAACATATCCGCAATGTTGTATACACAATATATTCAGTACTAAAACATTTAAAACCAACTGTAATAATTCTTATTAACTTACGAACTTACCTCAATAGCTAAAACGATAGAATGGATCGACTAGTCTGAAACCTTATTTTTCCCCCGATCTAAATCCGAATTTCACTTTTCTTGATCTAAATGTAGTCAAAATTAACTTATTTAATTATCATTCTATTCAATTTAGTCTAAAATACACATTAAGGAAAATTTACATTTTTGCCCCAAATATTTCAACATTTTTACAATTTAATCCTTATCTCATAAAAATACAAATTCATGCAATTTAACCTTTACCTATGCTAGCTGAATTTTAATTAAGTCCCTAGTAGCTCATATTTTTCATTTATTTCATAATTTAACCACAAAATTTCAACATTTCTCAATTAAATCACTAAATGAAAATTTTGTAAAAAATCACTTTACAAATGTTGTTTATCTAACAATAAGCATACATTTTCTATCATCAAATATCAAAATACACAGGCTCATTAATGAAAAAAACCCTAAACTTTAAACAGTTTTGCAAAATAATCCCTGCGCTAGCTAGATTAAGTTACAACTCCGAAAACATAGAAATCAGTAAAAACCAAGTAAAAAATCATACCATGCAAAGAACTTCAATGGCCGAATGCTTAAGCTCCTTCAATGGAGTTTCCTAGCTCAAAATTTGGTGGAAGATGATAGAAATTAAAGATGATTTTATGTTTCTATTATTTTTTCTAAGTTATTTAATAATTTACTATTTTAACCTTTAATATAATTCATTAAAATCACTTAATATATGTCCAAAAATGTTCACTAACATTAACAATGGTCTAATTACCACATAAAGACTTTCACTTTAACATTTCATATCTATTAGACACATTTAGCTAATAGAACACAAGTTTTACACTTTACATGATTTAGTCTTCTTTTATCAAATTGACCATTCAAACGATGAAATTTCTTAACAAAATTTTCACACAATCATATTATCATGCTATAGACATTAATATAATAATAAAATAATTATTTTGACCTCAGAGTTGTGGTCTCGAAACCATTGTTCAAATTTGACTAAAAATGGGCTATTACAACTCTTCCCCATTAGGAATTTTTGTCCCCATAAATCTTACTAGAAAAGAGGTTAGGGTACTATTTTCTCATAGCTTCCACAAGTTCCCACGTGGCTTCTTCGACGCCATGTCGTTGCCAAACTACTTTAACTAAAGCTATGCTCTTATTTCTCAACTTTTTAACCTCTCGAGCTAAAATTTTGATCGGCTCTTCGTTATACGTCATATCAGGTTGAATTTCAATCTCTACCAGAGAAATTACATGTGATGGATCTGATCGATACTGTTGTAACAGTGACACATGAAATACATTCTTCAAACTCTAAAACACAACAATGAAGCATATATTCAAGAATCTGAATTACTCTATTAGATTGACCGTCTGTTTGTGGATCAAATGCAGTACTAAAGTTCAACCGCGTACCTAAAGCTTCTTGAAATTTCTTCCAAAATTGCGATGTAAACCTTGGATCGCTATCCGATATAATAGAAACTGGCACCCCGTGCTATCTAACAATCCTAGAGATATACAACTCAGCTAATCTATCAAGTGAATAGTCTATGCGTACCAGAATGAAATGTGCAGACTTCGTCAGTTGATCAACATCAACCCAAACGATATCTTTCTTTTTCGGAGACAGGTGTAATTCTGATACGAAATCCATTGTAACTCTATCCCATTTCCACTCCGGTATCATCATAGGTTGTAGTAATCCCAAAGGCACTTGATGTTTGGCTTTAACTTGTTGACAAACTAAACATCTCGACACAAACTCTAAAATGTCTCGTTTCATGCCCAACCACCAATACAACTATTTCAAATCATTGTACATTTTAGTACTTCCTAGATGAACAGATAAACAACCATTGTGTGCTTCGTATAGAATTTTTTAAAGAAGCTCAGAATTATTTGGTACACAAATTCTACTTTCGAACATTAAACAAACTCTATAAACTCAACATGTAAACTCTTTTTAAATACTAAATTCATACATATATATGAATGGGTTAATCCAGGATCTATCAACGCAACTGTATCAGTATCAAAAAAAGAAAAAGTACCAGAAAAAATGTCTGGTGATGAAGCCTCCTCCCATGCACGGAGAGCATAAGCTTGGGCAGGTGCTCGTGCTTTAGATCTCATAGTAGAATCTTTCGTAGCACATCAGTTACCACTCGTGTTTCTAGTGTTTCGAGGTGGTCTCCTTCTAGTAGCCATATTACTTACTTTCGCCAGTGGATCTCTTTCAGCTGTAAACTTTTCTGGACAGTCCCGGAGATAATGATCAAGAGATCCATATTTAAAGCAAGCTACGCTCACTAATCTACTTTCACCGTAATGTCACTTATTGCAGTGTTTACATTCAGGCCCAACATTTCTAACACTACCCACATTGGCAACTGATGTCGTCTGATGTTTAGAGCTAAAATGTCTTACATCTTTGTCTCTAATCAAAATCCCCGCAGAAGTAGTAGAACGAGGATGATATTCTCTAGATTTCTTTGATGCTGACTAATGTGATTTGCCCGCAAACCTCTTTCTAAAATCTCTAGCCTCAGAATCAGTTTTTTTTTTCTCTTTGCAAAGCTCTTCAACTTTACAAGCTCTGTCAAACAGAACAACAAACTCTTTTAGCTCAAGAATCCCGACTAACAGTCTTATTTCTTCATTCAATCCTTCCTCGAACCTTTTACACATTATAGCTTCAGAAGAAAGACATTCACAAGAATATTTGTTGAGCCGTACAAACTCTTTTTCATATTTTGTTATCGACATACGACCCTGCTTCAATTCAAGAATTTTTTTCTCTTCCGATCAATAAACCTTTGGCTGATGTATTTCTTTTTGAATTCAACTTGAAAGTACTCCCAAGTAACTCTTTCTCACAGAACTACGGATATTAAGGTATTCCACCACTAATACGCAGTGTCTCTCAACAGTGATACAACACATTTTAAACATTCTTCAAGTGTGCAAGATAATTCATCAAATACCTGAATCATGTTCTCAAGCCAAAACTCGTCTCTCTCATGGTCATCATTAACAGTGGCTCTAAATTCCTCAACTCTGTGTTTTTGTATCTTATCAACAGGTGGTTTATTCAATCGTAGAGGATTTATACCTTGAGAAACTACAGGGATCAATTGGGGAATAAGGGGTGGAGGTTGCTGAACAGTCGGGTTCGTACGAATGTACTGTGTGAACTATTCGTTCATTATTTGAAAGAAGGCTTCTTTAGCCTCACCCGTGTGACTACTCGTCATAGGTCTAGATTCAGAAGGCACTGTCCCTTGAGCAAGAGCTAGCGCATTACTCTCAATGTCATCTGCTACAACTCGTTCAGGATCCATTACTCTATAAAAACACATTTGAAAATGTCAGGAGTCATCACACTATCACAGTTTTAGATATGACATGATTAGCTAGACTCATATACGCTACGTTAGTCCTAGAATCGACTAAATCGTAGCTCTGATACTGATAAATGTAACACCCCTAACCTGTATCCATTTCTGGAGTAGGGTTACGAGGTATTACCAATCAATATACATCATTTAACCTATAATTCATACATTTATTTATTCATATTAAAATATCATTCAACAAAAAACACGTTGTTCCTTATAAAGGCTTACGAAGCCTTAAACATGCTTTAGAAGTGGTTCGGGACTAAACCGATAACATATGAAAATTTTGGAAACTTAAATATTTTTTTCACCTATACAGGGGTCACAATAAATGTAACACTCCTAACCCGTATTCATTACTGGAGTAGGGTTACGAGGTATTACCGATCAATACACATCATTTAACCTACAATTCATACATTTATGCATTCATATACAAATATCATTCAACATAATCATATTGTTCCTTATAAAGGCTTATGGGGCCTTAAACATGCTTTAGAAGTGGTTCGAGACTAAACCGATAACATATGACAATTTTGGAAACTTCAAAATTTTTTTCACCTATACAGGGGTCACAAGCCCGTGTGAACAGGTTGTGTACTTCACACAGCTTCAGACACGGCCGTGTGCCAGGCCGTATGGAAATAGGGCATACATACTAACTTGCATCATACGGCCGTAGACACACCCATGTGCCAAGCCGTGTGAAATCTAGAGACTATACTAACTTGGGTCACATGGCCAACCACACGCTCGTGTGTCTAGCCCGTGTGCCCTTTGAAATGGCCACACATGCCCGTGTGCTAGGCCATGTGCCAATTAGGGGACAAACTGACTTGTACCACACGGCCAATCACACGCCCATGTGTGAGACTGTGTGGAACATACTGACTTCATTTTAATATCAACACTAGGGGACACACGGCCGTGTACACGGCTCAGAGATACGCCCGCGAGGACAAAATAGGTTATTTGCAAAGCCATTATGCCACCCTATTTTCACATGTATATACAAGCTTAAATGGTAACATTTTTACAACCCAATTAGTAGCCATTCCATAACATTTCATACACATATGATACAAATTCCACATAATATTCAAATACTTAACTAATATCATTCATTTTTCATTCATAAGCCTACCATATAACAAAACATATTTGCATATTTTCATTCCATCTACTACTTGCCAAAACATACCAAAACTGTAACGCCCCAATTTTCGGGACTTTTGTGAATTTTGGTGAATTTTTTGAATTTTTATGTTTTGACTGCTGGGCGTAGGTCTAAGTATGTTAGTGGGCCTCTAGAAGCCCAAGTTTGAAATGAAATCTGGAAGTTTTAACTAATTTTAATTCTTAGGGAAAAAGGGGTTATGGTAAGTTAGGCTTTTAAGATTTAAAGGGTAAAATAAGCCACAAGAAGGCAGGTGGCAAAATGGCATGTGACGCCACTAGGGTGCTAAAAAGGTGGAGTGTGGACGGCTAGGGCGAGCTAAAGTTGAAGTCACAAGGTGAGCAAATATTAGTATTAATTTTTATGTTTAGAAAGGGGATGTGATGGAACTCAGGTGGAACTCTGTTAGGAAGAGTTTAAGCTACTCAGGAGATCGAGTAAGAAGGGGATAAGGGAGAAGATTTAGGAGCTGATTAGGGAGTGTTGTATTGGCCGAATGGTGGACTCTTGAGGAGCAAGAGTTGGCCGGCCAAAGGTTTCTGTAGAGGGCAAAATTCGGCTAGTAGGTGGGGGGAAAATTCGACATTTGGGTTCTGACCATTCTCTTCCCTTTTTCTTTTCCCCTCTCATCTCCTATTCTATTTTCTTCTTCTTTGCTTCTTCTTCTGTAGCCGAACCCTTCCTACCATTATACTCAACTCCACTTCCTTACCATTTGTTCCTAAGCCTTATAGCCGATTGCCATAAAAGCTGAAAACCCCATAGTCTTAGGGGCATAGTCGAATCTTTAGACCTTTAAAGATTTGATTTCTGCTAACATTTAAAGGTTTAGATCTGCATCAGAATCATATAGGAGCTAAATTGGAATCGTTGACTAAAGGAACCGGTGGTAAGTTTTCGAATCTATTCTTTATTTCGGGTTTTAGAAAAGTCGAAACCCCTAAAGGCTTAGGGAGGCTGTCAATTGGGCCCTATGGCTCTAAGGATTGTGACAATTGTTTTGTTATGATGTTAGTGTGATCTAGAGGCTACTGATCGAAGGCTTGGACAAGTGGAACGACTGGATCTAAACCTAGTCACTAGTTTCGGAAAAAGGTAAGAACTCTAAGGTCTGAGGCTTGGTTGGCCGAATATGGTAGGGGGATAGGTCTGTAGTATGTTTCCGATATTTAGATTGATGTGTTGGTAATCCAATTGTAGGCAACTCGTGTGTGGAACTCACCGTCGAACCACTACAAATCAGGTGTGTAACTGACACCCTTTCATAGACTAGATCGGCAAAAGTCGAAAAGCCGAAATGCCGAAAAATTGATATTTTATGGACTTGCGAGTGTGCGAATGCTCGTGAGGTAGATAAATTAACGTATTTGGTAAACTACAGTGTTTAGACTGTAGAGTGCATGATTTTTGTGCCTTTCAATATTTTTGGGCTTAATGGGCCAAAAATTAGGATAATGGGCCAACGGGCCCAATTCGGTAAGAACACTCGGTAAGTGTTTTTGTTAGTACGTAAATGGTGAAAATATGCATGAAAACCCTAAAATAGATAAATTACTAGAATACCCTAAAAATGAAAATTACCGTTATACCCCTAGGCATAAAATGACCATTATACCCCTAGGGTTAATTTGACTGAAAAGCATGATGATCTGATTCTGTATGATGTATGCCATGATTTGTATATCTATTGCATGGGGACATGGGTTATATTTACGGAGGAAGCGTCTTGGTGGCTATGCCACAAATATCTGTTCTGGTGGCTCTGCCACAAATATTTGTATCTGGTGACTGTCGCACTATCTGTTCTGGCAGCCATGTTGCAAATTCTATGGCGTGTAGTGGTTGGGTAGGTCGAGTAGTCTCCCCACATGGTGTAAGGATGGTACAGGGGGTGTATACAATTGGATATGATTGGGTTTCTACATAAACGTGTAATTTTTGTTCTGTTCTGTTATGGGCCTATGGGCTTCATTCTAAAATCTATTCTGGGCTAAGGCCAATTTGATCTATTTCTGTGGTTTGAACTGGTTTAGACTATGGTTGTGTTATTTTACACACTGAGTTTCCCAAACTCACCCCTTATTTTCATCCATACAGGTAATCCCTAACCATAGTGGGCTTGGAGCTGTGAGGGATTCGGAGTGGCCACACGTTCCGTAAATTTGGTTTTCTTCTCGGGAATTGGACATCTTTTTTTTTACTTTTATGATTTCGGTTTTAAGTTGTAATAAGGCCGCTTTAATGATTTTTAATTGTTTTAATATGTTTTACTAGAATAGGTATAATATTATCTTAACCACTGAAACTGATTAGTCTTAGGGCGCATTTTCAAAAACAGTAATTGATTTTAAAATATCACGACAACAAAGCAAAACTTTCGCAACAAAAACGCTTTCCAAAGTTAATCACCTTTTCTTAAACTGGACTTAAATGGATTGTTTCCTAAGAACATACACTAAGTTAAGGTGTGGCAATGGTGGTGTGCATGTCTAGGATTGGATCCGAAAGGAGCTTGGTACTTAAGCAGTCCGATGGACTCACCTCTTCTTTTTCGGTTTCCTACCTGGTGCACAGCTTCCATTGACTTTGACCTATAATGAAATCATCTTTTGAACACTAAGTGTGATTTTCTGGACTAAGAATAGAAAAATGTTTTTAACGTTCTAATGTGGCACGTCGGATCCGGTCATAACGTCTAGGCCAGGTTAGGGTGTTACATTTAGTGGTATCAGAGCTAAGTTACAACAACTCGGCTGTGGAATGGGTTTATAAAAACAAAGATTTTTGAAAACGAAATTTTTACAAAAATTACGAAACTCAGTTTTTCAATTATTGGATCCTTAAAAAGGTGGCACCCGAATCTCCGGCCCAAGTCTGTAAGTATTATTCTGAGCTTTTCTGAGATATTTTTCCTGAATTATCTATTTGTATTTAAACCCTATTATGATAATCTAGTGGGATGGTACTGAGGCTATAGCAATTTTGGTAATAAACTGATACTGTAGCTAGACTTCGATTCTACGGAAAACAAACTCTGAATTACTGTCTGTTCATAAAACATCTGTAATAAACACTGGAATATTTGATTGATGCATAAAATTCATAATCAAATAATACGATATGAGTACGAGAGCAGCTCGTGGAAGAGGCCGTGGACGTGGCCGAGGTAGTGCTCGAGCAAGAACTGCGTCCTCAGGGCATATGCCGACGGCAGAAGCACCGGTACCATCGGCAACGGAAGTGGAGTCTCATGATTGTGGTGCCGGGGATGACGCCCTGTCCCAGGCAATGCTTCGTGTTCTAGAAAGGGTTGTCGGGGCAAGTTCGGGTAACGAAATTCGAGGATCTATTTTTGAGCGAATTCGGGCTAACGGAGCGGAGATATTTAGGGGTGTATCTGGTGTAGCCCCGAATGTGGCAAAATATTGGTTGGAGGCCACGGAACGGATTATGGATGACTTGGACTGCTCTGTGGAGCGGCCCGATCGAAAGATCCGTGCTCGTTGCTACGATCTGAGGCTTATCGATGGTGGCTCATCAGTGAGAGATGGGACCCGGTGATAGGGTAACACAGAGCTGCTTAAGCGATCTTTAAAGAGAAATATGTTGGGGCGAGTTATGTGGACGCCCGTAGGAAGGAATTCTTGAATCTGGTGCAAGGAGGTAAAACAGTTGCTGAATACGAGGCTGAGTTTCTGAGGTTGAGCTGGTATGCCGTGGGAATAGTCACTACGGAATATGAGCGTAGTGTGTGCTTCAAGGATGGTCTTAGAGATGAACTCAGGGTGTTGATTGCTCCGCAGAGGGAGCGTGACTTTGCGGTCTTGGTGGAGAAAGCTAAGATAGCTGAGGAAGTGAAGCGTGCTGAAAAGCAGAATCCTGAGAAGGATCGAAACCATTTCCGGAAGGATTCACGACCTTCGGGTGGTGCAAATAGGAATGTCAAGAGAGTAAGAGTGGATGAGCCAATACGGGCAGCTTCGATGAACGTGGTTAGACCACAAATCTGTGGAGACTGTGGTAAGGTACATCTGGGCGAGTGTAGGAAACGTTCTGGTGCCTGTTTCCGATGCAGATCTATGGAGCATAGAGTCAAAGACTGTCCTCAGAAAATAGATCAGGTACAAGTTACTGAGTAGAGGGTTGCTAAACTAGTGAGAGGTGGACCACAACCATCGAGAGGACGACCTGGCAGGGGTGCCAGAAATGCTGAGGCTCGACAGCCAGCGTTGGTGTATGCAGCTCGTCGTCGAGAGAAGGGTGATGCACCTGACGTCATAACTGGTACGTTCTTGGTTTCTAGCATGCCGTATACTGCTTTGGCAGATATTGGATCTACTCATTCCTATGTTGCATGTGCCATATCTAGGACGTTGGGTGTGCACTCTGAGGAGATAGTGAGTGGGGTAATTGTACTATGTCCTTTGGGTCACTTGGTTAAGGTAGACAAACTGTATAGGGATGTGCCTTTAGAAACCCAAGGTAATATCTTCTCTGGAGACTTGATGGAGTTATCGTTTGGAGAATTTGACCTCATTCTAGGAATGGACTGGCTTGTTAAGCACAGGGCAACTCTAGATTGTGCTGCTAAACGAATGGTGTGAAGGACCATGAAGGGGGAAGAGGTTATGGTGATAGGTGAGCGAAGGGATTATTTGTCTAATGTGGTGTCGGCATTAAGAGCCGACAAATGGATTCGTAAAGGTTGTGAGGCCTATTTGGCATTTGTAAGTTAAGCGAAAGATGAGGGACTGATAGTGGATAAGGTTAGAACTGTTAAGGAGTTCCAAGATGTTTTTTCGGAGGAGGTTTCAAGACTGTCTCCGAATCGAGAAGTCGAGTTTGGAATTGACTTGCTGCCTGGAACGGAACCAGTGTCCATCACACCGTATAGGATGGCACCAAAGGAGTTGGTGGAGTTAAAAGCAAAAATTCAAGAGTTGTTGGATAAGGGTTTTATTAGGCCAAGTGTGTCTCCGTGGGGAGCACTAGTGCTATTCGTAAAAAAGAAGGATGGGACGATGCAGATGTGTATTGATTATCGGCAGTTGAACAAACTGACGATTAAGAATAAGTATCCACTACCAAGGATTGACGATCTGTTCGACCAACTTAGAGGAGCTTCTGTATTTTCTAAGATTGACCTTCGATCTAGATATCATCAGCTAAGGGTCAAAGAGGTAGATATCCATAAGACAACATTCAGAACCCGGTATGGTTATTACGAGTTTCTGGTAATGCCATTTGGACTGACAAAAGCTTCTGCAGCGTTTATGGATCTGATGAATCGTGTATTCCAACCATTTTTGGATCGGTTTGTAGTCGTCTTTATTGACGATATTTTGGTATATTCTGAAACTGAAGTAAAACATGATGAGCATCTCCGCATAGTGCTGCAAGTGTTAAGGGAGAAGGAACTATATGCGAAATTCAAAGAAATGTGAATTCGTTGAAGGAGGTAACCTTCCTAGGACATCTTTGTCTCACCGAGGATTAAGGTATACCTCGAAAGATTGAAGCAATTTTGGAATGGAAGCCACCTAGGTCGGTGTCGAAAATTCGGAGTTTCCTAGGGTTGGTAGGATATTACAGGAGGTTTGTGGAAGGCTTTTCTGTGATGGCAGCGCCTTTGAAAAAACTCATAAGGAAAGGAATACTGTTTGTTTGGACAGAGAAGCAGCGGGAAGCTTTTGAGAAGTTGAAGAAAGTTCTCATCAAAGCACCGTGTTGATTCACCGAGTCTAGGAAGGATTTTATCGTGTACAATGGACGCATCACATGTGGGTTTGGGCTGCGTGTTGATGCAAGAGGGTAAGGTGGTTGCTTATGCATCACGACAGCTTAAGCCTCACGAAGGAAACTATCCTACTCATGATTTGGAATTGGCAGCAGTAATCTTTGCGCTTAAGATTTGGAGACACTACTTGTACGGAGAGAGGTGTATTATATACACCGGTCATAAGAGTCTCAAGTACTTGCTGACTCAGAAGGAGCTGAACCTTAGGCAAAGGAGATGGATAAAGTTGCTTAAAGATTATGATTGTATGATTGAGTATCACCCAGGCAAGGCTAACGTGGTAGCCGATGCTCTAAGTCGAAGAGCTATATCTGATTTGAGAGCAATGTTTGCTCGTCTGAGTCTGTATGATGATGGTAGTCTGTTGGCTGACTTGCAAGTAAGGCCAACCTGGGTGGATCAGATTAAGGAGAAGCAGTTAAGAGATGAGTCTTTGGTTGCTCATTTCCAGCAGGTTAAGGAAGGGGAAACTTCTGAGTTTGGGTTGAATAGTGAAGGAGTTCTGTGTTTCCGAGGGAGAATTTGTGTTCCGAAGGACTCTGACTTGAGGCAGTCAATATTGAAAGAAGCTCATGGGGGACTTTGTGCCATGCATCCTGGAGGGAATAAGTTGTATCACGACTTGAAAAATTTGTATTGGTGGCCTGGGCTTAAGCGGGAAGTAGCAGAGGTTGTGGGGAAATGTTTGACATGCCAGCAAGTGAAAGTTGAGCATCAACTACCTTCTGGGCTTTTGCAGCCAGTGAAGATACCACTTTGGAAGTGGGAGAGGGTAACCATGGACTTTGTGAGTGGGTTACCTTTGACACCAACAAAGAAAGACTCGGTTTGGGTAATCGTGGATAGGTTGACCAAATCGGCTCATTTCATACCTGTTCGCACTGACTTTTTACTTTAAAGGTTAGCCAAGTTGTATGTGGCGAAGATCGTGCGACTTCATGGTGTCCCAGTTTCAATTATTTCTGACCGGGATCCCAGATTTACATCTCGATTTTGGAAAAAGTTGCATGAGGCATTGGGGTCACGATTGAATTTTAGTACGGCCTTCCATCCCCAGACTGATGGTCAGTCGGAAAGGGTTATTCAGATTCTGGAGGACATGTTGAGGGGATGCGTTATTGACTTTCGAGGTAGTTGGGAGGACTACTTGCCATTAGCGGATTTTACGTACAACAACAGTTATCAAGCGATTATTCGAATGGCACCGTATGAAGCGTTGTATGGACGAAGGTATCCTACCCCTAGTTGTTGGACCGAACTGGGAGAGCGGTAGGTTCTTGGACCCGAGTTGGTAGCTGACACTGAGGATAAGGTCAGAGTAATCAGAGATCGGTTAAAAGAAGCTGCGGATAGGCAAAAGTCGTATGCGGATTTGAACCGCAAGGAGATTGAGTACTCAGTAGGTGATATGGTCTTCTTAAAGGTTTCTCCTTGGAAGAAGATATTAAGGTTTGGTAAGAAAGGCAAGTTGAGTCTGCGATTTATTGGGCCTTATCGGGTTTTGAAGTGAGTAGGACCAGTGGCATATCAATTAGAATTACCTCCAGAGTTAGACAGGATTCACGATGTTTTTCACGTCTCCATGTTAAGGCATTATCGTTCTGACCCTACTCATGTCGTGCCCGTTGCAGAGATCGAGGTGCAATCTGATTTGACTTTCGAGGAAGAGCCTGTGCAGATATTGGATCGAGATGTCAAGGTGTTGAGAAGGAAATCTGTTCCTTTAGTGAAAGTGCTTTGGCGTAATCACGGTAGAGAGGAAGCTACTTGGGAGACAGAAGAGGCGATGCGTCAACAATACCCTCATCTGTTTGGATTTGGTAAATTTCGAGGACGAAATTTCTTTAAGGAGGGTAGAGTTGTAACGCCCCAATTTTCGGGACTTTTGTGAATTTTGGTGAATTTTTGAATTTTTGTGTTTTGACTGCTGGGCGTAGGTCTAAGTATGTTAGTGAGCCTCTAGAAGCCCAAGTTTGAGATGAAATCTGGAAGTTTTAACTAATTTTAATTCTTAGGGAAAAAGGGCTTCTAGTAAGTTGGGCTTTTAACATTCAAAGGGTAAAATAAGCCACAAGAAGGCAGGTGGAAAAGTGGCATGTGACGCCACTAGGGTGCTAAAAAGGTGGCGTGTGGATGGCTAGGGAGAGCTAAAGTTCAAGTCACAAGGTGAGCAAATATTAGTATTAATTTTTATGTTCAGAAAGGGGATGTGATGGAACTCAGGTGGAACTCTGTTAGGAAGAGTTTGAGCTGCTCAGGAGATCGAGTAAGGAGGGGATAAGGGAGAAGATTTAGAAGCTGATTAGGGAGTGTAGTATTGGCCGAATGGTAGACTCTTGAGGATCAAGAGTTGGCCGGCCAAGGGTTTCTGTAGAGGGCAAATTTCGGCTAGTAGGTGGGGGAAAATTTGGCATTTGGGTTCTGACCATTCTCTTCTCTTTTTCTTTTCTCCTCTCATCTCCTATTCTCTTTTCTTCTTCTTTGCTTCTTCTTCTATAGCCGAACCCTTCCTACCATTCTACTCAACTCCACTTCCTTACCATTTGTTCCTAAGCCTTATAGCCGATTGCCATAAAAGCTAAAAACCCCATAGTCTTAGGGGCATAGCCGAATCTTTAGACCTTTAAAGATTTGATTTCTGCTAACATTTAAGGGTTTATATCTACATCAGAATTGTATAGGAACTAAAGTGGAATCGTTGACTAAAGGAACCGGTGGTAAGTTTTTGAATCTATTCTTTATTTCGGGTTTTAGAAAAGCCGAAACCCCTAAAGGCTTAGGGAGGCTGTCAATTGGCCCTATGGCTCTAAGGGTTGTGACAATTGTTTTGTTATGATGTTAGTGTGATCTAGAGGCTGCTGATCGAAAGCTTGGACAAGTGGAACGACTGGATCTAAACCTAGTCGCTAGTTTCGGAAAAAGGTAAGAACTCTAAGGTCTGAGGCTTGGTTGGCCGAATATGGTAGGGGGATAGGTCTGTAGTTGTTTTCGATATTTAGATTGACGTGTTGGTAATCCAATTGTAGGCAACTCGTGTGTGGAACTCACCGTCGAACCACTACAAATCAGGTGTGTAACTGACACCCTTTCATAGACTAGATCGGCAAAAGCCGAAAAGCTGAAATGCCGAAAAATCGATATTTTGTGGACTTGCGAGTGTGCGAAAGCTCGTGAGGTAGATCGATTAACGTATTTGGTAAACTATAGTGTTTAGACTCCAGAGTGCATGATTTTTATGCCTTTCAATATTTTTGGGCTTAATGTGCCAAAAATTGGGATAATGGGTCAATGGGCCCAATTCGGTAAGAACACTCGGTAAGTGTTTTTGTTAGTACGTAAATGGTGAAAATATGCATGAAAAACATAAAATAGATAAATTACTAGAATACCCTTAAATATGAAAATTACCATTATACCCTTAGGTGTAAAATGACCATATACCCCTAAGGTTAATTTGACTGAAAAGCATGATGATCTGATTCTGTATGATGTATGCCATGATTTGTATATCTATTGCATGGAGACATGGGTTATATTTACGGAGGAAGTGTCCTGGTGGCTATGCCACAAATATCTGTTCTGGTGGCTCTGCCACAAATATCTGTTCTGGTGGCTCTGCGACAAATATCTGTATCTGGTGACTCTTTCACATTATCTGTTCTGGCAGCCATGCTGCAAATTCTGTGGCGTGTAGCGGTTGGGTGGGTCGAGTAGTCTCCCCACATGGTGTAAGGATGGTATGGGGGTGTATACGGTTGGATATGGTTGGGTTTCTACATAAACATGTAATTTACGCTTACTCATTATGGGCCTATGGGCTTCATTCTGAAATCTGTTCTGGCTAAGGCCAATTTGATCTGTTTCTGTGGTTTGAACTGGTTTAGACTATGGTTGGGTTATTTTACACACTGAGTTTCCCAAACTCCCCCCTTATTTTCATCCATACAGGTAATCCCCAACCATAGTGGGCTTGGAGCTGTGAGGGATTCGGAGTGGCCACGCGTTCCGCAAATTTGGTGTGGAGCTGTGGGGGATTCGGAGTGGCCATGCGTTCCGTAAATTTGGTTTTCTTTTGGGGAATTGGACATCTTTTTATTTACTTTTATGATTTGGGTTTTAAGTTGTAATAAGGTCGCTTTAATGATTTTTAATTGTTTTAATATATTTTACTAGAATAGGTATAATATTATCTTAACCACTGAAACTGATTAGTCTTAGGGCGCGTTTTCAAAAACAGTAATTGATTTTAAAATATCACGACAACAAAGCAAAACTTTCACAACGAAAACGCTTTCCAAAGTTAATCACCTTTTCTTAAACTGGACTTAAATGGATTGTTTCCTAAGAGCATACACTAAGTTAAGGTGTGGCAATGGTGGTGTGCATGTCTAGGATTGGATCCAAAGGGAGCTTGGTACTTAAGCAGTCCGATGGACTCACCTCCTTTTTTCTAGTTTCCTACCTGGTGCACAGCTTCCGTTCACTTTAACCTATAATGAAATCATCTTTTGAACACTAAGTACGATTTTCTGGACTAAGAAAAGAAAAATGTTTTTAACGTTCCGATGTGGCACGTCGGATCCGGTCATAACGTCTAGGCCGGGTTTGGGATGTTACAAAAACATAATATCAAATTTAGCCAAATCACATGGCTTAGACTTATAACACAAAATGTACCAAAATCACAATCTCAAGTAACTATGACTATCACCATTATAACTAGCCTATACATGCCATATTTACATATAACCACAAGTTCAAAAATATCAATCAGCAACTGAATAGTGTGATGTGTAACTCAGACTTGTTCGAAACGAGCAAGCTATTAAACCTCTATAAAACATGAAAAAGAAATCGAGTAAGCTTTATAGCTTAGTAAGCCCATATAATTCAAAATTAAACTGCCATTTATACACAAGGTGTATTCAATTCAATTACCAAATGCCTAAACACAAGCATTCATCACAAGTTAGTTACTTAAATACATGAAATCATCCATTATCTCAATGTAAATACTCAATACATTGTATCATATCAAATTCACATACATCATGTACATCATTTGTAATATCTTACTTTCAATCGTATAAACAGTACTTTACCATATCACGGAATTTATAACTGTTGAACCTATTTGAATCTCGAGGGATACTTGGGTGATATACAGTACATATAAATCAATAATCTGTCAATTCATTATCATTTTCTACTCTTTCGAGCTATGAACAATAAGCTCCTCTTGAGCTGATGGACAGTAAGCTCTATTGAGCTGAAACAGTAAATCTCTGACGAGTTAAAATAATAAGCTCATACAAGCTGAGAACAGTAAGCTCTTACAAGTTGATATATCGGTAAGCTCACACGAGCTGTAGTGAGTCTACAACACATGCAGGATCTCAACCAAAATGGTAACCCTAGTGACATGTCACTCGTATCCTACGAATTCTTACAGTTCAGACAGGGCTTCAGTAACCATTAAACTATATTGACAAGGCATTCACATTCCAAGTATATCAACTACTCAATCATACACATTCATTACAATTATTTCAAGTATTTAAAAGTTCGATTCTAATTATACGAACTTACCTCGTATCGCTCGGATAATTATCGGCTATTTGTCCACTTTTCTTTTTCCCCGATCTAATTTCGATCTCAGCTTATCTTGAGCTAAATATTATCAAAATCAGCTTATTTAATCAAATATTTATTGAATTTGGTCCAAAATACACATTAGGGCTATTTTACACATTTGCCCCTAAACTTTCACATTTTTACAGTTTAGTCATTATCACATAAAATTGCAAATTCATGAAATTTAGTACAAACCCATGCTTATTCAAATTTAATACATATTACTAGTAGTCCATATTTTCAATTTATTTACACTTTTAACCACATAATTTTACATTTTCACAAATTAGTTCCTTTTTGACATTTTTGTCAAAAATCACTTTACAAAACTAGTTTAACTATCAACAAATATTTAAAATCCATCATCAACCATCAAATTACTCAAATATTCAACAATGGTAAAATGTTAAATCTTTAACAATTTCAAAATCTAAGGTAAGGGCTAGCTAGAATACGAAGCAACGATCTCAAAAACGTAAAAATTATTAAAAACCGAGTCAAAATACATACCTAATTGAAGAATATATGATTTCCGAATGAAGAACCCTATATTAGATTCTTCTTTCTTTAATTTCGATGGTAAATAAAGATGAAAACCATCTTTTCATTATTTAGTTTTTATTTATCTTATGTTAATAACCAATTTACAATTATACCCTTAATTAATAAACATTTAAAACACCTAAAATGTGTCCATTAATGTTTCAAGTGGCTTAATTACCATTTAAAGCCATATTTAAAAGTCAAAGCTATTTGACACCTTTAGCTAATAGAACATGCATTTTACATTTTACGCGATTTAGTCCTTTTTACCGAATTAAGCATTCAAACAGTAAAATTTCTTTACAAAACTTTCACATAATAATTCTATCATGTTGTAAACTTTAATAAAATAATAAAATAAATATTTGAGTTTGGATTCGTGGTTCCAAAACCACTATTCTAATTTGACTCAAAAATGGGTTGTTACTAATCTGTCCAAATACGGTCTAAATATTTGATTCATCAAATCCATAAAAACTGCAGGAGTGTTAGTTAATCTAAAAGGCATAACAAGAAATTCATAATGTCGTACCTTGTTTTGAATGCAGTTTTTTGCACATCAGAATCTTTAACTCACAACTGATAATAGCTAGATCTTAAATCAATCTTCGAAAACATTGTTGCTCCTTTCAACTGATCAAACAAATCATCAATTCTCGGCAAAGGATACTTGTTATTTATTGTAACCTTGTTAAGCTGATGATAATCAATACGCATTCTCATTGATTCATCTTTCTTCTTTACAAACAACACTGGTACACCGCATGGCGAAAAATTAGGTCGTGTAAAACCTCTATCTGTTAATTCTTGAAACTGAGCTTTCAATTCTTTCAATTCTTTCGGAGCCATTGTAACACTCCTCACCCGTATTCAACGTCAAAATAGGGTTACGGAGCATTACCAGACTTATAACATAAATAATCATCCATTTCACATACATTTTTCAATCGCATGTAATCATTGTTCAGCATCAACCACTTTGTCCCTAATACGAGCCTACAAGGACCTAAACATGCATTTGAAGTGCTTTGGGACTAAACCGATAATTTAGGAAATTTCTAGGAAACTTAAAAAATTTTTGCAAAATACAGGCATGTGTCCCAGTTGTGTGTCTCACATGACCAAAGACACGCCCGTGTCACTAGCCATATGGATATTCAAAATGGGATCACATGGCCGTGTCCTAGTCTGTGTCTGACCCTATTTAACTCTCTGACTTGGGTCACACGGTTGACACTCATGCCTGTGTGGATAAGCCATGTGCCCTAAGAAATGGCCACACAAGCCCGTGTGCTAGGCCATGCCAATCTTGTAAGGTATACTGACTTATGCCACACGGCCAAGTCACACGCCTGTGTGCTAAGCTGCTTGGAGCATACTGACTTGATCTTTAATTCAACACCAAGAGACACACGACCGTGTAACCTAATCGCGTGTCGCATACGGTTGAGACACCTCTGCCTGTGTGGACAGAAATAGGCTATTTACTAAGCCATCTTGCCACCCCAGTTTGCTCAAACCTAAACCAACCCAATTGGCACAAAGATATGACATAAATAGGCACTGAAACAACCTCAACCAAGCATAATTCATACCATTTCAATACCAACCAATACAAAACATATCAATACCATAATATGCCATTCAATTTCATACCAAAATTCATAATCTCAAATCATTACTATGAGCACTTCCAATTTTACATCATTTAGCCTAATTTCACAAACATATAACTTCTCAAATATCAACCATTTAGTATCCCTAATTACCAATTACCACTAAGCACCACATATCCATCATTCAACATATAGGCAAAGCTATGTACACATATGTAAACACAACCAAATCAACCAAATTAAGCCAACTCTCATGGCTATATACAAAACCAAAACATTTAACATTTACAAGCCATTTCAAATGACTAAATTCATTAACAACACATATGCCACAATGACCAAAGTTCCTATACATGCCATATACTCAAAATACTTAAGTTCAAAAGTACCAAAGTGATAGTTGGATAGTGTGATGAGGTCTCTGACGATTCCCGAATCTGAGATAGCTTTGATGTCACTATAAAAAATGAAAAATTAAACAAAGTAAGCTATAAAGCTTAGTAAGTTCATATAGCAATTAAATCAATTTACCATATATGCATAATTTAAGCAAATAAAACATAACATAACATATTTCATATTGAATCACCAACCTACAACATTTTTCATTCACAAAGTTAGATAACTTTTATAAATTCCCTCATTTCAATACTTGTTTGGTTCATGAACATACCTATACCATCTTGTAACAAACTTATTCTCATCCACATATTTGATATACCCGTTGAACCATTTAGAATACTATTGGATACACGGGAAACTCGCACCCTAAGTGCCACTTATATAGCCGAAGCTATCTCAATCTCGTATCACATATAATGCTCACTCTCGATCTATCAATGGGTCTACTCACAGAAGCTGACGGTCATGAAGAAGCTACACGATGCTGCTCACACAAGCTGATGAGTATCCGCAACACATGCCAAATAACTCAGCCACCAGTAGGACGAACGGACCAACACCCAAATCACATAACCTCTAATGACATTTCATTTGTATCCTAATCTATTCCTAAGGTTCAAACAAGATTTTACACTTGTCGAATCGTCGTCGAATAGTTCCGCAAGGTCGTATTCACAATTTATGCAATATCAAAGCATTTAAAACACAAATATAATAATGTTTATTACATACGAACTTACCTCAATTGTAAAAATGATGAAATGAGTCGATTAGTCCAAAATCGTGTTCTTTCCCTAATCTAAATCCGTATTTCACTTTTTTTTATCTAAATGTGTAACAGCACAATTTCTATGAAATCGGAATAGTGGTTTTGGGACCACAAATTCGAGTCAAAATTAAATTAATTTTTATTTTATTATATGATCCGTATTATGTTAGAAACGTCGTGTGAAAATTTTGATACTAAAATTTTATCTATTATGTGTTTAATTAGGGAAAAGACTAAATCGCATAAAATGCAAAAGTTAAATTCTAGTATCTATAAGGATTAAATGGCTATGGAATTCAAAAATTGAGTTCTTTATATGGTAATTAGACCATTAAAGAAAGTATGTAGATATTTTGGTATGACTCATCCATAGAAAAATAAAAAAAGGCTAAGGACTAATTTGGAAAGATGAAAAGTTATTAAATGACAATTTAATTAAATGAAAAAGAAAACAATTTCATATCATCTTCCCCAAATATTTCTATGGAAACCCTAGGAGAGAGGAAGAAAACTTTTCAAGCTCAATAAGGTATGAAATCAAGTCCCGCTTTTAATAATTTTTATATTTTTTAAACTGGGATAGTATAATCTATCTATTTGGGGGATTGATTTGAAAAGTTATCAAAGTATGAAATTTGGGTCATGGATGAATATGCTAGAAATATGGAATTTATGGTAGAAAATGAAAGGTTGTTGATAGATAAACAACTTTTACAAAGCAATTTTTTATGAAAACTTGATTTAGGGAATAAAATGAAAAAAGTGATAAAACCCATGGAAAATTCTAAAATTTGCGAAATGTATATGTTGTAAATGTAGTATATAAATTTTGGTTAGGCTTGGGATAAGGAGTAAATTGCATAAATTTTATTTTCCAAGCCTAGGGACGAAATGAGAATTTATGGAAAAGTTAAGGACAAAATGGTAATTTTTCCTAAGATAAAAATTGAGTCCACTTGAATATAAAATATGATAAATTGATGTCAAATTTACTTGTATAGATCTGGATAGACCAAATTCGGAGTTAGAACAAGGAAAAGGTCGAATTAGTAGATTTTTCGTACACGAACATTTGTTGAGGTAAGTTCGTGTAACTAAATTGTATATGTTTTTATGCTTGAATTAAATGTTGTATTTTTGAATTATATAAATGCCATAAATATGTGAAATGATCACATACTCGTTAAACTCTGATAAATGAAAGTGCCCGATCAATTATAATGCCCGACAAATGATAAATGATAAAAATGTTACTTGTATCCTTAAGTTAAATGTGAACATTTGAATTGCATAAATGCATAAATATATGAAATTGACCACATTCTTGATAATGCTTGAAAGATGCTAAATTCCATTTGAATAAATGGAAAATTTGATGGATACGTGATTTCCCGAAATGAATGAGGTCCTGCATTTGTTGCGGACGAGATTTAACTCGGACGAGTAATCCTATTGATCTCATGATAGAAAGGATTTAGCCCGGACGGGTAATCCTGATGTATGTCCATTCGAGCATATGTTGTGGATTGGATTTAGCCAGACGGGTAATTCAGATAAAGTTTCTTAGAGCGTATGTCATAAAAAGAATTTAGCCTGGACTGGTAATCCTGTTGTATACTTTTGTGGCTCGAGAGTGCACTCCCTAAAATAGTACCTTATAGGTACCATTGAATATGAATTGACAAATCTTGATTTGTACACATCGAGTGTACTACCTGTGTAACCATTGATATTTTAGATAAATTCAACGGGTAAAAATCTTGATATGAAAAGATATGGTTAAGAAATGAGTTATTACACGTATCCGGCTGAAATACAAGTAAATGATGATACATGACATATGATACATAAAAACATGAGATGATGATATTTGTGCATGGACTTTATTTGATAAATATATGTTCATTCTTGATTATAGACTTGTACACCTTGAGTGTCCTAATCGTGACCTTGATGTTCTGAGTAATATGAGTAAAGTTCTATTATGAAATGATCTGAACTCGAAATGAACTATTATGAAATTATACTTGAAATAATGAGATGAATTATGCACGTTGAATGAATACATGTTGTGGAAAGCATATGTGCTTGGAAACTTGATTATTGTTGAGCCCATATATGTTTTGATGTTAATATGGAATATATGACTAACAAGGGCAATGCGAATGTGTGTAGGGTTTGAGATCAAACTGATTGATTATGCCTTACATAGTTACCTCAAAATAGAACGAATGGTAAGTTAAGTACCATGTTATACGAACTTACTAAGCATTTTATGCTTACATAGTTTTATTTTCCTATTTTAGAGTAAATCAGAAGCTCGTTGGATTGGAAACTTGGTGGAGATCACTCACACTATCCATCGGCCCATGTCGGTCCAATATGGTAAATCAATTATGGTTGTAATGACATGTATAAGATATATTGGCATGTAAATGTAAATGATGCATGTAATCTAGCCATTGGAATGGCTAGTAATGGTTTGTTTAAATATACTTGTAATGTCAAACTATGGTAGCTACATATATGTTAAGTAGTTGATTAGATCATGTTTAATACATGGATTGAACAAAAGTAATACTGTAGACATGTATGCATGAAATGATATGCCATGATGAATGATGAAATTTGTTTACTTTGAATGCTTGAATTGGTTGGTATTTGGATGTGAATTTAAGTGCAGGCCATTGGTGTGATTTTGGGTGAGAAATGAAGCTAGAAATAGTTTTATTTTGTCCACACGGGCGTGTGTCTAGACCGTGTGTGACACACAGCCTTGTGCGTGTGGTTAGGCTGTGTGTCCCCTACACCTTAAATTTTTAGAAACAAAATGCTCGGAATTGAGCACACGGGCAGAGACATGGGCGTGTGTCTCAGCTGTGTGTGCTACACGGCCTAGAACATGGGTGTTTGTCTTGGCCATGTGAAACCTACACCTAAATTCGAAATGAATTAATTAACCACACGGCCTAGCACATGGATGTGTGGCACGGCCGTGTGCATAAGTTAGGGAGTTACACGGGGTCGAACACGGTCTCTAACACAGGCGTGTCCCTTGGACCACACGGGCGTGTGAGCCCTACACCTAGGAAAAATTTTGAAATGTTGCAAAAAATTTTTAGAGGTTTCGATTAAGTCCTGGCTCTATTCTAACGCTCGTATTGGACCTCGAGGGTCCATTTAAGGGACGTTACGAATGATTTTGGAATTTGAATAGTAATTTGCATGATTTATTTGTAAATGTTTCTAAAAGTTCAGGTAATGCTCCGAAACCCTGTTCTGACGACGGATATAGGTTAGGGTGTTACAAAATGTAATCAAAATTTAACTTATTTAATACTCTCTATTCAATGTAGTCTAAAATACACATTAAGGAAATTTTACATTTTTGCCCCTAACATTTCAATATTTTTACAATTTAGTCCTCATCTCATAAAAACACAAATTCATGCAATTCAACCTAAACCTATGCTAGTCGAATTTCAATTAGGTCCCTAGCAGCCCATATTTTTCATTTATTTCATAATTTAACCATGAACTTTATACATTTTTACAATTTAATCCCTATTTGGATATTTTACTAAAAGTCACTTAACAAATGTTGTTTATCTAACAACAAACATGCCTTTTCTATCATCAAACATCAAAACATACATAGATTCATCAATGGAAAATCCCTAAACCTTTAACAGTTTTGCAAAATAGTCCTTGGGCTAATTACTCTAAGCTGCAATAATCTCAAAAACATAGAAATAATCAAAAACAGGATGAAATTCACTTACATGCAAGCTTGAGATTGAACCGAATGCTTAAAGGCCTAGCTATGTCTTCTGTTCTTCTAATTTTCGACTAGGAAGATGATAAAATGAATTAAATGGCCTTTTGTTTTATTAATTTATTATGTAATTATCTAATTACTGAATTAACCTTAGTATATAACCTTTAAAACATTAAAATTGATGTCCATCTTTGTCCATTCATATTAAAAATGGTATATTTACCACATAAGGACCTCCACTATTTAATTTCATAGCCATTTAATAACTTTAGCTAATAGAACATCACTTTTACACTTTATGCGATTTAGTCCTTTTTATCAAATTATGCATTCAAACGATAAAATTTCTTAACGAAAATTATACACAATCATACTTTCATGCTGTAGACATTAAAATAATAATAAAATAATTATTTTGGCTTCAAATTTGTGGTCCCAAAATAACTATTCTGATTTGACTAAAAACGGGCTGTTATAACCATTCTGTACGAAGCTATCGATATCGGTGATGTTCCCGACACTAATTCAATGGCAAACTCAATCTCTCTGATCGGTGGTAACCTAGGTAACTCTTCTAGAAACACATCCGAATACTCACAAACCACTGGCACTGATTCAATCTTCGATTCAGACACTTTTGTATCTAGTACATATGCCACATAAGCATCACTACCTTTTCTCACATATCTCTGAGCTGACATCGATGAAATCATAACAGGCAATCCACTCAACTCATCTGATTCAATTCAAATAATTTCACTATTCTGACATTTCAATTCAATAGTCTTTCATCTAGAATTCACAACAGCATCATACAGAGTCAACCAATCCGTACCAAGAATCAAATCGAATTCATCAAACGATAAAAACATCAAATTTGCCAAAAACTAGTAATCCCAAGTCATCAAAGGACAGTTCTTGCAAACTTTATCAACTAGGACATACTTGCCTAAGGAGTTTGATACTTTAATCACAAACTCTATAGACTCAATAGGTAGACTCTTAGTAGACACTAAATTCTCACAAACATGTGAATGAGTCGATCCAGGATCTATCAAAGCAATTACATTAGTGTCATAGAGAGAAAATGTATCGGTGATAGCATCAGGAGACGACACATCTTTGTGAGTGTGAATAGCGTAAGCTCTGGCTGGTGCTCTAGCCTCAAATCTCACAGCTGAATCCTTTGTTGTTATTTTACTACTAGTCACATTTCTCATATTTCTAGGTGTTCTCCCTCTAGCAACTGTGTTGCTCGGTTTTGCATTCTGAAATTTATCTTTTTTGGCTAACTCAAGGCCCAACTAACCACATTTGAAACAAGCTTTACTATTCATCCAGCAGTCTCCAAAATTTCGTAGTCCACACTGTTGACACTCGGGTTTATTATTTCTCACACTACCTACACTCGACATTGAAGTAGCTTGAGCATTAGGACTTATATATTGCTTTGGACAATCTCTATTAGAATATCCTACTGAAGCATTCAAACGACTATACGAATCCCGTGATTTCTTTGACGAGGATTGATAGGGTTTATTGATCGATCTCTTTCTCGAATCTCCAGCCCTGAAATTAGCTTTTCTATTTTCTTTGTCAAGTTCTTCGATTTTACAAGCTCTGTCAACTAGCACCACAAATTCTTTCAACTCTAGAATCCCGATTAGCAATCTAATATCTTCATTCAACCCATCTTCAAATCATTTACACATAATTGCTTCGGTGGAAACACATTCTCGAGCATATTTACTGAGTCTTACGGACTCTCACTCACACTCTGTCACAAATATTCGACCCTGTTTCAATTTTAGAAACTCTTTCTGCTTTTGATCAATAAATCTTTGGTTGATGTATTTCTTTTTTAATTCGGCTTGAAAGAATTCCCAAGTAACTGGTTCTCTTAGTACCACAGATACTAAAGTATTCCACCATTGATGCGCTGTGTCACTCAGAAGTGAGACGGCACATTTTAAACATTTAGCTGGTGTGCAAGATAGTTCATCAAATACTCTAATAGTATTCTCAAGCCAAAACTCATCTTTCTCAAGGTCGTCATCAATAGTAGCTTTGAATTCTTCAACCTTGTATTTTTACATTTTATCAATAGGCGGCTTCTTCAATTGTAGAGGCTCGAAATCTTGAGGAGCTACGTAAACTGGTTGGGGATTAGGTAGGGGTGGAGGTTGCTGAGCAGCCGGATTTGTTCGAACAAACTCCGTAAACCACTCATTCATCATTTGGAAAAAGGCTTCTTTAGCCTCTCCTCCCTGAGTACACGATATGGGTCTCGACTCTAATTGCGCTACTCCGTGAACAGAGGTTGGCGCATTACTTTTTACATCATCAGATACAGCTCAATTGGGATCCATTTACTATAACGATTTAAACTATTAGGAGATATCACACTATCACATGTTATATATGGCATGTATAACTAGACTCTCACATACGCTATGTTAGTCTTAGAATCCACTAAACCCTGTCTCTGATACCAATAAATGTAACACCCCTCACCCGTATTCGATGCCGAAATAGGGTTAGGTAGCATTATAGACATATAATGCATTTAAACCACTCATTCATCATTTGAAAAAATGATTCTTTAGCCTCTCCTCCCTGACTACCCGATACGGGTCTCGACTCCAATTGCGCTACTCCATGACTAGAGGCTGGCACATTACTTTCTACAGAATCAGATATAGTTCGATTGGGATCCATTTACTATAAGAAAACACAATTTAAACTATCAAGAGATATCACACTATCACAGGTTATATATGTCTTGTATAACTAGACTCTCAGATACGCTACATTAGTCCTAGAATCGACTAAACCGTGGCTCTGATGTAACATCCCGAAATAAGGCCTAAATAGAATAATGGTTGCGAAACCACAAATTCGAGGTCAAAAATTTTTTTCCAATTAATTTTTAAGGTTTAATCATTGATCGAATAATTTTGTGAAAATTTCGTGAAGAAATTTTCTGTATAAGTGCCTAATTTGATAATTAGGACTAAATTGTAAAATTAGCAAAATGTGTGTTCTAGATAATAAAGGGGATTTAATTGAAATGGGTTCTTAAATTGGAGGTTCTTATTTAGTAATTAGACCATTATATTTAATTTTGGAAAAAAATGGGCAAGAATAGGACAAATTTGAAAGAAAAGCCCTTAAGGGCATTTTGGTCATTTAGTAATTAAAAGAATTAAAAAGGAAAAATAAAGCCAAAATTGGTCCATCTTCTTCATGGAGGCCAAATATAGCATGGGGGAAGCCATGGTTAGGGTTTCCAAGCTTTCCAAGCTCAATAGTAAGTCCGTTCTAGCCTCGTTTTTAATGTTCTTTATGTTTTTGGAGTCCCGGTAACTTGATTTAGCTTATTCTAGCAATAATTCATGCTAGGGTTCATATTTGGAAAAATAACCATAGTTTAAATGTGTTTATATTGATGTTTTATGGTAGAATATGAATCATGAAATTATGTTAAACAACTTTTGCTAAGCGATTTTAAGTAAAAACGAGTAAAACGACATAATCGGTAAAAATACCTAATGTTCATAAGTGCATGATAGAGTGGGAATTTGATGTTTCCATAGAAGGTAAAAATGTTCAGCATGTCATAAAACATAAGAAAAATGGATAAATTTTAATTTCTGAGCCTAGGGGCAAAATTGTAATTCTGCAAAGGTTTAGGGGAAAAATTGTAATTTTTCCAAACTTTGAGTTAGGGAATGTTTTGAATAGTAAATTAATTAAATAAGTGAAATATGATGTTTTAGATCCCAGAAAGTGAGATTTGGACCTAGAATGGCAGAAAAATCGAAAATCGGGAAAGTTGGTAAAATGGTCATTTGGTATCGAGGTAAGTTCATATGTTTAATAAGCATTTAATTATTCATATTTGAATAATAAATTGATATTTTTCCCATAAATACTTTAGTATTGAGTTTCAGATATAATGATTAATGTTCGATAATAATTCGATATTGGAAAGAGAACTTGTATAATTTATATGTAAGATCATATTTGTATTATGGCTTTATATGATAACAAGAAAGTATTGACTAGCATAGTTTGATGAGAATAAGTTAAGTTGATGATATGATGAGATTGAGAATGTAAGTATGTAAGTTGAGTAGCATTTTATTATTATGCAGTTATTGTTATTAGTATTGTTATTATTGAGTTATGCGACTAACCTTGAGAATTTGAGCTAGTATGTTTCAGCTATGACTTGAGAAGGCATTGATATCTCAAAGTCCATGGTTGTACCATGGCAATTAAGGAAGAATTGACGGGAAAATCCATGTTCATAACATGGCATTTAAGGAGGAATTGACGGTTAAGGATACCATGTAAGACCATGTCAAGACATGGCATTGGTAAGGCAAGGATACCGTGTAAGACCATGTCAAGACATGGCATCGACATTGATTAAGGACTCCATGTAAGACCACATCAAGATGTGGCATTGGTAAGGCAAGGATACCGTGTAAGACCATGTCAAGACATGGCATCGACATTGATTAAGGATACCATGTAAGACCATGTTTGGAACATGGCATTTGGTAAGATAAGGATATCATGTAAGACCATGCCAAGGCATGGCATTGATAAGTTCTATAAGGTAAGGAAATCATGTAAGACCATGCCAAGGCATGGCATTGATAAGTTCTATAAGGCAAGGAAATCATGTAAGACCATATCAAGACATGGCATTGATGAGTTACTATAAGGCAAAGCTCCCATGTAAGACCATGCCAAGGCATGGCATTGGTGAGTTCATAAGGCAAGGACGTAAGACCATGTCAAGACATGGCAATGGTAAGTTCAAAAAAAGAAAAGGTTCTCGAGTAATCCAAAGAGTAAGTCAAAGAAACAACAAGGTGAGAACATCAAGAAAGAGTACATGTATGCATTTAAGGCTTATTTAATATTGAGATTGTAAGTAATTGAGATTATCAAGTATTAAGTAAGTGATGAGTTTTCAGTTATGCTTGTGACACTTTATGACATTATTGGCAATATGCCTATATTATGAAAGAGTACTCATGTGTTAAGTGAGATGTTGTAGGTATGTAAGCAAGCTATTAAGTAAGGTGCCTTTTGTATTCTGAGCCTTTGTTAAGGTTACCGATGAGTAAGATGAGAGAGTAAGAACTAAACATTATTTAAGCAAATTATGACAGCATAGTAGTAAGCTAAATTGATTGCTAATGCTTATTATTTTACATGTGAACTTACTAAGCTTTATAAGCTTACTTCTTTCACTTTCCCATGTTTTAGAGCACTTAAAATCAAGCTCGGGTTGAAGGTCGTCGGAGATCACTTCACACTATCGACTAACAAGTTACCAAATGGGTATTTTCATTTACAAACATTCTAGTAGAACATGTTTGTATGCCCTTATGATATGGCTAAAGAATGGTATGTAAATATTTGATAATGATTAGCTATTGAAATGGCTAATGAAGAACATGTTTCGGTGTTATGTATGCCTAAATGGTAGTTAATACAAAGAAATCATGAAAAAGTGAAATTAGCATTAAAACAGTATTGAATAGTAGCAGTGACGTGAACTTGAAAAATCGCCAAGAATAGTAGAAATTGAAATAGGTGATGAATGAGATATAGAATTAAATCTTATTGAGTCTATTTTCATATGAAAGAAACAGAGTAAGCAAAATAAGTGTATATTAAGAGATATTTGAATTTTAGTGAGACAGGGTTAGAGCAATTTTTGAATCCCCTGTTCTGACTTTATAAATTCACTAAAATTTGTACAAAAAAGAATTAGGAGTTATAGTTCATATTTCAAGATTTCTTAGTGAATCTAATTTCAAGAGAAACAAACGGCATGGTTATTTTAATTTTGTACAGGGAGAAAATTGATTCGTAGTAAGGAGAGGTCAGAGTAGTCGAACAGTGCAACAGGGAAAAATTTAACTAATAAACTGTACTAATTGGCTAGACCAAAAATTCTGGAAAAAAATTAGTAAGAAGATATATGAGTCTAGTTTCAGGGAAAATTCACGAATTTAAATTTTGAGTTTTGTGACTCGAGTTATGATTTATTTAGTGACTATGATGCAGGTGGGCAGTTTTATAAGGAATAATGAAATAAATTATTTTGATTTGTCTAAGTATTCGGAAAAATTTTTAATGTTCCCGATTTGGTCCCGAACCGTTTCAATTGTATGTTTTAGGGTCTTGAGGGCCCTTTTTAGAGACATATTGAATGACTGTAAATAAATTAATTTTAAAAGCAAATTTTATGCCCCGAATTAGTAAGTTAAGTCAGGTAACACCTCGTGCTCGACTCCGACAATGGTCTCGGGTAAGGGGTGTTACATCTGATACCACTAAATGTAACACCCCTCACCCGGTATTCGATGTCGGAATAGGGTTACGGAGCATTACAGACATATTATGCATTTAAACATACATTTGACATACATTTTCAAATTTCATGAAATTATTATTCAACATCATTCACATTGTCCCTAATACGAGCCTACGAGGCCCTAAACATGCATTCGGGGTGGTTCGAGACTAAACCAATAACTCATAAAATTTTTAAAACACTTAGAAAATTTTACAAAATACAGGGGACACATGTCCGTGTGGCCTGGCCTGTGTCACAGGTCGAGTGGACATTCAAAATGGGGTCACATGCTTGTGTTCAAGCCCATGTCTGATCCCGTGTACCTCTCTGACTTGGGTCACACGGCCAACCACATGCCCATGTGACTAGCCCGTGTGCCCTTTGAAATGGCCACATATGCCTGCTAGGCCGTGCCAATCCTATAGGGTATACTGAATTATACCACACGGCCAAATCACATGCCCGTGTGCTAGGCTGTGTGGAGCATATTGACTTAATTTCTAATTCAACACCAGGGGACACATGGTCGTGTAACCTAACCGTGTGTCACACACGGTTGAGACACACGCCCGTGTCTCTACTCGTATTGACAAAAATAGGCTACCAGGCATCTTGCCATCAAAATTTGCATACACCTACACCAAACCAAATAACACATAATATGGCATAAATAGGCATTCAACCAATCTCAACCAAGCATAAATATACCATTTCAATACCAACATATAGAAGGCACACAAATACCACAATATGCCATTCAATTTCATACAAACCTCACTCTCACAAATCATCAATGTGGACACTTCCAATTATACATCATTTTGCCTAAACTCATAAGCGTACCAATTCTCAATTATTAACCATTTACCACAATCATTTGTATAGCAATTATCAAAACAAGACAAAGGCTATTTGCATATATATATACACAACTATATCAACCAAAATAAGCCAACTCATATGGCTATATACAAAACCAAACATTAAACATTTACAAGCCAATCCAAATGGCTAAATTCATTACTAACATGATTCAAAATGACCAAAGCTCCTATACATGCCATATATCTCAAAAACATAGATTCAAAAGTACTAAAGTGATAGCTTGATAGTGTGATGAGTCTCCGACGATTCCCAAATCCAAGCTAGCTTTGATTTCACTATAAAATTCAAAAAATTAAACAATGTAAGCTATAAAGCTTAGTAAGCTCTTATGAAATAATAAGCAAACTCACCATTCATTTACCAATCAAGAATATGAACATATCATACTAGTAAACATTTAATTACAATGCTAACATATATTCAATTTCATATTTAACCATGAACTCATATCTTTCATAGATTTGATGCTTATATAGTTTTTGTACATACTTGTACTGATACGTACCTATTTCTCACCATTTCATATCTTCTATATACTCGTTGAACCATTCAGAATAGTATTGAATACCTAGGAATCTTGCACCCTAAGTGCCACGTACATAGCCAAAGTTATCACAATCACATTTCACATATAATGCTCACTCTCAAGTTATCAACTGGTCTGCTCACACAACCTGAGGTCATGACGAAGCTACACGGTGCTACTCACACAAGCTGACGAGAATCTGTAACACATGTCAGATAACTCAGCCACCGATAAGATGTACGGACCAACACCCAAATCACATAACCCTTAATGACATGTCATTCATATCCTAATCTATTCGTAAGGTTCAACTAGGATTTCTCATTGCCAAATTGTCGATGAACATATCTGTAATGTTGTATACACAATATATTCACTACTAAAGCATTTAAAACACAATTATAATAATGCTTATTAACATACAAACTTACCTCAATCGCTAAAACAACGGAATGGATCGAGTAGTCCAAAACTTTATTTTTCCCCTAATCTAAATTCGAATTTTGCTTTTTTGATCTAAATGTAATAAAAAAATAACTTATTTAATTACCATTCTATTCAATTTAGTCCAAAATACACTTTAAGGCAATGTTACATTTTTGCCCCAAATATTTCAACTTTTTTACAATTTAATTCTTATCTCATAAAAATACAAATTCATACAATTCAACCTTTACCCATGCTAGCCGAAATTCAATTAAGTCCCTAGCAGCCCATATTTTTCATTTATTTCACAATTTAACCACAAAATTTCAACATTTCTAAATCAAATCCCTAAGTGACAATTTTGTCAAAAATCACTTCACAAATGTTGTTTATCTAACAACAAGCATACATTTTCTATCATCAAACATAACAATACACATAGACTCATCAATGTCAAAACCCTAAACTGTTAACAATTTTGCAAAATAATCCTTGGACTAGCTAGATTAAGTTACAATGACTCTAAAAATATAAAAATCATTAAAAGCCAAGTAAAAAATCATACCATGCAAAGAACTTGAATGGCTGAATGCTTAAGCTCCTTCAATGGAGTTTCCTACCTCAAAATTTCGGTGGAAGTTGATAGAAATTAGATATGATTTTATGTTTCTATTATTTTTACTAAGTTATTTAATAATTTACTATTTTAATCTTTAATATATTTCATTAAAATCACTTAATATATGTCCAAAAATATCCACTAACATTAAAAATGGTCTAATTATCACATAAGGACTTTGGGTTTAACATTTCATAGCTATTAAACACCTTTAGCTAATAGAACACAAGTTTTACACTTTACGAGATTTAGTCCTTTTTATCAAATTAACCAATCAAACGATAAAATTTCTTAACGAAATTTTCACACAATCATATTATCATGCTGTAGACATTAGAATAATAATATAATAATTATTTCAATCTCAGATTTGTGGTCTCAAAACCATTGTTCCAATTTGACTAAAAATGGGCTGTTGCAATTGCAGTAGGTGAGAATTAAGTAAGTCTTTACCTTGAATCTTTTCTGTAAACTTTTCAAGTGGAAGTATTTATATATAAAGCATGATGACATCTATATTGATTAGTAAATGTATGATTGTAGTATAGGTGATGTAATGTTGTGATATGTGTAAGGTTTTGTTGAGAAGAATACAAATTGGTAAGAATGCATGTATAGTTGTGATGCGAAAAGAATGTTAGTATAGAACACGATCACATATAGGTAAGTAAGAAATGAGAAATGTTCCATTGTGAAGCCTCTGGTAGGGAAAGTATATTACTAACCAGACTCACGTATCACAGATTAGAAACAGGTGTAAGACCATGAGGTATAGGCCAATGGCAGCTTTGTATGAATTGGAACCATTCATGGTATAGCCTCTAGTAAGATAAAATGGGAATGGCAAAACATGATACATGAATGTGTGTAAGACCATATGGTTAAGACCCATGGCATGATATGATATAATTGTATGAATGTTCATGGTGTAGCCTTTGATAAGAAAATCAAATTAGTAGATCACAATACATGAAACTTTGAATAAGTCTGCGAGGAAGAAACCCATCACAATTTCTGTGAAGTCCGTCGAGACAGTAAACACGAGGTTGTGTATGAAGCCTTTATAGTTTGTACTATTTGACATATCTGGCATACACTGTCATGAATGTCTGTTAGGATATGAATAAATTATATTAGTTTTGTAATAAGCATGGCTAAAATAAGGTCTTGATATGATTAGGGTTAACTATTGAATGGGATCTGTGATGTAATTGAATAAGCCTTAAGATTTTTTGTGTTAAGAGATGTGTATTTGTATTACATTAAAATGGTATAACTGTAATGAAGGTGAAGGTTAAAAAAATTGTTAGTTAATGCTGTCGAATGGTGGTGAGTTTTGGGCTGGTTATATGCTGGAATTTAACACTTTAACAATTAAATGTGGTATTGATTAAATGTTGGTGTCTTTAAGCTGTAATTGAAAAAAAATTAATGGCTATAAATTTGGTGCTTTGGTTTCGCAATCTAAGGGTGAACTTATGTGATTTATGTGGACTTAAAGAAAAAATTAAAGTGATACAATGTTGTAACTAAGTTGTCCAAAGGTCTGATAAATTTTTGTTGTCGATTGTTAATTGTTGCTGAAACTTAGCAGTTGAAAGGAGTGACAAATGGTTGTTGTACATTATCATTTAATACTGGAATTAAGATTTCCAAAAATAGTTAATAAATTAATGTTATTCATTGATGATTATTATCGAATTTAAGTTGTTGAAAAAGTTGAATAATGGTTGTTGTTTATTTAACGTTATTGTTGAATTTATGTGTTCAAGTGATCAATAATTATTGTGGTATAATGTGTGTCTAAGCTTAATCAAATTGTCCGAATGGGGAGAAATTTGGTGTTGTTTGATTGAATGTAAATTGTTTTTGTTTATTTGTTATTATTGAATGTTTGATTATGATGAAATTTAGTACAACCAAAGTATATAATACCGACTCATGTTGTCTAATTAAGGAACTTTTACTGATTCTACAAATGACATGTTTCCCTTTATATGCCCAAACTTGGTGTTTTTTATGTTTTCAAATGGGGATTCAAGTGTAACACCCTGGTTCTGGCAAGTACAAGGTTTGGCGTATAGTCTTAAGGTAGTATGATTGGTGGAGTAGGTCACCCAAGTGCATCTTTCGGCGTATAGAGTGGGCGTGTATGGTTATCTGATTAAGTTAATAAAGGTTCCTTGTCAGGTGCCTATGTTAGTTGGAATAAGATCAATGGCCAAATAAAATTGGTACTAAGAATATGAGTTCACGTTAGGGATAGTGCATCCGTTAACTATGGTATTGTGCAAGTTGTAAGGTAAGCTGGTTAGGAATCAACTGAATGTGAACCGGAATAGTTCTCTTATTCTTTCTACTAAGATAAGGTTATCTAACGCTTGAGGAATCGAAGGCATTTATATAAGCTGAAGTTGAGATCCTGGATTTTATTAGTGATTGCTCCATGTCAAGGTAAGTTTTATGACTCTACATGTTGTGCTGTAAAAGAGTAGAACTAAATGAGTGCATGAATAGTAAGATGAAGGAGTAAAGCTTGTATAGGGTTCAGTTGGGTTTTAGATGATAGTATGTTACTCAAAAAAGCTTTAATGGTGTTCCTCTATTTTATATGCAGTGGTTGCTGCAATATCATGATAAAGGTTGGATCTGGAGTTCAAATTGCTATTTGTGGTTGTCAGGTGAGTCTATGTACCCACTTTTACATGTATACTGTTCACATGAGATATCACTATAGAAACCGATTGAACGATGAAACCGAAGTTAGAAAAGTATAGTATGATGGTCATGTAATGATATGATTGAATGCATGTTATGGTATGGAATCTGAGTAGCAGGTTTGGTCATATATGTGTGTCTTAGATGTATGCTATGGGTATGCTTTGTTAAGAGCAAGTTGTGGAGTTAAAGGTGAAGGTGAATTGTGTCAGTGCACAAATGATCTGTGAAGTGACTTTGTGTCTATCTCCACGGTATTGTCTAAAGGGGTTTGTCAGTATTTGAACCACGAATTATGAAAGGAAAAGTCCATGGCAATGGAACTCTCTAAAGGAACTTAAAGGAAGGTTATTACCCATAGTGATTTTCTACGTGTCCCATGTGATGATGGGCAAACCTCATAAAAGTGAGTTTAGGCAAATCCATTTTTCAAAAACACAATATATAAAGAAAGCTTTTGTGGCATAGTATAAAAGAAAGCCTTTGTGGCAAACAAGAAAGAGAAAGCTTGTGTGGCAAATCATGAAATAAAAGCAATTGTGAAGATCTTTGAAAGGAATGCCCTGGTGGCGCACACTAATAGAACTGTTTTTATGGCAAACTCTAAAACTATAAGACTCTTAATGGTGTACTGTAAGGAATGCCTTCTAAGGTGGATTCTGTATTAAATTGTTTTGGCGCGTTTATCATGACTTGTAAGTGTGATTAGAAAGATCAGTAGGGCACAATCTATCAAAGATCAGTAAGTGGATTTGGTTGTATGGATGTTTGCAAAGGAAATAGGTAAAAATTTATGAAAGATCATATTGAAAAAGGTAAATGGTATATCGAAGATGTTGATGGGTGAGAAATGAGCTCTTAGCAATGTATGGTATCTAATGTGTAAATGAGAATGTAAATTTAGAGAGTGTTTGCTAGTGACTAATTTCAAGGTTCAGAACAATATTGTAACATCCACTCGCCCATCACCGTTACCAGATTAGGGTTACAAAATATTACAACAATTAATGAGACAAAAATTTACAATTCGAAACAAGTTTCAATTCAAACAATCATTCTCAAGGAATCAATCAATAAACATGCAATTCAATCAAAACCAAGGCTTAAATTTGAGCTAATAAACTTTGAAAGCAATTCAGAAGCAATTAGGGACTAAGTTGGAAGAAACCATAAAATCAAGGAAAAAATAGGAAACAGGGGGTCACAAGGTCGTGTGATAGGCTAAGACCGTGTGAACCTGAACAACATGATCGTGCCATGGAACTATGTGAAATAGCTCAGACCTTGTAAACAGTGTCACACAGCCGTGTCGCTAAACCGTGTAACTCACTGTGATCATGTGAACAAAATTGTTATCGCAATCTAACAAAGCACATGGTCGTGTGTCAAACCGTGTGGCAGCCTGTGTCTGCCTAAATGTACCTTCAAATGCAAGATTATCGATTCATGCTTACTTAAACCACAAGCAACCAATTAATCAAACTTTCAACCTATTCAAGTCACATAAAAAACATACCAAAATATGTTACTTACCTAATCTTATCCAATATGCCATAAGGCACCATCACAAATCAATAACCAAATTTAATTATCAAAATTCATTTGCTATCGAATTCACACTTAACCAAACATGGGTATTTAAGGTACCAAAATGACATAATTCATTCATCAAACATTATACCTTTATCTAAACATGTTTAATAACTTACCTTTATCTAAACATGTTTAATAACTTGTCTAACATAAGAAGAAACTAGGAACAAACCATTTTATACCATCTAAATTCGACTCCAACCACTGTTTGCCTATTCATGTATTCCCTATCAAAATATAACACACCTATTCATCCCATCAAGTTAGATCCACCACATATCAATTTCAATATCCCATTCAAATCTCTAAATCAAACTATGATTAACCACATTATTGGCCACAAAGAATCAACTTATAAACAAGTACAAAATATGCCATTTATAATGAACACTTATATACAAATTCCAAGATACTCCTATTACATGTCGCATATCTCAAAGTAACATTTTCAAAGTCTACCGAAAATAGATGGATAGTGTGATCTTCTACTTGATATGATTGCTTGGTTCCACAAAATGAGATCTACAAGAAATCAGGAAAACAATATGAGTAAGCTTTTACGAGCTTAGTAAGTTCACAGGTTGAAACGTTATAACTTATCGTATAACCACAGTTTTATAATTAAAGAAATCAGTAGCTAACATTAACCCTATCAATCATAGCCATTCAGCAGGTGAGCTTTATAAATACAAGTAATTTAATCACCTCATTTATACGTATCAACCATTATCAAATCATGATAAAATATCAAAAACCATAAACACGTGTACAAGTCTTTCACAAGAAATCGTAATCAAATGTCAATTACCTATTATCATTAAATCATTTAACCATAATTTGGCCTGATGAACAATATAACAAATACGAATACACGACCATCCATCCAAAACACACCAGAACGCTCAAACAAGCCAAGCTCTTCAAGAACACACCTAGGCACCAAGTGCCAAGCCAATAGGCTAACATCCCTCCAGAAATCACCTGAGCACCAAGTGTCAAGACTGAAGGCTTTACATTTGCCTCTGGTAACTGTAAATATAACATGATAGTCCATAACAAATGATGGACTTTAGTTTATTCAGTGGATAGTAACAAGTCAATAATCATCATCTCATCAAAATTCAATCTCGTACCGCACGAAATATAACTTATTGGCATGTCAATTGTATCCTATCCTATGTTCATTCAAGCTTGATACAAATAATCACATAATATCTTACAAATCAATTACATTACTCACCTTGAATCAACATTATGATTATTGCATTATATATTATTCAACAAATTATAATTCATTAGTTAATATAATATTACAAATTATTCTATTTTAAATCGTATGAACTTACCAGGACTAAACAACAAAGATTGTAATGTTAGGGGATAATCAGGAATTTTTCCTTTTTCCACAATTATCTACTGGCTCTTGATCTAAACAATATTTTATTTTAATTATCAGCCCAAATACTTATAAGTAATCCATTTAATGCATATGACTTCTTTATTGACATTTTTCACATTTGTCCTAAACTTTTTCATTTTATTCAATTTAGTACTTAATATTAAAATGAGCCTATTTTCACAATTTATTCATAAACCTAATTTTTGCATCACCTTTAACCATATAAAAACAACCTTTAAATTCTAAAATTTTTCAATAAAACTTTTCCAAATTTCACATGCTTTTAATTAAATCCTTACACTTAAAACTATACAAAATTACTCTACAAACTAGCTAAAAATCACAACCCAAGCTCAAACCCAAGCATAAGCATCAAGAAAACTTCAAGAACATCAATGGTATTTTTTCTAAACTTTGAAAGTTTCACAAAACAGCCCATTGGTTAGCTAGATTACATTACAGCGATCTTGGAAACATAAAATTCATGAAAAATGGACCAAGAAACACTTACATGCTAGGGGTATAAGCAAGTCAAATCTTTCCAAGCTATTTCAATGAAGTTTTCGGTTAACAAAACAAGAAAATGGAAAACATGATAGTGGTTTACCACCTATTTTATTATTATATTAGCTTTAAAAATTAAATTAAAACATATAAAATATAATAAAAGCTCATATTCAACTATCCATTAACCTTATTATGGTCTATTTGCAACATAGAACCTCCCACTTTTACTTTTTATAATCCATTGACACTTAAACATTAATAGCAATTGACTTTTGCAACTTTTACGATTTAGTCCTTTTTCTTTAATTAACTAGCCAAACATCAAAATTTTCAAACCAAAATTTAATACATCTATATAATCACTTCGTAAATATTTAACAAAAATATTTACTAGCTTGGTTTATAGAAACGAGGTCTCGATATAGCTTATTTTCCAAAACCACTTTACTCTATGTAAAAACCACTTGAACTTAACAATTCATCTCAAATATAAAAAAATATCAAATCATTATTCAATATAATACTATATTTGACTCATAAATATTAAATAATAATATTTACAGACTCACTCATCAGAATTGTGGTCCCAAAATCACTATTCCCGACACCATTAGAAACAAGCTATTACAACTCTCCTATTTAAGAAATGTCATCCTCGAAATTTTTACTTGAGAATAGATTCGAGTATCGTGACTTCAATTCCTTAATTTCCCACGTAGTTTCTTTGATGTTGTGTCAGTGTCACAGGCTTTTATTAACGGTACCTGTTATTCTAAAGTTCTTTTACCTCATGAACTAAAATCGCTACTGGCTCATCTGAAAATGAAAAATGACGATCTGATGCAACTTTCAAAAAATATCAAATAACACAAACTTTATCTTCAGTTTCTCAAAGCAATTATTCCCCAATTATCTTGTTTTCACTTAGTTCTAACTAGTATAACGACGTTCAACATGTTCATTTGTATAAAGCTTGAAATGTTGTCATTTTAAAACTGGGCTAATAATTATTATAAGCGAATTAAGCCAATGATAAATATTTTTTTCTCACTACCTTCAAACAATACTATAACATCATAATATGTCTTCCAAAATCTATATTTCCCATTCCAACTGTTCGTCTGGTTCTGGATGAAATGTTGTACTAAAGTTAAATTTAGTACCTAGAGCCTTGTGGAGTTTACCTCAAAATCTTGAGATGAATCTCAATCTCAACAATAGATAATAAATAACAATCACTAATGTAACAACCCATTTTTTGGTCAAATCA